>CM064863.1:25065229-25564257 GCA_032719365.1 Prinsepia uniflora
CCTGAACCTGTCCAAATTCCATAACGGAGTTACTAACTACTTCACGCTACTCATACTAAAGCCCCATAATTTTCCCGAACTTCTAAGCGTACCTTACCCGGGACCCCAGACCTTCGACCAAAAACCTAGACCAAAAACCTAGACCATCACAACACCTAGACCAAAAACCATGTTGACCATTTTCCCCAGAACTGCCGCACGCGCCTCCACGCGCCGCCCAAAGTGGCTGCGCGTGGGCCTCACGCGCCAGCTACAGTGTCACCCGCAACCTCGAGTGCACTGTGCTGAACCGGCCGCTGCAACTGGACCGGTGAGACCTGTTCTCCACCGTCCGGCCACCATTCTCTTCCCTCTCTGCACCATCCTCTTCGTCCAATCCTCCACAATCTATTCCCCTTACTCAGACGCCTCAACACAACCCCTATATCATCGTCCCTAACTCGAAGGAAGACCCGATCAATCCCCTGTTCTTCATCCCGGCCAACCAGCCGTTCCCCCGTCACGGCAACCACCGTAGACGGCTCCTAGGACATCACTGAGTCTCACCCAACTCCCCAAAACTCTCGACTCGTCCTCTAAACTCACGACTCACGGTTTGAACTTAACGGAAAAACAGAGTAACTGCACGGGGGTGAGGGATTACCTGCTGTCGATCGCCGCCGTGCACACCGTCGCACTCCCTGGAGTCCACAAAGCCATTCTAGTCTTCTCTCAGCCTGAATTAAGCCAACACACGGCACAGCCACCACCTCTGTCCCACAACTCTCTCTGTTTTCTCTGAATTTCAGACTTCACCACCAGCACTTATCCCCCACGATTTCACTCCCAAAACCCAATTACCAGCTATTCTTCTCCTCTCTGTCACTCTCACCATTCACCAAAACCTCACACCCTCACTGAATCGACCAAGAACCTCACCGCCTCACCTCTCTGTTTCTGTTCTTCCCAAAACCAAATGCACGGTTTAAATCCACCCAAAATGTGCCCGTGTCTATTTTAGACAATCCTAGAACCCTCTGGTGGCCATCCACGTGTCACCATCCACTTCAGTCTCTCACCAAATGGCTCCATCCCAGCCGTCCACCTGCCCTTCTCTCTGCACAATTCCCCAGGTGTAAAAGACCAAAATACCCTTCTGTTTAACTCAAAATTACGGTTTTGCCACTACCTTTCTAGACCCGTATCTCACACCTCGTAGGCCCGATGAACACGTGCCGCCTGTCATCGAACTCAGGACGACGAGATCTATCTAACCATCCTAGGTCAACATCTCAAAACCCGATTATACAAAAAGTCAACTATTCCCCCTATTTTACCCAAATTACGGTTATGCCCCCAACCTTCCGAACATCACAACTTTCTCCTCGGATGTCGGAATCAAGCATGCCACCTGCCTATGGGTTCGTGACGTCCTAAACTATGTCCTGGTCACCGGTCAAAGTCCACTTGACCACCCGAACTAAAAATCAACTTTTTGCCCAAACTAGGGGCAAAATCGTCATTTTTATCGGGACCAACTAACCACGGATTAATCTCACTAATCACACCTTAATCACTCCACTAATCCCGGCTCTCGGGACGGGTTGTTACAAGGTGGTTGCAAGGAACCCAACGAACACCGTGGCACGCGGCGGTGCACACGGCGGAGACTGAATCGAAAGGTATACCCAATTCCCCTGTTTTTCCCGTGTTTCTTATTTTGCAAAGTCGTGGACCTAGAGCTAGAGTCGAGGGGATTAGTGAGTGAAGTGAGGTTTAGGGAGGTCCTAGGAGTCGTTTAAGACAGTTGCCGTGACGGGGGAGTACACGGCGGAGTTCAGTCGACGGTGAGTACTCTGGTGCTCTGTTTTGGCCGTGGGTTCAAACGTCGAGTCGTGACGTTTGGGCACGAGTCGACGGTCAAGGTGAGTCGGGTTAGACGTAGAAGGGCCTTAGGAACCATCTGGTGTTGCCACCGTGACGGGGGATGACCGGAGTGGCTGGATCGTGAAACAGGGGGAGTTTGGCCGTCTGGTTCGAGCTTTAGTCGACGGGATTGGGGCGGTGTCGAGGTCTGAGGAGCTGGGGAATGGATAGTTTGGAACTGGACGAAGCTTTAGGTGAAGAAAGGGAGAGGAATCGTGCAGGTACGGCGGAGAACCGCTGACGCCGGTTCAGTTTGCAGACCACTGTGCTGAACCGGGTCTACTCAAGGTTGAAGGGCACTGTAGCAGGCGCGTGAGGCCCACGCGCAGCCACTTTGGGCGGCGCGTGGAGGCGTGTGGAGAGGAATCCGGCCAAGCTTCCAACAAGAGTTTGGTTCCATTTGTCCTAAGGAGTTTATTGGTATAGTTTTCGAGTTAATCAGACGGTGTTACGGAGTTGTTCGAGAATCCAGAAGGTTGAAGGTTTAGGATTAAAATATTATTTAATTCCCGAAAAATTGGGGAAATTAGCATTAGGATCCTTGATGTATTTGTGACCCTATTTGGTGCATTTTGACAGGACGGGAGGTACCCGAGATAATCGAGGAGCGCACGGAGCGCGAGTGACTCGTTCTGGATTTGTGAGTGGACTCTTTCTTTCTTTCAAGCATGCCTAACTGTTTTATTAACGTTTTATGATCTTAAATCTGTTTTTATGCTTTTGAATGATGATTTATGTGATTGATGAGTTTGCACATTTTTCGAGACATTTCCAAGATTTTGCACGTTTTTCTAGAAAAAGCTGATTTTCGGATTTTGATGCCATAATTACAATTGCAACCTATAAATGTGTTCTGATAATGATAAATGGGATATGTAACAATGGATTTCCGGATTTGGGTTCGGAATGTCGGTTCGGAACGCCGGAAGGGCTTCGAACCGGGGATTTCGAATCCGAGTTTGGCGATCGATTTCGAATTGGTTTTACACTAGATATGGATTGGATTTGCTGGATCTGGATATTGGGTTTAAAAACCTGGATTGATATTGACGGGGGGACGGGCCCGGATTGAGTTTAAAGACTCGGGAGTTTAAAGACTCGGACATTTATGATATTACCCCCATAGGCCTTTGAGTTTAAAGACTCGGGAGTTTAAAGACTCGGATTTCATTTCAGGCCTGGTTGAGTTTAAAGACTCGGATAGGCCCAGCAGGTTTGATCGGAAATGATGAGTTGATGCATTGCTATAACCGTTTTATAGTGTTTCCCTTTCTTATGGTATTTTACGGTGTATCTGTTTCTTATGATATTTTATAGTGTTTCTGTTTCTTATGATGTTTCATATTATGATTTTCTAGTACTTCGTTGGGCATGCCTGTTTTAAAAACGGAGGGAACACTGATTCTTATTTTTCCTTAACCTCGAATTAGTGATAAATTGATTTAAAAACTTTTGGTTATTTTAGTCCACTCACATCTTTTGGTTTTAAATTTTCCCTCCAGGTCGTGGTGATAGCGCTGGGGTGAACGTTGAGGCAGATATCGAGGCATAGAGCTTCCGACGTTCTTCCGTTGCGAGACTAGCATTGTAGGACTTTTGTACCCAGTTTGTAGAACTATGCTCTAACTGACTGCTATGTATATTCTACTCCTTCGTCTGATAGTTATGCTTATAGTTGTGTGACGGTTGTTTGTTTTTTTTTGATACTGTAAGTGTGATTGTCAGACGGGAGCAGGGTTCGTCCCGGATATCAAGGCCATATTTGGGACGGGTCCTGACAATTGGTATCAGAGCATAGGTGTGTCGATTTGTGTTGGGTCTAGGTTGTTTTACTAACTCTATGCCTCTTTCAGCGTACGATCGATCATGCCTCCGAGACGTGAACCCCCTCCACGACCTGAAGATGAAGCGGCGAGAGGGACTGAGAGCGCTTCGATCGAGAGAGCCCAGCGACTTGAGGCTACTACGTTCAGCGGTGGGGCCAATCCAGAGGAAGCTCACCGATGGATCACCCGGCTTGAGCGGATTTTTGGGGTGATGCACTGTCCTCCAGAGGATCGGGTCTTGTTAGCTACTTTTCTGTTGGATGGAGCTGCATATGAGTGGTGGTATACGTTGGAACTGTCTGGCTGGGATGCACATACCGTGACATGGGAGACCTTCCGGGAGCGGTTTCTCGATCAGTACTATCCTCGTTCTTTCCGGGATGCTAAAGAGGCGGAATTTCTTCAGTTAAAGCAAGGGAACTTGATAGTTGCTGAGTATGAGCAGAGATTCCAGATGCTATCTCGTTTCGCTCCTGCATTTGTGGCGACCGAGGCGGAGAAGTGCCGCCGGTTTGAGTTGGGCCTTCGAGGAGAGATCAGGGCCATAGTGACAGTTGGCTCTTTTGCTACATTTCGGGAGTTATCTGATGCTGCTGTCAGAGTTGAGGCCAGTTTGCCTGCTAGACCACAGTTTTCGGGTAATGTGCGGCGCCGAGAACATTCATTTCCAGGAGCATCGGGTCATAGGCCCCCGAAACGGGGAAATTTTGGTGGATCCTCATCGGCTGGTGGAGCCCGGTATGGCCGACCTGGGAGTTTTCAGGGCTCTGGATTTCGAGGAGCTAGGGCACAGCCGACTCCTCAGGCGAGTGCGACCTCAGTGGCTTCTACAGGGAGGCATACCGGTGGACCCAGTAGGGATACTTGCTTCTATTGCGGAGAGCGAGGACACTTCCGGAGGGAGTGCCCATTGTTAGCTTCGGAGAGTGGAGCAGGCAGAGGTGCAGCGGAACCCGGGCGGAGTACTGCTTCCGTGTCAGGGGCAGCAGGCCCTAGGGGTGGCGGTGGTGCCACGAGCAGTTCCAGGGGGCGCGGTAGGTCATCGGGACCTCAAGCGCGAGTTTTGCTATGACTCAGCAGGAGGCTAGGTCAGCACCGGGA
Source organism: Prinsepia uniflora (assembly GCA_032719365.1). NCBI lineage: Eukaryota > Viridiplantae > Streptophyta > Magnoliopsida > Rosales > Rosaceae > Prinsepia > Prinsepia uniflora. Next base: position 25,070,062 of record CM064863.1, read on the forward strand.
GTGGTGACAGGTACACTCACCATACTTGGTCACACTGTTTTTGCTTTGATAGATCCCGGGGCTACCCATTCATTTGTTGCTCGGAGTTGAAGTTTGGTGATGGAGAGGGAGGTGTCTACTTTGGATTGTGCTTTAGGAGTAAGTACACCTACTGGAGAGGTGTTGGTAGTGACTCAGGTGTTGAGAGAATGTCCGGTAATGGTAGGTGAGGTTGAGTTACTGGCAGATTTGTTACTCTTAGATCTACGGGACTTTGATGTTATTTTGGGTATGGACTGGTTAACGAGACATCATGCTTCTATCGACTGTTTCGATAGGAGAGTGACTTTTCGGAGTCCCGGATTATTAGAGACTACGTTTCAGGGGGATCAACGTGCACTTCCTACTGAAGTTATTTCGGCACTTGAGGCTAGCAAGTTGTTGTGTAAGGGGTGCCAAGGTTACCTAGCTCATGTGGTGGATACACGTACTACGCCAGTGAGGGCAGAGGACATACCAGTGGTACGGGAGTTTCCCGACGTTTTTCCCGAGGAGTTGCCAGGACTACCCCCACACCGAGATCTCGAGTTCACGATTGATCTTCTTCCAGGTACACAGCCTATTTCACAGACTCCTTACCGTATGGCACCTGCAGAATTGAGAGAACTTAAGGCCCAGTTGCAAGAGTTGGTCGATATAGGATTCATTCGACCGAGTATGTCACCTTGGGGAGCACCGGTATTGTTTGTCAAGAAAAAGGACGGAGGATTGAGATTGTGTGTGGATTACAGACAACTGAATAAGGTAACTATTCGGAATAAGTACCCCCTACCCCGGATTGATGATTTGTTTGACCAGCTGAAGGGAGCACAGTATTTTTCGAAGATTGATCTTCGCTCCGGTTATCATCAGTTAAGGGTTAAAGAGGAGGATATACCGAAGACAGCTTTCCGGACCAGGTACGGTCACTATGAGTTTGTTGTGATGCCTTTTGGTTTGACTAATGCCCCAACAGCTTTTATGGGCCTGATGAACCGAGTGTTTCGGACGTATTTGGATCATTTTGTGATCGTATTCATTGATGACATTTTGGTGTATTCGAAGAGTGCGAAGGCACATGAGAAACATCTGAGACTTGTGCTTGAGACATTGAGAGGGCATCAGTTGTATGCGAAACTGAGTAAGTGCCAGTTTTGGTTGACTAGTGTTGGATTTCTTGGCCATGTGATTTCGGCCGAGGGTATCAGCGTGGATCCTCAGAAAGTTGAGGCGGTAGCAAATTGGGAACAACCCAAAACGGTGACAGAGATCAGGAGTTTTCTGGGTTTGGCAGGTTACTACCAGCGCTTTATTGAGGGCTTTTCTATTCTAGCAGCACCGTTGACGAGGTTGACTCGGAAGGGAATTCGATTTGAGTGGGACGAGAATTGTGACCAGAGTTTCCAGTAGCTTAAAAGACGGTTGACATCTGCTCCTGTGTTAGCCCTTCCAGACGATAGTGGGGAGTTTGAGGTGTACAGTGACACTTCTTTGCAAGGCTTGGGGTTGTGTCTTGATGCAGCATGGGAGAGTGATTGCTTATGCTTCCCGACAATTGAAACCCCATGAGATGAACTACCCTACACATGATTTGGAACTGGCAGCGGTGGTTCATGCACTGAAGATTTGGCGACATTACTTGTACGGCGAGAGGTGCAGGATCTTCACGGACCACAAGAGCTTGAAGTATTTGTTCACTCAAAAGGAATTGAATCTGAGACAGCGTCGTTGGTTGGAGTTGCTTAAGGACTACGACTGTACTATTGAGTATCACCCAGGGAAGGCTAATGTGGTAGCCGATGCTCTGAGTACGAAGTCAGCTAGTTCCTTGTCACATTTGAGGATCGTACGGTTACCGTTGCTGGTTGAGCTCCGCAGGTTGGGAGTAGAGTTGACTGTGGATGATCACGGAGTACTCCTAGCGAGTTTCCATGTGCGACCTGTTTTGATTGATCAGGTTATTGATGCTCAGTTTGAGGACCCTATTCTATGCATCATTCGGATTGAGGTCGAGGCTGGAGAGAGACAGGACTTTGAGATCCGTGAGGATGGAGCTTTGGTTAAAGGTGGACGGTTGTGTGTACCTGAGGATGAAGCATTGAAGAAAGTGATACTGGATGAGGCTCACTGTTCAACTTATGCGATGCATCCTGGTGGGACCAAGATGTATCGTACACGACGGGAGCAGGGTTCGTCCCGGATATCGAGGCCATATTTGGGACGGGTCCTGACACAATGCTACACCTGAAAAGCAAGAGGACAAACCCAAGCTCGTGAAGAACGGGATGCGATGCCTTGCCACCAGAGGACAGGGAAGTTGGACAGCTAAACAACCAAGACCAAGTCCAATAAAAGCCCATACGATGACCTCTGTGAGACCTGGGAACATATGACGTTACTAGGAGACGTAACACCCCTCATGAAGGACATGGGAACGTTCCAAGACGCACCAGCTAGGAGCGCGTCCGTTGCCAGACAATTTCTCGAGACACGTCACTGAGTGATTCTGGAGAAAAAGTTGCACTCACAGAATAAGAAGCCAGCACCACCCAAGGCCATCAACTCATGAATGACTCAGGATGCACTTTGGAGCATTATCACACGTTGAGTACCACGTAAGAGCCAATGGCATCATGCAACCTCCCAGATTGCACGTGCATGCTCAAGTCAGGTGGAAAAATCGACAAAGGCTCAAGATGTCCTTGCTACTGCAGTGAGGATGACGGGACATACTCACAAACTTCGACAATGGTGACCCTAGGAAGTCGACACCACCGTACTCGAAGCCCCAATTGACATTATGCAACCTCCCAGATTGCACACGCCTACTCAAGTCCGGTGGAAAAGTTGGCAAAGGCTCATGGTGTTCTTGTTGCTGTAGCGAGGATGATGAGGCATACCCACCAGCACGCTTATACAGTTTAACAATGGAGACCCCAGGGAAGTTAGCGCCACTTGACTCGACGTTACTCTCCCCCTCATCAAGGCATGCTGCATGCTAAAGACATCCAAGGGATGCTGGATCGATGCCTCGAAAAAGTTTAAAGTGACGAAGATCTGGACGACATCCTTCGACGCCAGATTCAACCATGCATCATCAATTTCAAGTGCTGGACCTTGTCCCATGACTTACCTCCAAGAGCCTCCAACGAAGAAAGCTATACCCATGGAACAAGAATGCAGCTTCAACAATAACCTACGATGTATGATAGCTTGGAGGGCATGTTAGAACTCCATCACACATCAAGTACATATGAAGAAGTTAAATGAATCAAGCATCTACTCAAAGCACATGCATTCGCCCTAGTGGAAAAGTATATCGGAGTTCAAGTCGGACCAACTATTGCACTAAAAACAGTGAGACATACTCACCATTGGACTCACATGCTTAGGCGACAAAGACAAGAGAAAAATAGCCACAACAATTCCTTTCTCCCATAGGACGCATTATACACTAACTTGGAAGCCACACCAAGTGAGTAAGACAAGCACATGCCTTCACCATGCGGAGCACTCCAAGCCTTCGCAATGCGAAACACTCCAAAGCCTTCACCATGCGAAGCACTACAAAGCCTTCGCCAAGTGAAGCCTTCGCCATGTGAAGCATTCTAAGTCTTCGCCCCTCGAAGCACTCTAATCCTTCGAGAAGTGGAGCGCTTCAAGCCTTCGCCACGCGAAGTACTTCATGCCTTCTCCACGTGAAGCACTCTAAGCCTTCGCTCCGAGAAACACTCCAAGCCTTCGCCCAGCGAAGCACTCTTAGCCTTCGTGTAAAGACCCGTCCCGAATTCCGGGATTATATTAGTAACTTATCATGATTAATCGGGTTAATCGGTGATTAGTTGGGCAAAATCGGACGAACGATACAAAATGACCGTTTTGCCCCTAGTCGTGGGTAAAACATTGACTTTTAATTCGGACGGTCAAATGGACTTTGACCAAGACCGCGACGTATTTTGGGACGTCACGAGATCGTAGACAGGTGGCACGTTCGATTCCGACGTTCGAAGTGAAAGTTATGACGTTCGGAAGTCCAAGGGCATTTTCGTAATTTGGACGAAAAAGGGGAAAATGTTGACTTTTTGACCGGGAGGTCCGATGGCCGAGGGCCAAGGACCGTTAGGAAGGTCTCGATGCCCTAAGTCCGTAGACAAGCGGCACGCGTCGATCGGAGTCCGAATGACCAAGTTACGGGTCTGGATGCATGAGGGGCATTTTGGTAATTTTCTGCACACGGGTAAAATGGTAATTTGGTGGCTGCAGGTGGAAACAGCCGTGTATGGTGCTGAGTATATTTTTTTTCCTGAATTGAAAAACAGAGTGGGTAATTGTTTAATTGTCCTTGATCAGAGTGTGTGAGTATGTTAGTGGGATTTTGAATGGTTAGGCAGGGCACGGGTGCTAGTCTGTGCTTTGAGTGGGAGGCGGGCGTGCCCTGGGACCATGAAGAACCGAGCAGCCTTGTTTAATCTCCTGAGTATTGAGCAGAGCACCATTCTATGATTAATTCGACTGAGTGAGAAGTAGAGACGCAGAGACACGGGAGAATTCATTCAAACCTCTGTGTGAGGCTGAGGACGGTGAAATGACGGTGGAAGTTTGGAGGACAACGGCGGCGAAAAGAAAAACAGAGACCAGACCACTTTGAGCGTGATCGACTTTCCCCAGATCAAATTGAGAGGCAATGCGTACTGGAAAGGGATTTCTGAGGGAGGAATTCGAGTGGGAGAAAAGGGAGAATAGGGAAGGAAGCCCCCAGGAGCACTGAAACTGCCCGAAGACCTCATTTACAAACTTGAAATCAAATTTTGAATTGGACGGTCAATTGATGGAATTAGGGGTGAGGTTGAGCTTCCTGACGTCCCAACGAGTCGAATGGGATTAAAAGTGGAGTGAAAGGTGCAGAGATGAGCCCAGGCGACTTTGAAGTCCTGCTCTAGAAATCCCAGTTGAGTTAGCATGGTTGGAGGGATTGGAGCTTGCATTTGAGATCGGAGACCGGTTTCTGGTGATCCTGTGAAGCTTTTAAGTGAGTCAATTTAAAGGAATCGCTGAGAATCGACTGAATCAAGCGTGGAACAGTAGTCGGTGTTCTTCGAAAAGTCGAGTTGATTCGACCGGATTGAGGTAAGTTTTGAGGTAATCGATTTCACAGAACCTTGATTGGATCCTTAGCGAGACTAATGGACAGTTGTATTATTGAAATCAAGCTATAATTAAGAGAAATTTAACGGGTCATGTCGCGGGTCGAACGACCCGATTGCAGGCTTGGCGGGTGAGAACGATGAACTATGCAGGGATAATGTAGCAGGCGCGTGGACTCACGTGCAGCCACTCACGGCGGCTCGTGAGGGCGCGTGGGTCCGATTTTCGAGGTAAGTCCAACATGACTTTTGTCCTATACACTGTAACAAACATTTTAACTTTGGTATCGAATTTATCGGACACCATTTCAATGTTGTTTCGAGGGTCTGAAGGTCTATGTCACATTTTTAATTACCGATTAATTCCCAGAAACTTATGGGAAATTAGTATGTTGTTAATTGAGACCTTAATGACCCTGGAATGTGATTTCGGACAGGATTTGGGTTTTCTAGAAAATGCCGGAAATTATAGGAACGCGTGCGGCTTAAAACCGAGCCTTAAGAACGGTGTGTGAGTGGACGTTGCTTTCAAAATTTAATGCATGCATAATTATTTCTATGATTATGATTATGAATTGTGATTTATTTCTATTTTCGTATTTATACGTATTTTTGCTACACATACGAATTGCACGTATTTCGAGACTATGACTTCTCTTACGTTTGATGATGGGTTAATGAATGCTTTTATATGATTTGTGCACGTATCACGTTTTAAGGATGTTCATTCATGTTGTGAGTATGATTTACGGTGTTGACGCAGATTTCGAGGTTTTTCACGGATTTGCACGTTTTACGAGGTTTCGAGTATGTTGTGATTTAACCGTGATTTTGGTGTTTATGATTGTGGTTTTGATGTTTTAACCTTGGCATTGGAAAAATGATGTGATTTCAAGAATTTAAAATGGATTTTGAAAAAGGTGATTTCGGGCTTGGTGCTCGGGGCATAAAAGTAATTTTTCTTAACGAGATTTCGGTTTTCGGAAGTTTGAAAACGGATTCTTGGTTTGGGTTCGGGATGATGTTTCCGGATGCCGGCTTACGAAATCATTATTACGAATTCGAATTCGGGAATGGAAAAGGATTTAATAAAGTGATTTGGTATGATTATACATGCCCCGTGTTTAATGATGATTTGATTATGGTTGTGAAGTAAGATTTGGAGATTTAAATGTGGAAATTCGGACCATGAGTCCTGTTGTAAAAAATGTGATTTCGGGATGGATCCCTCGCTGATGTGATTGACAAATGTTTTGGGTTTAAAGACCCGTTGAAAACTGTTTTGGGTTTAAAGACCCGGTGCTATTGCTGGAGCACGTTTTGAGTTTAAAGAATCGGTTAATTGATGACGGGGGAGGGCCCTTAATGAGTTTAAAGACTCGTGAGTTTAAAGACTCGGTTATTGTGAAACCCCCGAGGCCTATTGATTATGTTCTGAGTTTAAAGACTCGTTGAAATCCCGGGAAGGCCTGATTATGTGCATGGTTTTAAGTTTAAAGACTCAGGCGCACTTGATATCCAGCAAACTGATTGACTTGTGATTTATTGTTAATTTCTGATGTTTCGGTTGAGTTGGGCAGTGGCCCGATTTATGTGGTTAATGGTTTTGGATCATGTGGTGTATTGGTTCTGATTCGTGGTTTTGGGTTGAAGCCCTGTGTTATGTTGCGGGCTAAAACCCGAAGGTTAAGAAAAGAAAATGATTTTGATTAATCTTCATGTACGGTTTTCTTATGTTGAAAATGTAATGGACTGCGAAACGATTTTTAGATGCATGCATTGGTGTTTACGTGTAGGGTAAAAACTTCTTTCTGTAACTGTTTTATAAACTGATTTATTTTTGTCCACTCACACTTTTTGGTTTTATTAACCCTCCATGTTGTGGCGCGTTGATCGAGGCTGATCGTGAGGCGGAGGCATGAGTAAGCACGTGTGGCTATCCCTGGTCTGGGACTTACTGAGGGTAACTTGGGGATTTCAGTCGTCTTGCCAGACGGGAGCAGGACCGGGCACGGTTAACAATGCCCTTTCGGGGGCGGTCCTGTCACTTCGCCCCGCGAAGCACTCTTAGCCTTCGCCCCGCGAAGCACTCTTAGCCTTCGCCCCACGAAGCACTCTTAGCCTTCGCCCCGCGAAGCACTCCAAGCCTTCGCCCCGCGAAGCACTCCAAGCCTTCGCCACGAGAAGCATTCCAAGATTTCGCCATGCAAAGCACCACCAGCTTTTGCCCCACAATGCACTCCAAGCCTTCGCCTTGTGAAGCACTTCAAACCTTCGCCCCACGAAGCACTTCAAGCATTCGCCCCGCAAAGCACTCCAAGTATTCTCCTCGCGAAGCACTCCAAGCCTTCCCCACCCGAAGCATTCGAAGACTTTGCCACGCGAAACACTTCAAGCTTTCGCCCCGTGGAGTACTCCAAGCCTTCGCCCCGCGAAGCACTTCAAGACTTCGCCACGCGAAGCATTCCAAGACTTTGCCACTCGAAGTACCCTAAGTCTTTGTCATGCGAAACACCCTAAACCTTTGCCATATGAAGCACTCCGAGCCTTCGCCATGCGGAGCACTTCAAGCCTTTGCCATGCTGAGCAATTCAAGCCTTTGCCATGGAGAGCACTTCAAGCCTTCACCATGCAAATCACTCTAAGCCTTCGCCCCACAAAGCACTCCAAGTTTTCGCCCCGAGGAGCACTCTAAGCCTCTTCCAAGCAAAGCACTTCAAGTCTTCGTCAAGCGAAGCACTCTAAGCCTTCCTTTGTTGAAGCATCAATGCAGCTCGTTGAAGCATTAAGTCTTTGCCCAATGAAGTGTGAACGTCTTCAAGCATCGAAGCATCAAAACCTTCGCTCACGAAGTGTCAAAGTCATCACCCAGCGAACCAGCGAAGACTTCGTCCCACAAAGTACCATCACCTTCGCTCGTGAAGCATCGAAGTCTTCGACCAAAAGTGCCAACGCCTTCACTAATGAAGCAATCCATGCACTCGCCCCGTGAAGTGTCAACACATTCGTTCAATGAGCATCAACTCCTTCGCTCGAAGCATTAAGTCCTTTACTCATAAAGCATCAATGCTTTCGGCCCGTGAAGTAGCCAAGCCTTCACACACGAAGCAACGCATCCCTCGTGAAGCATCAAGGCAATCGACCCACATCGCATCAAGGCAAACGCCTCGCGACGCATCAAGGCAATCTCCTCTCGACGCATAAAGGAAATTGCCCGCGATGTATCAAGGTAATCGATCTGCGACGCATTAACATCCTTGTTCGTCAAAGCCATAATGCCTTTAACTTGCAACCTATCAACACTTATGCCCCGTGAAGCACCAAAGTCCAACATTGGAAAAAATTCAAGGACTTCACGGAGGACTCGAAGCACCCCTCCAAAGGGTAGAGTATAGCCTTTACCTCGAAGAGCTAAGTCGTCACCTCAAGGAACTCGACAGCTAAGTTCAATGCGTTTAACCAAAAATGAGGCGCATACTACTCAATCACATTCCCAAGGATCTATCACTCATACCCAACAAACGGATTTGCTGGAATTGGAAAAATTACTAAAGATCGCTTCCCAACCCCACCAAGGGGAGCAATAACCGGGTCATGTCATGGAAAATCTTGGGCAAATGTCATAGTGCGAGGGACTAAAAATTCTAACACACAACTTCAAGATTCATTCGAATGTACCATGCTCAAATTTTACTTCCTCGAAAAGAGCTTGATGGGGCCAAAAAGGTACAGAAGTCAGCTTTCCAACACCACCAACGACACCCAATTTGGAGCTAAAACGAAGTCAAAAGACCAAAATTACTGCACAAAGGTCAAATCTGCCGGAAATCATAAAGCACTGATAAAATGGAAAAGGCTCATATTAATGAAAACTAAAGAAGTTAGCAATTCACAAGTTGAATGCTCAAGCATATGTTCAACATTAAGATCTAGCTACAAGCCAAGAAGAACCATGAAGCTCATTACCAGGACCAACACAACCTCAGAGTCTCTCCATCAACCTATGAGCAAACCTTGGATGCTTTCGACCATTCCATCGTGGACTTCCAGTGACGCATTGGTCGTGGCCTTCTTCAAACAATGGGGCCAACCTCCTCAGCATCACTTGTTTGTTAAAGTTGGCTTCAGAACAGCAACTTCCCCACTGCTTGACTATGTGATACAAAGCTGCTTGACTTTGCAGAAGCAACTCTAGTGATACATCTCTCTTAAAAAAACAACCTCAATGAAGCAACTTCAACTTTGGGATGGAACGAAGTCATGGTGCGCTTTGTGCCTTCATCCCATTTACCTCGAGATCAATGGACACTTTCACCGAGTGAAGCTTCAGAAGGATAACTCCAATCGTACCCAAAATGACGATTGTAGCTCCAAAAATCCATTTCATCATCGCTTGGCTTCATGAGAGTAGTGGCGGTAGCATCATGCATGCCTTGACAACCTTTGTAGTACGTGTCTTCACTTCACTTTCCTTCAGTGGCGAGATGGCGACACCTCCAAGATTTCTTCCTTCAAATACGCAACGAAGTACAACATCTGAGGCACCACAGTGGGCATGATCGATCCCCATTTTATGTTCCACCTTACTACACCCCATTTTGTGCTCCACAAGGCCTTGAAGATCAACTCTTTGGAACGCCATCAGCTAAAGCAACTCCTTGGAAAGCTTCAGTCACTCTGCGACACCAAGTTGCAGTATGCCTCTTTATACAGTTATAACGTGCATTGCCTTGCTGCGCCTTGCCTTGCATCGTGGCACACATCCCCATGCATTGCGACATGCCTAACTTAAATTCATGGGATGACACGACCTATCCCAAATCCCCAAGGGATTAACACGAGATGTGTCATGCTCCCGTCTGACACGAAGTGTCAGAGAAGGGATAAATCGAAACCACAGCCCATTTGGGGCTTCCAGAGCGCGCCAGGAGACATTAAACCCACTAAAAAGTATGCATGGAGGAGACAATCCATAGATATATGGATGGTATATGGAAAACATTTCATAAATCATCTCAAACCGTTCAAATGGGCTTATGCCCGGGATTTCCATAAAACCATCGTAATTCACAAATCTGATTTCTCAAATCCAAATCCATTTATGGCTCCCCGACCCGAAATCGCATTCATAAAACACAATTGGGCCTCATGCCCGATTTCGTAAACCAATTGAGCCCTAGCCCGATGATATAACTCAAATGGACTTCATGTTCGAGGCTTTCCAAAACAAATGGGCCTCATGCCCGAGTTCACCTTTTCAAATCCAAAACCATTTCATCAACCATCACCGAAACCACAAACACGCAAAACTACAGTATAAACCATAAATCTCGATATAAAGGCAAATATGAAAATCATCTCGAAGTACGTGGAAATATGTAAATCACCAATACCACAATCATCATCATAGAAATCAAATATTTAAAACATATAAAACAGTTATGCATGCATCACAGTTTAGAAAACAATTTCCACTCATAGACCGTCCTACGTTGCCGCCTCGATATGCGTGCCATAAGTCTTCCCAGGCTAAATCATCATCCTTGAATTATCTGAACCTGTCCAAATCATACTAGAAGGTTACTAACTACTTCAATAACCTCTCATTAAAGCCCCCTAGTTTTCCGGGATTATTAAAGGTATTTTTCATAGACTTTAAACCTTTGGACACCCAAAACTACCTCGAAACGATGTCTGATTGACACGAAATTAGTCCCAAAATGTTCGTTGCATCGAAAGAATGATTTCATATATTGATCACATCACCTAATTCTGTACCACGCGCCCCCACGCGCCAGGTACTGTTCATTTTCAACCTCCAGCGAACCAGATCTGAACTAGTTCACTGGTTTCCAGTTTAACCGGACTAGTGAGGCAGGTTCAACTGGACCGGCGAGGCAAGTTCTCAGCCAATTCTACCCCGTTTTTAATCTTATTAATTCCTATCCCTTCGTACCATCATTAACAATCGATCCATAACCTCAAAAATACAAACTCGAGCCCAAAGATTACATCTTTGAACGGGCACCAAAACCACGACCTGCAACCTTGAACTACTATGGACTCCGGCCACCTCTACCTTCCAACCCAAGCCCATTCGACTCGCCTCACCTCAAGGGACCTCGTCCAAGCCACTAAATCGATCAGAAACCATCGATGTAAAATCCACTAATTATGAACACAAACACTTACCGTCACTGTTTTCTGGCCAACGTCCACGACGATCGTCATCGTTAACACCATCCTCGTCTCCCTTCACTCTCTCTTTTTCCTTCACAAGTCACAGGCAAAGAAGGACGTGTTGAAGGTGTTTGTATGGATTTTTTCTCACGGGTACATGGTTTTCGGTTCTCCTCCGCCGTGGCCACCGCCATGGCTCAGGCTGTCCCTCTGACAGGACCCATCCCAAGCCCACCGGGATTACCGTGGAATGTGCCCTGCTCCCGTCCAACAAGGGGTGTCAGACAAGGGATAACCAAGAGCCACTGCCCAACGGGGCATCCAGAGTGCGCAAGGATCGATGGAGGAGGTGTGCAATGTCCCAGTCTCTGCTGCAATCGCATCCGTGATCAACCTGAAGGGCATTAAAAACAAAAGCTGTGAGTGGACAAAAACCAGTGAGTTCATCAAATACATTTATAAGACATGTATGCCCTCCAATAAAACGTATGCATGCCACGAAAACCAGTAACCAAAACGTTTGCTCAACCGAGCCATTAGGGCCTTAGCCCAAAAACCGTTAACCAAAAACCAAGTGTGGGAACTCAGCCCAAAACTGTGAAATACCATAACTATACATAAACAACCATGTGGGTCACCACCCACGACCATAAATGAACATCAATTCATTAAAATCACACAATCATAAATCCACCCGGAAAGCCATTTCATTAATTCGTATTTTACCATTACCATCACCAGCATCCCTGATGCTAGACGTCCCTGACGTCATGTCTCACGGTTTCATAAGCTACGCGTGCTGCCCGGGGTCTCTCCGGGTCCATATATCTGACATCCCTGATGTCTGACGTCCCTGACGTCAATCATAGCAATCCTGCTCCTGAGTCATCATACGGTCCGGCTGCTCCGTATGGTGACCCTTCACAGGCAATGCACCGTGACTTCCCCAGTGTCCCAGACATCTGGAGGAGACCATCATATATCCATGTGTACAGATGGTATATGGAAAAATAGTTTTATTAACTCATTTCACAACATCACAATGGGCCCTGCCCGAATTTTCCATAAAACAACACATTTCCATTTAGGGTCCCTAACCCGAAACCACATTTATTAAATATAGGGCCCCTGACCCGAAATCATCATTTTAATCCAACTGGGCCCCATGCCCGATAACATAACTCAAATGGGTCTCAGCCCGATTTCATACCAACTGGGCCCCTGGCCCGATTTCATTAACCAACTGGGCCCCCGGCCCGATTCTCAAATGGACTCCAAGTCCGAAATTTCCAAAACAAGTGGGCCTCAAGCCCGAGTTCATCTTTCCAATATAAAAACCATTTTATCATAATATTTATTTAACCACAAGCATGCAAAACCACAAATAAACCGTTAATCCCGATACACGTGAAATACGGAAAACACCTCGAAATACGTGCAACATACCCAAAATCAATACTCACAAATACCATCATAGAAATCATGTATATAAACCATATAACACACATGCATAGGATTTATAAAACCAAAGTCCACTCACAGACCGTTTTAACAGTATGCCTCGATATGCGTGCCACCGGCCCTCCCGGGCCACACCACTATCACCGGGACTCCCAATCCTGTCCAAATCACATTAGAGGGTTACTAACCTCATTATTAACATCCTATCAAAGTCCCGTAATTTTCCCGAATTTTTACTTATTTTAAAACTTATTTTAAAACCTTCGGACATCCCGAACAATATCGAGACGGTGTCCGATCGACACGAAACCAATTCCAAAATGTCCGTTACATTAAATAGGGCAGAAGTCATGTTGACCTCAACTCGAGATTCGTGCCCACGCGCCGCCGTGAGTGGCTGCGCGTGAAACCCACGCGCCTGCTACAGTGTCACCAGCCCAACCCGTTTGTCTGGTAAACGGGTCCAATTCACCCGCGACACAACCCGGTTCCAATCCTGTCAATTCGATCCTAATTCCTTCAATTGATCATTCCATTAGCTTCGTTTTAAGTCGAATTATAAGTCTGTAACATCAATTACACGATAACTTACCCAAATTCCATCGATTCCACGATGAACACGAAGAATACCCAGGTTACTATGCGTTCATGGAATTCCCTCAATTCCTCACGATTTCCCTAAATTGATTCAACTAGAAGCATTAGTGGACCACGAGGAACAATTCCCCCACATCAATTTCGTCGTTTGATCAGTAAATGATCACGACTCAAGTACGAACACCGTCCACTGTGCAACCATGGAGTTTCATCGATCTCAGCCGGTTTCCTTCAATTGATGATCCCAGAAGCATCGTGGGATCATGAGAAATCATTTCCCCACAACAATTGAGTCAATCACAGCCCCAAACTCCACGACTCATGCTCGAAGTTCCTCACTGTTACCAAACCCGTTCAGAGCCAATTGGGCATGAATTCATCTCGTTCTTGATCTGAAACAACTCGTCTCAACCTCAGGAAGGTATTTCCAAGCTCCAAATCGATCATCACAGCTCAATTCTCAGTATTTGAATTTCCCTCCCAAAACCAAATTTTCGATTCTCAGCTTCATCTCTGCCTCTCGTGTTTCCCAGCCAAGTTAATCTCAAAACTCTCTCAATTCCTCACACTCTGGTTCAGAAATGGAAGGAAATGGTGGACGAATTCGAACTCCCCCCCATCTCTGCGTTTTGCTTGCACACGGGTAAGGACAGAAGAGAAATAAATGGAAAATAAAGGGTTTAATAATTAATTAAATATAATAAACATCATAATGATGTCTACCCCAAAACATGGGATCTGGTTTCAAGGGATGAGTGACACTTGTCACTCATCCAGGTGTGCTGAGTCAACGGTTACTATTCTATATTATAATATTATTTTATTCCCGGTTCGTTCGGTTAATCGAGCCCGATTCCGTGACCATAACTTCGTCGTCGGAACTCCGATTTCGGCATGCCGTCTGTCGTTGGATTCGTATCGACGATACCTACGTAACGGTCCTTGGCCTTCGTCCATTGGACCTCCCGATCAAAAAGTCAACATTTGGCCCCTAACATGCCAAATTACCAAACTACCCCTCAACTTCCGAACACCATAACTTGCTCTACGAATGTCGGAATCGAACGTGCCACCTGTCTATGAACTCGTGACGTCCCGAACTACGTCACGGTCATCGGTCAAAGTCCATTTGACCGCCCGAACAAAAAGTCAACATTTTACCCACGACCAGGGGCAAAACGGTCATTTTGCACATTTTGTCCGATTTCGACCTACTAACCACCGATCAACCTCACTAATCAAGATTAATCACTAATCCAATCCCGGAATTCGGGACGGGTCGTTAAAATCTTCCCTCCTTAATTAATTTCGTCCTCGAAATTCCAACCGATCTAATCTTAAACGTTCTTCCCTCCTTAATTAGTTTCATTCTCGAAACTCGACTATCCTGATTCCACAAACACCCTGTGGAAAGTGGAATCAACCTCGTAACACGTGTACACCCGTACACCAACTACTTAGACAAAACTTGTCTACACCCAAACGTACCACTAATACTCAAAATGCAACGATTACATTCGACCCCGTCGAATGACTGAAACTACTTGTTTCGAATTTGACACCACTTGTCAAATCAACCCTCTCATTGAGCAACAACTCGACGGTTCCTTTCCCACTCCCACTAGGAGTCAGCCGACCCCACTCAACAATCTATGTTGACACATCCTGACAATCTGTCACCACACAGTTGTTGTCAGCTGAAAACTGACACTAGACTCACTCGTGGCTACACATGCCACCAACGTACTCGACTCACAAATACACTTACCAACATTTTCACACGACTTGTGTGTAATTAAACACATCGGAATTACCATGACCCATTGCATAGTAATGTCCGGTCCACAACCAATCCCATGGTATCCGACTACCAACACGTTCACCGACACACCTCGGGTATATCCCGTATACCGTAACTAGACATCACAAGTCTACACGGTATTGTACCTCGACCCAAGTACGAAGTACACACATCTACCTAATAACCAGACTACAACCACCTAGGTCATAGCCGAACGCGTTCCAATAATGGAGTACGTTTGCCCAATCCAGCATGAGACAAATCGAAACTCCACCCAACGTCTAGTTCCAATTCCGAATCTGAATCCGCAATTTCGTAAGAAATCCCGGATCCAAGCCCAGACATCAAATTTTAATTCTTATCCAAATCCGAATCCGAAATCATTATTCCGTAAGCTAGCATTTGGAATAATCATTCCGTACCCAAATCCAGAAATATACTTTCAAGTTCCAAAATCGAATCCTGAATCGTCACCCAGAAATTCGATTCCAAATCCCGAAATCTCGTTCACATTTACCAAGACACACCAAAACCGAACCTATCGGTTACCCGTTCAATACACTTGATTGACTTCATAGGGAAGCCAATCCATCCTCCACACGTCTAAGGTTGACAAAATTCAACTACCTTGAAAACCTACTCACCCGAGTAGAATACCATACGGGCCCCACTTCGAAAAGAAGTTCAACCTCGTCATTTACGACTCACGTACCAAGGTAAGAGTGATATACTCTCCCCCTATCTGAATCATCAAGATCACGACCCAGATAGACACTGTGTCCCTGACAATAACGTCAAAATCCTAGATCGCCACAACGATCGACAACCGACTCCCACAACTAGACAGATCAGTCAACGACGAGACACGTCGAGACTGCGGATTCTCACGGATTACCTTGTATCAATCCTTGTCATTCCACCTAGGAAAAACCAAGGATGATCCAAAACAATGACACCAATACTCATCCTACGTCGATGCAACCAGACTCACTGCACTCACTACGCCATGTGACACAACATCATCTGCCACCAAGCAGAAAATGAGAAATCTCGTTTACCTAACTTTGAATACACAACTCCCCTTAACGACCACAACACACACGACTCACCAACCAATACACGCTCAACGTACTGGTAACTACAGTCAATGTCTGCCAGGGCAGAAAACGATATGTCGACCCCAAGGACTTCGGAATACCTATCACCAAAAACAAGCACCACTCTCGTTCCCTAATCATAACTCTCCTCGAAACTAAGGTTCCACCTATGTTGGAAACAGACATGCTCCCAACGAGATGTCAAGTCTAACCACTAGACTTCCTACCTCCTCAACTCACTTGGACAACCACGTGTCCACAATCAATCCGTTATTGTTTCGTTCGCACATCCTAACTTTTACAGGTTCAACACTCAGTTTTCTAAGTTCTCAATTACAAATTCCTACCTTTATACCACTAATGGTTTTCCTCGTCTTTTCCAGTTTTAATCATTTCTATGTACTTTTTAGGAATATTTAAAAACATAAATCACACTAATTTTGGAGTTGCCAACAACTCCCCAAATCCACTAATCATCCCAAAATTTCTTAAATCTTAATTATACCATTTTAATCCACTCCTTACTGGTTATCTCACCACTATTGGGACTTATCCCAACACCTCACAATCCTCACTGGAACCCATCCAGTCCATCACTCAACCATTACCAAATCTTAAAGACCGAACATATGCTCACCATGACGGGGTCACAACCCAACTTGTGGCTCATCGTCAACACCATCACCGACACTAGCACCAGCGCTAGTACCAGCACCAACACACTATCAACAACACTAGTATCAGCAAACATGCATCCATACTAGCATCGACACAAAAGTATCAACACACAAACATTCATACTTGCACACCGTGTGCAAATATGACAACTTTAGATCTCTGTTCATACCGAACGACGATCACGCACCACACAACTATGGGCACCACTAGTCTGACAACCTACATCAGAATAATGAACGTTCCCTGAACGTCCCCAAGTATTATAACCACACCAATTACCCTCGATAGCCAGTCATCACCATATGACTGCCGACTAACTGTCATTGCTATCGAGATCCGCATTCATACATCACACTAATACCCGATCCAACACGGGATTCCATAATTTATCTCAGAACCGTATCCGTAAATCGAATCTCATAGTTCTGCCTAGACTCACCAGAGCCATCCACATGGTCATTCATGACCTCAGCCACTCGTCGCAGCACAAGTACTCATCCACTAGTCACAATTAAAGTTTACCTTTTTAATATTAGGGTTCCACAATCACACCCTATGGTTCCCCCGAACCCAACCACTTTCCGTAATATAAAATTCACCACCTGACCGACCCCGCGGTCTAGACATCGAATAGACGTCAAATCCAATCCTACCATCCCATCAACGTGGGTTCCACCACTAGGTCATCGGCCAACTCCGATGAACCAACATCCCTCACACTAGAAACCACCACAAGAGTTCACATTTTTAAACCAATACTCAAATGAGGTTCCCCGAACCTAGCTGCACCTAGCAGCTCAACAATCTAATATCACACGACCGAACCGACGGTCCCACAATACCAGTTCACCACAATCAACCCCACTTGGGTCGAATCACATTAATGCACGGCGTATCGGGCCAATCACACTCCATCCACTATCCAAACCCAAAAACTATCTATCAGGTTGATAACGAATTGCAGCCCCAAGAGACATCACACCCTCGACCTGCGCACACAAAAGAGCAACCGTGCTCTGATACCAAGTTGACAGGACCCATCCCAAGCCCACCGGGATTACCGTGGAATGTGCCCTGCTCCCGTCCAACAAGGGGTGTCAGACAAGGGATAACCAAGAGCCACTGCCCAACGGGGCATCCAGAGTGCGCAAGGATCGATGGAGGAGGTGTGCAATGTCCCAGTCTCTGCTGCAATCGCATCCGTGATCAACCTGAAGGGCATTAAAAACAAAAGCTGTGAGTGGACAAAAACCAGTGAGTTCATCAAATACATTTATAAGACATGTATGCCCTCCAATAAAACGTATGCATGTCACGAAAACCAGTAACCAAAACGTTTGCTCAACCGAGCCATTAGGGCTTTAGCCCAAAAACCGTTAACCAAAAACCAAGTGTGGGAACTCAGCCCAAAACTGTGAAATACCATAACTATACATAAACAACCATGTGGGTCACCACCCACGACCATAAATGAACATCAATTCATTAAAATCACACAATCATAAATCCACCCGGAAAGCCATTTCATTAATTCGTATTTTACCATTACCATCACCAGCATCCCTGATGCTAGACGTCCCTGACGTCATGTCTCACGGTTTCATAAGCTACGCGTGCTGCCCGGGGTCTCTCTGGGTCCATATATCTGACATCCCTGATGTCTGACGTCCCTGACGTCAATCATAGCAATCCTGCTCCTGAGTCATCATACGGTCCGGCTGCTCCGTATGGTGACCCTTCACAAGCAATGCACCGTGACTTCCCCAATGTCCCAGACATCTGGAGGAGACCATCATATATCCATGTGTACAGATGGTATATGGAAAAATAGTTTTATTAACTCATTTCACAACATCACAATGGGCCCTGCCCGAATTTTCCATAAAACAACACATTTCCATTTAGGGTCCCTGACCCGAAACCACATTTATTAAATATAGGGCCCCTGACCCGAAATCATCATTTTAATCCAACTGGGCCCCATGCCCGATAACATAACTCAAATGGGTCTCAGCCCGATTTCATACCAACTGGACCCCTGGCCCGATTTCATTAACCAACTGGGCCCCCGGCCCGATTCTCAAATGGACTCCAAGTCCGAAATTTCCAAAACAAGTGGGCCTCAAGCCCGAGTTCATCTTTCCAATATAAAAACCATTTTATCATAATATTTATTTAACCACAAGCATGCAAAACCACAAATAAACCGTTAATCCCGATACACGTGAAATACGGAAAACACCTCGAAATACGTGCAACATACCCAAAATCAATACTCACAAATACCATCATAGAAATCATGTATATAAACCATATAACACATTTAAGCATGCATAGGATTTATAAAACCAAAGTCCACTCACAGACCGTTTTAACAGTATGCCTCGATATGCGTGCCACCGGCCCTCCCGGGCCACACCACTATCACCGGGACTCCCAATCCTGTCCAAATCACATTAGAGGGTTACTAACCTCATTATTAACATCCTATCAAAGTCCCGTAATTTTCCCGAATTTTTACTTATTTTAAAACTTATTTTAAAACCTTCGGACATCCCGAACAATATCGAGACGGTGTCCGATCGACACGAAACCAATTCCAAAATGTCCGTTACATTAAATAGGGCAGAAGTCATGTTGACCTCACCTCGAGATTCGTGCCCACGCGCTGCCGTGAGTGGCTGCGCGTGAAACCCACGCGCCTGCTACAGTGTCACCAGCCCAACCCGTTTGTCTGGTAAACGGGTCCAATTCACCCGCGACACAACCCGGTTCCAATCCTGTCAATTCGATCCTAATTCCTTCAATTGATCATTCCATTAGCTTCGTTTTAAGTCGAATTATAAGTCTGTAACATCAATTACACGATAACTTACCCAAATTCCATCGATTCCACGATGAACACGAAGAACACCCAGGTTACTGTGCGTTCATGGAATTCCCTCAATTCCTCACGATTTCCCTAAATTGATTCAACTAGAAGCATTAGTGGACCACGAGGAACAATTCCCCCACATCAATTTCGTCGTTTGATCAGTAAATGATCACGACTCAAGTACGAACACCGTCCACTGTGCAACCATGGAGTTTCATCGATCTCAGCCGGTTTCCTTCAATTGATGATCCCAGAAGCATCGTGGGATCATGAGAAATCATTTCCCCACAACAATTGAGTCAATCACAGCCCCAAACTCCACGACTCATGCTCGAAGTTCCTCACTGTTACCAAACCCGTTCAGAGCCAATTGGGCATGAATTCATCTCGTTCTTGATCTGAAACAACTCGTCTCAACCTCAGGAAGGTATTTCCAAGCTCCAAATCGATCATCACAGCTCAATTCTCAGTATTTGAATTTCCCTCCCAAAACCAAATTTTCGATTCTCAGCTTCATCTCTGCCTCTCGTGTTTCCCAGCCAAGTTAATCTCAAAACTCTCTCAATTCCTCACACTCTGGTTCAGAAATGGAAGGAAATGGTGGACGAATTCGAACTCCCCCCCATCTCTGCGTTTTGCTTGCACACGGGTAAGGACAGAAGAGAAATAAATGGAAAATAAAGGGTTTAATAATTAATTAAATATAATAAACATCATAATGATGTCTACCCCAAAACATGGGATCTGGTTTCAAGGGATGAGTGACACTTGTCACTCATCCAGGTGTGCTGAGTCAACGGTTACTATTCTATATTATAATATTATTTTATACCCGGTTCGTTCGGTTAATCGAGCCCGATTCCGTGACCATAACTTCGTCGTCGGAACTCCGATTTCGGCATGCCGCCTGTCGTTGGATTCGTATCGACAATACCTACGTAACGGTCCTTGGCCTTCGTCCATCGGACCTCCCGATCAAAAAGTCAACATTTGGCCCCTAACATGCCAAATTACCAAACTACCCCTCAACTTCCGAACACCATAACTTGCTCTACGAATGTCGGAATCGAACGTGCCACCTGTCTATGAACTCGTGACGTCCCGAACTACGTCACGATCATCGGTCAAAGTCCATTTGACCGCCCGAACAAAAAGTCAACATTTTACCCACGACCAGGGGCAAAACGGTCATTTTGCACATTTTGTCCGATTTCGACCTACTAACCACCGATCAACCTCACTAATCAAGATTAATCACTAATCCAATCCCGGAATTCGGGACGGGTCGTTACAATCTTCCCTCCTTAATTAATTTCGTCCTCGAAATTCCAACCGATCTAATCTTAAACGTTCTTCCCTCCTTAATTAGTTTCATTCTCGAAACTCGACTATCCTGATTCCACAAACACCCTGTGGAAAGTGGAATCAACCTCGTAACACGTGTACACCCGTACACCAACTACTTAGACAAAACTTGTCTACACCCAAACGTACCACTAATACTCAAAATGCAACGATTACATTCGACCCCGTCGAATGACTGAAACTACTTGTTTCGAATTTGACACCACTTGTCAAATCAACCCTCTCGTTGACGCAACAACTCGACGGTTCCTTTCCCACTCCCACTAGGAGTCAGCCGACCCCACTCAACAATCTATGTTGACACATCCTGACAATCTGTCACCACACAGTTGTTGTCAGCTGAAAACTGACACTAGACTCACTCGTGGCTACACATGCCACCAACGTACTCGACTCACAAATACACTTACCAACATTTTCACACGACTTGTGTGTAATTAAACACATCGGAATTACCATGACCCATTGCATAGTAATGTCCGGTCCACAACCAATCCCATGGTATCCGACTACCAACACGTTCACCGACACACCTCGGGTATATCCCGTATACCGTAACTAGACATCACAAGTCTACACGGTATTGTACCTCGACCCAAGTACGAAGTACACACATCTACCTAATAACCAGACTACAACCACCTAGGTCATAGCCGAACGCGTTCCAATAATGGAGTACGTTTGCCCAATCCAGCATGAGACAAATCGAAACTCCACCCAACGTCTAGTTCCAATTCCGAATCTGAATCCGCAATTTCGTAAGAAATCCCGGATCCAAGCCCAGACATCAAATTTTAATTCTTATCCAAATCCGAATCCGAAATCATTATTCCGTAAGCTAGCATTTGGAATAATCATTCCGTACCCAAATCCAGAAATATACTTTCAAGTTCCAAAATCGAATCCTGAATCGTCACCCAGAAATTCGATTCCAAATCCCGAAATCTCGTTCACATTTACCAAGACACACCAAAACCGAACCTATCGGTTACCCGTTCAATACACTTGATTGACTTCATAGGGAAGCCAATCCATCCTCCACACGTCTAAGGTTGACAAAATTCAACTACCTTGAAAACCTACTCACCCGAGTAGAATACCATACGGGCCCCACTTCGAAAAGAAGTTCAACCTCGTCATTTACGACTCACGTACCAAGGTAAGAGTGATATACTCTCCCCCTATCTGAATCATCAAGATCACGACCCAGATAGACACTGTGTCCCTGACAATAACGT
The DNA here is from genome assembly GCA_032719365.1 of Prinsepia uniflora. Lineage (NCBI taxonomy): Eukaryota > Viridiplantae > Streptophyta > Magnoliopsida > Rosales > Rosaceae > Prinsepia > Prinsepia uniflora. Next base: position 25,092,516 of record CM064863.1, read on the forward strand.
CAAAATCCTAGATCGCCACAACGATCGACAACCGACTCCCACAACTAGACAGATCAGTCAACGACGAGACACGTCGAGACTGCGGATTCTCACGGATTACCTTGTATCAATCCTTGTCATTCCACCTAGGAAAAACCAAGGATGATCCAAAACAATGACACCAATACTCATCCTACGTGGATGCAACCAGACTCACTGCACTCACTACGCCATGTGACACAACATCATCTGCCACCAAGCAGAAAATGAGAAATCTCGTTTACCTAACTTTGAATACACAACTCCCCTTAACGACCCCACAACACACACGACTCACCAACCAATACACGCTCAACGTACTGGTAACTACAGTCAATGTCTGCCAGGGCAGAAAACGATATGTCGACCCCAAGGACTTCGGAATACCTATCACCAAAAACAAGCACCACTCTCGTTCCCTAATCATAACTCTCCTCGAAACTAAGGTTCCACCTATGTTGGAAACAGACATGCTCCCAACGAGATGTCAAGTCTAACCACTAGACTTCCTACCTCCTCAACTCACTTGGACAACCACGTGTCCACAATCAATCCGTTATTGTTTCGTTCGCACATCCTAACTTTTACAGGTTCAACACTCAGTTTTCTAAGTTCTCAATTACAAATTCCTACCTTTATACCACTAATGGTTTTCCTCGTCTTTTCCAGTTTTAATCATTTCTATGTACTTTTTAGGAATATTTAAAAACATAAATCACACTAATTTTGGAGTTGCCAACAACTCCCCAAATCCACTAATCATCCCAAAATTTCTTAAATCTTAATTATACCATTTTAATCCACTCCTTACTGGTTATCTCACCACTATTGGGACTTATCCCAACACCTCACAATCCTCACTGGAACCCATCCAGTCCATCACTCAACCATTACCAAATCTTAAAGACCGAACATATGCTCACCATGACGGGGTCACAACCCAACTTGTGGCTCATCGTCAACACCATCACCGACACTAGCACCAGCGCTAGTACCAGCACCAACACACTATCAACAACACTAGTATCAGCAAACATGCATCCATACTAGCATCGACACAAAAGTATCAACACACAAACATTCATACTTGCACACCGTGTGCAAATATGACAACTTTAGATCTCTGTTCATACCGAACGACGATCACGCACCACACAACTATGGGCACCACTAGTCTGACAACCTACATCAGAATAATGAACGTTCCCTGAACGTCCCCAAGTATTATAACCACACCAATTACCCTCGATAGCCAGTCATCACCATATGACTGCCGACTAACTGTCATTGCTATCGAGATCCGCATTCATACATCACACTAATACCCGATCCAACACGGGATTCCATAATTTATCTCAGAACCGTATCCGTAAATCGAATCTCATAGTTCTGCCTAGACTCACCAGAGCCATCCACATGGTCATTCATGACCTCAGCCACTCGTCGCAGCACAAGTACTCATCCACTAGTCACAATTAAGGTTTACCTTTTTAATATTAGGGTTCCACAATCACACCCTATGGTTCCCCCGAACCCAACCACTTTCCGTAATATAAAATTCACCACCTGACCGACCCCGCGGTCTAGACATCGAATAGACGTCAAATCCAATCCTACCATCCCGTCAACGTGGGTTCCACCACTAGGTCATCGGCCAACTCCGATGAACCAACATCCCTCACACTAGAAACCACCACAAGAGTTCACATTTTTAAACCAATACTCAAATGAGGTTCCCCGAACCTAGCTGCACCTAGCAGCTCAACAATCTAATATCACACGACCGAACCGACGGTCCCACAATACCAGTTCACCACAATCAACCCCACTTGGGTCGAATCACATTAATGCACGGCGTATCGGGCCAATCACACTCCATCCACTATCCAAACCCAAAAACTATCTATCAGGTTGATAACGAATTGCAGCCCCAAGAGACATCACACCCTCGACCTGCGCACACAAAAGAGCAACCGTGCTCTGATACCAAGTTGACAGGACCCATCCCAAGCCCACCGGGATTACCGTGGAATGTGCCCTGCTCCCGTCCAACAAGGGGTGTCAGACAAGGGATAACCAAGAGCCACTGCCCAACGGGGCATCCAGAGTGCGCAAGGATCGATGGAGGAGGTGTGCAATGTCCCAGTCTCTGCTGCAATCGCATCCGTGATCAACCTGAAGGGCATTAAAAACAAAAGCTGTGAGTGGACAAAAACCAGTGAGTTCATCAAATACATTTATAAGACATGTATGCCCTCCAATAAAACGTATGCATGTCACGAAAACCAGTAACCAAAACGTTTGCTCAACCGAGCCATTAGGGCCTTAGCCCAAAAACCGTTAACCAAAAACCAAGTGTGGGAACTCAGCCCAAAACTGTGAAATACCATAACTATACATAAACAACCATGTGGGTCACCACCCACGACCATAAATGAACATCAATTCATTAAAATCACACAATCATAAATCCACCCGGAAAGCCATTTCATTAATTCGTATTTTACCATTACCATCACCAGCATCCCTGATGCTAGACGTCCCTGACGTCATGTCTCACGGTTTCATAAGCTACGCGTGCTGCCCGGGGTCTCTCTGGGTCCATATATCTGACATCCCTGATGTCTGACGTCCCTGACGTCAATCATAGCAATCCTGCTCCTGAGTCATCATACGGTCCGGCTGCTCCGTATGGTGACCCTTCACAAGCAATGCACCGTGACTTCCCCAGTGTCCCAGACATCTGGAGGAGACCATCATATATCCATGTGTACAGATGGTATATGGAAAAATAGTTTTATTAACTCATTTCACAACATCACAATGGGCCCTGCCCGAATTTTCCATAAAACAACACATTTCCATTTAGGGTCCTTGACCCGAAACCACATTTATTAAATATAGGGCCCCTGACCCGAAATCATCATTTTAATCCAACTGGGCCCCATGCCCGATAACATAACTCAAATGGGTCTCAGCCCGATTTCATACCAACTGGACCCCTGGCCCGATTTCATTAACCAACTGGGCCCCCGACCCGATTCTCAAATGGACTCCAAGTCCGAAATTTCCAAAACAAGTGGGCCTCAAGCCCGAGTTCATCTTTCCAATATAAAAACCATTTTATCATAATATTTATTTAACCACAAGCATGCAAAACCACAAATAAACCGTTAATCCCGATACACGTGAAATACGGAAAACACCTCGAAATACGTGCAACATACCCAAAATCAATACTCACAAATACCATCATAGAAATCATGTATATAAACCATATAACACATTTAAGCATGCATAGGATTTATAAAACCAAAGTCCACTCACAGACCGTTTTAACAGTATGCCTCGATATGCGTGCCACCGGCCCTCCCGGGCCACACCACTATCACCGGGACTCCCAATCCTGTCCAAATCACATTAGAGGGTTACTAACCTCATTATTAACATCCTATCAAAGTCCCGTAATTTTCCCGAATTTTTACTTATTTTTAAACTTATTTTAAAACCTTCGGACATCCCGAACAATATCGAGACGGTGTCCGATCGACACGAAACCAATTCCAAAATGTCCGTTACATTAAATAGGGCAGAAGTCATGTTGACCTCACCTCGAGATTCGTGCCCACGCGCTGCCGTGAGTGGCTGCGCGTGAAACCCACGCGCCTGCTACAGTGTCACCAGCCCAACCCGTTTGTCTGGTAAACGGGTCCAATTCACCCGCGACACAACCCGGTTCCAATCCTGTCAATTCGATCCTAATTCCTTCAATTGATCATTCCATTAGCTTCGTTTTAAGTCGAATTATAAGTCTGTAACATCAATTACACGATAACTTACCCAAATTCCATCGATTCCACGATGAACACGAAGAACACCCAGGTTACTGTGCGTTCATGGAATTCCCTCAATTCCTCACGATTTCCCTAAATTGATTCAACTAGAAGCATTAGTGGACCACGAGGAACAATTCCCCCACATCAATTTCGTCGTTTGATCAGTAAATGATCACGACTCAAGTACGAACACCGTCCACTGTGCAACCATGGAGTTTCATCGATCTCAGCCGGTTTCCTTCAATTGATGATCCCAGAAGCATCGTGGGATCATGAGAAATCATTTCCCCACAACAATTGAGTCAATCACAGCCCCAAACTCCACGACTCATGCTCGAAGTTCCTCACTGTTACCAAACCCGTTCAGAGCCAATTGGGCATGAATTCATCTCGTTCTTGATCTGAAACAACTCGTCTCAACCTCAGGAAGGTATTTCCAAGCTCCAAATCGATCATCACAGCTCAATTCTCAGTATTTGAATTTCCCTCCCAAAACCAAATTTTCGATTCTCAGCTTCATCTCTGCCTCTCGTGTTTCCCAGCCAAGTTAATCTCAAAACTCTCTCAATTCCTCACACTCTGGTTCAGAAATGGAAGGAAATGGTGGACGAATTCGAACTCCCCCCCATCTCTGCGTTTTGCTTGCACACGGGTAAGGACAGAAGAGAAATAAATGGAAAATAAAGGGTTTAATAATTAATTAAATATAATAAACATCATAATGATGTCTACCCCAAAACATGGGATCTGGTTTCAAGGGATGAGTGACACTTGTCACTCATCCAGGTGTGCTGAGTCAACGGTTACTATTCTATATTATAATATTATTTTATACCCGGTTCGTTCGGTTAATCGAGCCCGATTCCGTGACCATAACTTCGTCGTCGGAACTCCGATTTCGGCATGCCGCCTGTCGTTGGAATGTCGGAATCGAACGTGCCACCTGTCTATGAACTCGTGACGTCCCGAACTACGTCACGATCATCGGTCAAAGTCCATTTGACCGCCCGAACAAAAAGTCAACATTTTACCCACGACCAGGGGCAAAACGGTCATTTTGCACATTTTGTCCGATTTCGACCTACTAACCACCGATCAACCTCACTAATCAAGATTAATCACTAATCCAATCCCGAAATTCGGGACGGGTCGTTACACCCTCAATTCTTCCCTCACGGTTCATAGGCATTAGGTGAGGATTTGGGGGGTTTAGTGTGTAGAGGGGGTTCATGGTTTGAAGAAGAAAATAAAGAAGACGATGAAGAACTGATGTGCGGAGAGGGAGAGAAAAATGGGAGGGAAAATATAAAATAAATAAAACTAATATTATTTTTAATATTAAGCCATCCAATCACACTTAGATCCACAATTTAGGGGCAAGGACCAATGGGATGAGTGACAAGTGTCACTCATCCAAGGGTCCCACATTAAAATATCTGCCAACTAGATTTAATTAGTATTTAATTCGAATCCCGAGACGTAAGTTCCCAATTTCAATCCTGTAACCATAACTTCTCCGTTCGACTTCCGATTTCAACGTGTCGTCTGTCTACGTACTCGTAACGTCCCGATCTACGTAACGGTCCTCGGCCGTCGTATGTTTGACTCCCCAGATCAAAAGTCAACATTTTGTCCAATCCAAGGGCAAAACGGTCATTTTACACCGTCCGTCCGATTCCTCTCAACTAATCCCCGATTAGTCATTCTAAATCCATAATTAATTAATATTTAATCTCAATATTCGGGATGGGTCGTTACAACCTTCCCCTCTTAACAAATTTCGTCCTCGAAATTCATACGGACCTAGTTCCACATCCACATCGTGGAAAAACAAGCTCAGTCTCACCGTCAGGTTTAACATCCCATTTATACATCTATACCTACTAACGAGCACAATACTTGTTTGCATCCAGACGTTCCATCACGAACCCACGTCTTATCGACTACACTCGACCACGTCGAGTGACATTGATCACACGTTCCGAGTTGATACCACCCGACAATTCTACCATTACGCTGACACATTCAACTTGACGGTTCTTCTCAGTCACCAATCCACCCTGACATCTGCTCCCACTAGGAGTCACCAAATCTCACTCATCAATCCTCGCTAACACATTCAGCCAAACTGTCACCACTTTGCCAGTCACAAATCAATCTGACATCTCTCCCACACCGAGAGTTATCAAATCTCACAATTTCTCCACATTTCCTGAATTTTACCATGTCAACATCACACGTCCCTACGCACTCAGCCGGCACTCATGGCTCTATTGTCACCATTCGAGTTACAAACACAACTCTGACTCACTATAGAGTCACACCAAGGTATCTCATACCAAAATTTCCTCGTAAATCCATGCTACCATTAGTAAGAGCGACAGAGCAGTCGCTCTACGCAAAGCAACCCGTGGTTACACTAACCAACAACTCACTCAACCTGAGTATACGTATACCAACATACCCCTGGTATATCCCATGTACCGTCACCGGGCATCACTCAGACCTGTCCAGTATCGGTCATCGCTCAACATACCCAGTACGTACATCCATCCACCAACCAGACTACTACATAACTCGTAGACAATCACACTAAAATTCTGGAGTCCATCCGTCCAGTCTAGTACTAGACAAATCAAATACTCCAATTTCGTGTCCATTCCGAGTCCCCTGGTCACCCGACCAGCATCAAAATGTCTACTCCCAATCACGTAATCCAACACTTACCAATTCGTATCACACCCACGAAGGCGTACCCATTCATGCCAAATGAGCATCTAATCTCACCCATGTCTACCGAGAAGCACCAACTCCGAACCTATCAGTTACCTGTTCATTCGATTACCATATCATATTTGATTGACTTCGAAAGGAAGCCAATCCCATCATTCACATATCCAAGACTGACCAATCTGACCCCGTTGGATACCCACTCGTTCTATTAATATATCATACGAGATTAACCTCGAAAAGAAGTCAGTCCCATCATCCCCATATCCAAATATCCAAGACAGATCGTATACACCTCAATTCTCAACTACCATCTCATACCAGATTAACATCGAAAAGAAGTCGACCCAACATTCCTATATCCAACCTCTGTCTTGTCATCATACTAACTATTCCAAAAGATTCTTCAATTGTCTCACAATAGGATTCTCCTTTGGTCCTTGCCTAGCATAATCCATAAGACGGAGTCTGCCAGCACGGCACAACATTATGATCCACGCCATCCTGATCCACCACATAACTTGATCATCAAGATCACAATGCAGATCCATCATAACATCACCTGATCATTAAAATCACGACCCTCGATCGTCACAACACCATATATCCTCAACATCACGATCCTGATCTAACACAGCATCACCCGATCATCCACATCGTGATCCTAGGTAGATCCACACTAGTTCTATCTCAGCTAACTACCAGATTTCAGGCCATAGGGTCTTACACCCTCTTTGAATCATTCGACAGTCACATCGTTCCTTAACTGTTTCATATCTAATCACTTAGTCAAAGATGAAACACATCTAGATTGAGGGTTCTCTCCAATTACCTCATATCGATCTTTGTCATTCCACCTAAGAAAATCAAGGATGATCCAAGACAATGACATCAAAATTCATCCTAAGTGAGTGCAACACAATGTCACTGCACTCACCACACCATGTAACCCAACATCGTCTAACACCAAGCAAAAAATGAGAAATCTCCTTCACCAACTTCCAAATTCCCAACTCCTCCTAATGACCCAAAACAAATCACGGATCCACCAACCAATACACGATCAACGTACTCGTGACAACAACCATCATCTGCCATGGGCGGAACATGAGAAGTCACCCTCAATGACTTCAGAATATCCATCACCAATGCTGAATCAAGCACTCATCTCGTCGCCTCAATCACAACCTCTCTCAATTCTGAATTTCCAACCATGTTGGAACTAACTCACTCGTGCATCAACCACGTGTCTATACCAAGCTAACTTGGTACCCCCAGCTCGCCTATTCGTTTATACCGTTTCATTTATTTACCACTTGATCATTCCAATCACATCAGTTATCACACGCACGGTTGGGTTAGAGTCCTAACACATCTCATCCACTGCCGAATCTTAGATACTGAACGTATGCCCATCATGATGGAGTCACATCCCAACTCGTGGCTCATCATCATCACAATCACCGGCACACATTGTGCGAATCTGACAACCCTGGACCTTTGCTCATACCGAGCAACGATCCCGCACCTCTGCTCAAGTTGGAGGAACTCTGTCTCCCTCGTACCTAAGAACTCTGGGTACAATCACCCTGACAACACATACAAGAAAAGGAAACGTTCCTCAATATCCCCCGATTCTCAACAACCATAATTACATCCATCCTCGATAGTAGTGCCTGTCACAGACTCGTGCAGACCTAACCACCAGACATCGCCATCGAGATCCAATCGGAATCAACCGCCAGTACTAACTATTTTGCATCCCCACTTCGGGATTCCATCGACAAGTATCACACCATGGTAACCTGTCCAACCAATCTTTAACTAGTCTCAACTCGACTCAACCTGTGTCGTCCACCAGGTCATCCCCGACCTCAGCTACACTCTACGGCACAATCACCAATGCTAACATAACATGCCCGACCAACGGTCTCGACTCCGAAAAGTGGCTAAAGCCAAACTACTCGCCGACTCATATTTCCAAACCATACATCGCACACTAGGGTTACCCACTAAGGTCATCTACTAACTCAGTTGCACTCACATTCTCCACACCATCAATCACAACTAGCTTTTGAGAAACCCAGCTGCTCTCAGCAGCACCACTATTCAACTCAATGTAATCTGACCATCTAATGGTTATAACTCCACAATATCGTCATATCCAATTCTGCAATATCGTGATAGACGATCCTGACATAACTTTCCCACGGTAAAAACTCTAAAGCATTGTTACGTTCATCCCTCGGTAAGGTCTCTCCTTGCCAAACCACAACATAACTATGACACACATAACCATCAAATGCCGAACTGAAACTATCAACGATTCATTTCCACTAACTATCAAACCGACATCCTAACTATCAGGTTGATAACAGGTGACCACGTAGAGAAATCTCATCCTCGACCTGCGCATACCATAAGAGGCAAGCCGTGCTCTGATACCACTTGAAACGACCCATCCCAAATTCCCCCTAGATTAACGCAGGATGTGCCATGCTCCCGTTTGACATGAAGTGTCAGACAAGGGATAAATCGAAACCACAACCCATTCAGGGCTTCTAGAGCGCGCTAGGATCGGTGGAGGAGTGTGATGTCTCGGTCTCTACTACAGCCCGCATCCACGATCAACCTGAAGGGCATTAAAACCATTAAAAGCTGTGTGTGGAAGAAAATTAATAGTTTAATAAACAACACATTTCATAAGAAGACATTTATGCCCTTCACTAAAAGTATGCACGCATTCGAAAACCAATAATCAAACCATTTACTTTAATTAAATCATTAGGGCCTTAACATAAAACCATAAATCCAAGTATGTGGGAACTCGGTCCAAAACCACCAACACTGAAATACCATTTCATAAATCCCAATAAATCTAAGATCCACATACATAATCCAGTAAAATCCATGAATCACAATTCAATCCAATACCATTATATACCAATCCTCAGAATCCCAGATGCCTGGTGTCCCAGACGTCTTGTCACGGTCCAAGCTACGCGTGCTACCTGGGGTCTTAACCCGAGTCAATCTCTGATATCCCAGATGTCTGACGTCCCAGACGTCTAGTAATTCTGCTCCTGAGTCACTATACTGTCTAGTCGCTTCGTGCAGTGACCCCTCGTAGGCAATGCACCGTGACCACTCCAACGTCCCAGACGACTGGAGGAGACAAACCATAGATATAAGGATGGTATATGGAAAACATTTCATAAATCATCTCAAACCGTTCAAATGGGCATATGCCCGAGATTTCCATAAAACCATCGTAATCCAAAAATCTGATTTCTCCAATCCAAATCCATTTATGGGTCCCCGACCCGAAATCACATTCATAAAACACAATTGGGCCTTATGCCCGATTTTGTAAACCAACTGGGCCCCTAGCTCGATGATATAACTCAAATGGACTTCATGTCCGAGGGTTTCCAAAACAAATGGGTCCCATGCCCTAGTTCACTTTTTCAAATCCAAAACCATTTCATCAACCATCACCGAAACCACAAGCATGTAAAACTACAGTATAAACCATAAACCTCGATATACGTGCAAATACAGAAATCATCTCGAAGTACGTGTAAATATGTAAATCACTAATACCACAATCATCATCATAGAAACCACATATGTTAAACATATAAAACAGTTATGCATGCATCACAGTTTAGAAAACAATGTCCACTCACAGACCGTCCTATGCTACCGCCTCGATATGCGTGCCATAAGCCTTCTCGGGCTAAATCACCATCCTCGGAAAATCTGAACTTGTCCAAATCATACTAGAGGGTTACTAACTACTTTAATAACCTCTCATTAAAGCCCCTTAAGTTTCTGGGATTTTTAAACTTATTTTTCATAGACTTTAAACCTTTGGACACCCAAAACTACCCAGAAATGGTGTCCGATCGACACGAAACCAGTCCCAAAATGTTCGTTACATCGAAAGGATGATTTCATATGTTGATCACATCACTTAATTCTGCGCCACGCGCCAGGTACTGTTTATTTTCAACCTCTAGCTAACCTAGTCTGAGCTAGCTCACTGGTTTCCAATATAACTGAACCGGCGAGGCTGGTTCTCAGCCAATTCTACCCCGTTTTCAATCCTATTAATTCCTATCCCTTCATACCATCATTTTCAATTGATCCATAACCTCAAAAACACGAACTTGAGCCCAGGGATTACCTGTTTGAACGGGCACCGAAACCACGACCTGCAACCTTGAATTGCTATGGACTCTGGCCGCCTTTGCCTTCCAGTCCAAACCCATTCGACTCGCCTCACCTCAAGGGACCTCGTCCAAGCCACCAAATCGGTTAAAAACCATCGAAGCAAAATCCACTAATTTTGAACACAAACACTTATCGTCACTGTTTTTCAGCCACCATCCACGACGGTCGTCATCGTTAACACCATCCTCATTATCTCCCTTCACTCCCTCTTTTTCCATTACAAGTCACAGGAAAAGAAGGACGTTTTTAAGGTGTTTGTATGGATTGTTTCTCACGGGTTCATGGTTTTCAGTTCTCCTCCGTCGTGGCCAGCGTCGTGGCTCAGGCCGTCCCTCAACCTCACTGTTCTCAGTCCTTCACTCAGAGTTCATAAGCATTAGGTAAGGATTTGGGGGGTTTAGTGTGCGTGTGTGTGTTTGGGGGGGGGGGGGGGGGGGGCGGGGGGAGAGAGAAATGTGAGGGAAAATATAAAATAAATAAAAATAATATTATTTTAATATTAAGCCATCCAATCACACTTAGATCCACAATTTAGGGGCAAGGATCAATGGGATGAGTAACAAGTGTCACTCATCCAAGGATCCCACATTAAAATATTTTCCAATAGATTTAATTAATATTTAATTCGAATCTCGAGACATAAGTTTCCAATTTCGATCCCGTAACCATAACTTCTCCGTTTGATGTCCGATTTCGACGTGTTGCTTGTCTATGAACTCATAACGTCTCAATCTACGTAACGGTCCTCGACCCTCCTATGTTTGACTCCCCGGGTCAAAAGTCAACATTTTGCCCAATCTAGGGGCAAAATGGTCATTTTACACTGTCCATCTAATTCCTCTCAATTAATCTCCGATTAGTCATTCTAAATCCATAATTAATTAATATTTAATCCTGATATTCAGGACGGGTCATTACATGGGATGCCTCGCCTAAACGTTGAAAGCATTGATGTTAGCTCCACTCGCACTTGAAGCATCCCTCATCTTGTAGTTGTATCATGCCTCACCTCGCAGTTGTAGCGCGCCTCGCCTTGCATTCTGTTGTCCCTTACCTTGCTTTCTGTTGTGTATCACCTTGCATCCTACTGCACATTGTCTTGCCTTGCAGCTATAGCACACCCCGCCTTGGGTAGTGACATGCCTCACTTGAAGTTGTTGAACTTCGTGCCTCACTCGTTGAAGGCCTTGATGTTGGCTCCACCTTGATGATGACAATCTCATCAACGCACTGAGCTCTTATATCCATCAAGCACCATATACATGGTCACCAGAAAGAACGCCTCATGTCGTTTGGTGCATCACTTCATGCTTTAACCATGCCTTGCCTTGCTGCGCCTCACCTTGCAACATAGCATGACCCTCATTGCAGTATAGGATACCTGGCTCCGAAGCTGGAACACGCCTCGCCTTGTGACACGCCTCAGCTTATGACACGCCTCACTTCAAGTCATGGAACTTCGCGTCTCCCTCTTTAAAGACCTTAATGTTGGCTCCACCCTCACTTGAAGATCACAAGTCTGTCAATGCACCATGAGCATAGTCTTTGCAAAGCGAGCCTCGTGCCATCTAGCGCATCACCTCCTACTCTAACCTTACCTTGCCTTGAGTTGTGGCATGCCAAGCCTTGGATGTAGAATACTTCACCTCACACTTGCAGCATGCCTCACCTTGTAGTTGCACCATATCTTGCCTCGCAGCTATAGCACGCCCCGCCTTGGGTTGAGACACACCTCACTTCAAGTGATAAGACTCCTCGCCTCTTGCTGATGAAAGACTAGACAGGTCATGGTGCATCTTACTCCCCATGTGTTAAGCTCTTTTATCCACAAAGCACCATAAACATGTCAACTAGAGGAGCGTCTTGATGTCAAGTTCGTCATCTCTTGAAGTCGGAAGCTCCAACAAGTCTCGGACATGCCACTAGATGGTATTGCGACGGTTACTCCATAAAAACAAGTTCTTCGAGATCCCGCCAAAAGTATGCCATCATACATCTTGAAATGATTTTCTCGGAGAGTAGAGCGCACCACCGCTTGAATCGTTGCAATCAGACATGCACAACTCTTAGAATCTGCAAAAAAAATGAAGTTGAACAAAAGAAACATAATATATAAAATATATATTAAAACAATATATAAAATATATATTAAAACAATATATAAAATATATATTAAAATAATAAATATATATATATATATATATTATACATTCAAAAGCAAGAAAGCTTTTGTTGATAGCTATGATAGGAAAGCAAAAGAAAGACAACAATAAAAAAAAAATACAAAAGCAAAAGCAAAGTCTGCTATGCCATAAGCAATCTGCACACTCACAGATGGAGAAATAAAAAAAAAGATGTACATATTTATCAATTTAGTGGTACATCAATTAGACAAAGGAGGATGCTGGCAACATTGAGACGGAACAGAGTAAACCAAGCGCCAATCACCAAGTCGCGTGTCTCACCCTAGCCTTCATGCTCCAAAGTGCCAAACCAAGTCATGTCAACTGCTTATCACCACCTGCTTATCGCCACCTGCTTATCGCCACCTGTAATACCCTCCAAGAAAGGACGTCGTCTCTCTCCCATCTTGCTCCAACTTCGAGGCACCAAGGCCACCAACAGCTCATATTTTACACCATGGCATGGGCGCGAGCATGCTTCACTCTGTAGTCTTCACGTCCAGCCGCACTTCACATCTGCTTGCACCAAGTGTCGCAAGTTCCCTCGCCACCTGACGGCTGCCTGTCCACCAGTCATCAACCTACAAAGTGCAAAAGAAAATTCTTACATTTCCCTACTTGCACGGCCAGAAAAAGATGGGCTAAAGAAAAAATAAACCATAGAGAAAGAGAAATTTTACTTCCTTTCTTCCCACGCTCAAGAAGGCTCTAGTCAAGCACTCATGTTCTCAGCCATACAACAAGAAGGATTTCCTTGAATGGAGGCTACAATTACCCTCATTTAAATAACAAAAACCCTAATTGGTATTGGGCTTCAAAAGTCAACTAGGAGCAAATCCCAAGCTAGAGGCTTACAATTTCAATCGGAACGACATCCTGAGCCCAAAAGCACTTCAACATATGCACAAGGGAATTGAAGACAAAGTGGAGTCCTACTCTTACAAAAAAGGGGTTTATCGGGATCACAATAAAAATTACATTCCTTAAAATTCCCTGAATTTCTAAGCGATGTGGAGGCATTTATGAAACCATAAATCACCAAAACAATTATGCAGTATTAGGCTTCAAAAGTCAACTAGGAGCAAATCCCAAGCTAGAGGCTTACAATTTCAATCGGAACGACATCCTGAGCCCAAAAGCACTTCAACATATGCACAAGGGAATTGAAGACAAAGTGGAGTCCCACTCTTACAAAAAAAAGGGTTTATCAGGATCACAATAAAAATTACATTCCTTAAAATTCCCTGAATTTCTAAGCGATGTGGAGGCATTTATGAAACCATAAATTACCGAAAAAATTATGCAGCTGCCATGTGGCCCATTACTATCATAGCTATCATAATGTCGATATTACCCTTGGTAAAATTGACATCGACACGTTACGATTTTTGCATTAATTTGATATATTTACCAACTAAATATATTAAATGATCATATCAATGCTGACAATAAATAACTTCTCAGCGAATTATATATTTATTAATAAATAAGTGATTACACTAGGTACAATCACTTATTTAACATTTTCTCCTTCAACCAATCAGATACTACGGTGACTCTTAAGGCTTCACTATAAATACAAAGCCTCACTCACCTCTAAAGGTAATTTAAAACTCATACTGAAACTCTGCCGGTTTATTCTCTTGATTAAATTGACTTTGACATCGGAGTGTTCTTGGTTGAACCACACCCCCTCCCTCGGGTTTCAACCTTAACCCCGTTTGTTTCTTGTTATTGTGTGTAGAGATCAAGAAGAAATTCTACAACTCCGGACGATTTCTGCATCAACAACACCTCAAACAGCCTCGATTAATTTAAATTTGGAGGAATTGTAGAGGTGGAGGCATGGAATTTATGAGTGAACTGTGTTCGTAGAGGAGTTTAGGAATGTCATGATTCATGAGGGCATGGTTATTATGCTACCTGGAAAGTTGGTTATGGTGGTTAAGTTGTTAAATGAGTGACAACTAAGAGCAAGCGCGAACACCGAAAGAAAAGAAAAGAGAAAATAATATCCTCATCCTCGTGTTGAATTAATAATCAGGGCTAACCATAAAGAGGGGCAAAATGGGTGCAAGTTCAGTCCAAAATAATATAGGGCTTAAAATTATTAGTATATAATATATTTTAAGATAAATAAATAAATAAAGTAGGTGGAGAAATAAATAATATAAAAGCAAGTAAGTTTGATACTGGTTTAAATTCTTTAAATAATGGAGGTCTTATTTAAATGCTAACTACTTGTACTAAATATGGGTATTTGTAGTCTACTGGTCTTAAATGTTTAAATTTTGATCTATGTATAAGTTAGAAATATATGATTGTCTTTTTTTAACTGAAATGTAATGTTTTGGACATGAGGTACTATTTTTTCTTTGTCTGTGGTTTAATCCCAGTGAATTTTCCCTGATAAGATTTGAACGAGGCCTCATAATACCAAAAAAAAAATAGTTCATAAAAATTTACATTTTTAATGGTTAATGACACATTTTTTTTTTTTTGTCTGGGACTTCAAATGTTTGGACTGATCCTGTGAATTATAAACCATGGATAAGAGACGTGGTTAAAGTTTTTGTTATTAGAAATAATTTAAGGGTAAGTCTATTTTACTATGATACATGTTATTTTTTGTAACAAAAAAATTAATAAATAAGATATGTTTGGATGGGGAACTTCAAAACTTCATGGAATCTAGGTATATTACAAAGAAATGCACTGAAAAACAAAAGATATGTACATGATAAATAAGTAGTTAAACAAGTAGCGAGGAAGCACATATACTACACGAGCACAACAAATTAATAAACAAGATATGTTTGGATGAGGAACTTCAAAACTCCACGGAATCTAGGTATATTACAAAGAAATGCACCGAAAAACAAAAGATATGTACCTGATGAATAAGTAGTTAAACAAGTAGTGAGGAAGCACATATACTACATGAGCACAAAAAATTACTAAACAAGAGATTTTTAAAGTAACAAATACATATGTAAAACTTAGGCACCCATAATAGAGGGCTGGATCCTTCATAGACTTTCTATAATATAACTATGGATACAAAAATCTGACATATCGCCGATATATCGGTCGATATATTGCCATTTCCGACCACCGGCACCTAAATAGGGGGTGAAAGAAAATCTTCCCCCAAAATCAGCAATTTCGGCCAATATCGGAGATTATTGGCGAAATTGTCCGATATTACCGATATCTCGACCAATATCCACCAAAATCAACTCGGCGTTTTGACTAGGCATGAGACATAAGAGGCTCAGATGGAGAAGTGGAGTGGCTTGGGCAAATGCTGCTAGTTTTAGTCATAACTGTCATGGTGGAGCTTGGTTCTGCTTGAGACGACCTTGTCGCGAAGAAGAAGAAAAGAAAGTGGAGTGGTTTGGCCGCTTGGGCGAATCGGTGAAGTTGGTTTTATTCATGGTTGACATTGCAGAGCTTGGATCTACCTGCTTCTTGTCGCGAAGAAGGAGGATAAAAAAAGAGGGTGATGAGAGAGAGACGAAGAAAGAGCGACGAGGGAGAAGAAGAAACAAAAAAATGTTACTGATGAGAGGGGGTCGGTGGCAAGAGTCAAGGAGGTAATATCAAGTGGGTGAATAAGTGGGTGAGAGTCTGAGAGATAAGATATGAGTGAATGAGTGGATATACTAAATAATGTAAAATAATATTTTATTTTTAGTAGGTAAGTACATATTTTTATTGTCACTAAGCTTTTTTTTAAATTATTTATAAAAGATATATCAATTATTAAATGTAAAAATGTTTATATTTTATTATTTTTTTAATCTAAAAATGTATTATTTTCATTATATTATATTAGTTTTATTATTAATTACTTTATAATTATGTTTTCACTCATGCCACCCAAGTTTATTTTAAGTTTATCTTTAAGGTTTTATACTATTAGTTATCGCCAGACTTATGTTCTATCATATTATTCATTATATATTTATTATATCAAAGTCATTTTATAGTTTTATTAGTCATATATAGCCATTATTAGGTACTTAAGTTTTCCCCAAAGTTTTATTCCAAATTTTAAACTTTTAGACCAAATTTCCACCATTTTTGTTGACCGTAAATGATATCGATAACGATATTTAGAGCGAGATATCCGTAAATTTGACTAGCAATATATCCGTCGATATCGATATTTCAATCCTTGAATGTAACTTGCAAAGTAAAAACATCGAAAATAAATTTGGGATGTAAACAACCAGCCATCTCCCAAAACTAAAAAAATATAGATATAGCTCCTCTGGCCCCAAAGCAAGACCCACCATGGCTAGCTGCTTTTGTGACTAAATTTTTGATAAAATATTAATTGAACCCTACTTAACTAATTGAATTGCATGCATTTCTTCTTTAAGGTGAAATTTTATCTTTTCAGAATTTAAATTTTTTTAGGCTAACATTTTTAGAAAAAAAATTAAAAATTACATAAATAAATATTAAATTAAAAATTATAAAGAAATTTTTTATTTTAATATATATTTAGGACTTCAAACGAAATAAATACAAACTCAAATATAACCTTCTATTATGAGTAATCTTATAAATTCTAATTATATATCTTATATAATTATTTACAAATTCATTAGATTTTTTAAGTTTCTTATTTTTTAATTAATTTTATCGAAATTTTATGGAGTTAACATATTGAAGAGACGCATTGCAGGGAGTTAATCATCTAAAATTTTATGGCTTCGAAAAAAAGAGAAATTGACAGGGAGTCGACTGATTTTTAGGCAATCCACTAAAAACTTAAAAAAAAAAAATATCAAATAAGTATCAAACCCGAACTTCGCGAACCCAAAAGCCCATTCCGACCTCAAACAGACGCATACGCACTCCCCCTCTTCTCTCCGTCTTCCTTGGAGGGCTTTTTTCCGCTTACAATCGGCACTCTCGGCCTCTATTTGTCTCACACACTCCTTTAAACACTGTCAATCATTCTCTTTCGAACCCTTATTCCCGCAATTATTACCTCTATTCACCAATTTAGCGGACTTCTATTATTTTCTTGTTTCAGTTTCTAGGGTTTCGTTCGCAATCTCACCGGCTAATCTCCGAGGTTGCATAGCTCGTGATTTGAAGAAGGAAATTTTAGTTTTTACTGCTTTATGTTTTTAATCTCGTGTTATTTTAGATCTGAGTCTGTTTGGGCTTAGGGTTACGTATTGGTTTTGGTCGAATTCTGTAACTTTTCAATTCAAGTATTGGGGAACTAGTCAGGCTGGTGTTTTGGGTTTAGGATTAGGGTTTTACAGCTGACTTGAATTGGGAACAGACTTCCTTTTACTGTGGTGCTATAGAGGTTGGATATATAGATATGCCTGCTGGAAGGCATGGGGGTTATCACGAGAACGAGGTCAGGGACCGAGAGTCGAATTTTGATTTGCCAAGGAGGGACTTCGCTACGCCCAAGGAGGACTATGAACAGACTAGGAACGAAAATCGTGATGTTGAAAGGGGTCAAGTTAGCGATTTGAGAGATAAAATTAAGGTTAGGCAGAAGGATATTAAGGAGAGGGATGTGGTTAATGGCGGGTATCGCTCCTCTTCGAGTAGGAGTGGTTCTAGCATTAGCGGTGATGGGACTGGTAGCCATGGGCTTAAGCAATGTGGGTTTTCTGTGAGGGCCTTGGACAGGGAGCCTGGTGAATTATCGAGCGAGAGCGGGTCTGATGATGCTATTGAATCTTCATTGCAGGCGAGAGAAAATATGGCTCCAAAAGTAGTGCAAAATGGAACTCAGTCTCCGAAAGAGAGGAAAAGGAAGTTCTCACCGATCGTCTGGGATAGAGATGATAAAGCAGTTAGTAATACTTCAAAAACTAGGATTACAGTGGTGGAAACAGGTCTTCCTCCTCCACCGCCACTGTCTAGGTTACACCAGCAGTCTCCTAATCTTACTTCAGATAGCAGTGTGCAAATATCTTCAGCTAAAATGAATGGGGTGGAGAATTTACAGTCTTCCTCGCCAATTAAGCCTCCTGGTTATGTCAGCAATGGTGCACCCGAGGCTAATCTGGGGCTGTCTTCACCAACTCAGCAATGGGGCAATGGTCATGAAGCAGAGCAGATAGAAGACGAAGAATATGTTCCAACCCGGAATATATCATCTTCCAGATGGGCGGCTGGAAATAATTCTCCTGGTGATGAGGGTGGAATTGTAGACACCAAGGAAATGCTTAGGAGGAAGAAGAAAATGCAGATTGCAGGGTCAGCAGAGAATAGAGTACAGAACAGTTCATTGAGTCCTGAGTCGGGGGAGCTTAAGAGAGATGGATCTGAACGAGCTAGAATGAGGTCATCTGAATCTGATGAACAAGATCCCCATACAAGGTCTTCCAGTAGGGATGATTACCCCGAAAATGATTCAGAGGGGGTTGACTATATGGAGACTGACAAGGAACATGGTAATAATGACTCTAGTGTTAGTCAGTCAGATACAGATTCTGAGGATGACAATAACTCTCGTGAGATAGAACGTACAGCCCCTCCACAAAGAAGTGTAAACATGCTTCAGGGTTGTAGAAGTGTTGACGAGTTTGAGAGACTAAACAAGATAGATGAAGGCACTTATGGTGTTGTATATAGAGCCATGGATAAGAAAACTGGGAAAATTGTGGCCTTGAAGAAGGTAAAGATGGAGAAGGAAAGAGAAGGTTTTCCATTGACTTCTCTTAGGGAGATAAACATTCTTCTTTCTTTTCATCACCCGTCAATTATTGATGTGAAGGAAGTTGTGGTGGGGAGCAACCTTGATAGTATTTTCATGGTAATGGAGTATATGGAACATGATCTTAAAGCACTCATGGAGACAAAGAAGCAGCCATTTAGTCAGAGTGAAGTTAAATGCCTTATGCTCCAGTTATTGGAAGGTGTTAAATATCTTCATGATAATTGGGTGCTTCATCGGGATCTGAAAACATCCAACCTGCTATTGAATAATCGGGGTGAGTTGAAAATATGTGACTTTGGGTTGGCACGTCAGTATGGGAGTCCTTTGAAACCGTATACTCACTTGGTGGTCACTCTTTGGTACAGGTGAGCTGCAAATGCCCGTTCTGATCTGCATTGCTATGTATAGTTGATCTATGATTTGGATTTTTCTTCCATCATTTAGATGTTTTATTTTATCCTTTCACCTATTATTTTACCTTTATTTTGTACATTGGCATAATTTAATGTGGTCAAGACCATTGATGTCTTTTACTTGATTTGTTTTATTTGTTGCTTGCTGTTTGTATTTTGTGTGTTGTATGAAGATGCATAAATTTCTATATAGTGGAGGAATAAGTCATCAATGCTCTTTCAATGCAGGGCACCTGAACTCCTGTTGGGCGTGAAGGAATATTCAACGGCAATTGATATGTGGTCACTTGGTTGTATCATGGCTGAACTATTATCAAAGGAGCCACTTTTCAATGGGAAAACTGAATTTGATCAACTTGACAAGGTAAGTTAATTTTATTTGATGTGCTTGATATTTGATTAGACTCTATTTATTGCCATAATTGTGGGTTCATTTTCTTATATACATCAAAATTTATAACTACAGATTTTTAGAATCCTTGGAACACCAAATGAGACTATATGGCCTGGGTATTCCAAGCTTCCTGGAGTGAAGGTCAACTTTGTTAAGCACCCGTAAGTATTAGTGTTTCCTGAATTAATTCCCAATGTTGATTAGCACATAATGGTTTTCTTATTCTTGCCGCTGTTTTCCCAGGCTTCCAGCTTTGGGTGATTCTGGTCTGGCTATCTGGCCTCCATTGGTGATGCTTTCAGATACTAGACTTTTTATCTATGTATTAATTACTCGCCGGTTTATTTCAGGTATAATCTTTTGCGCAAGAAGTTCCCAGCTACTCCATTTACTGGAGCTCCAGTTCTTTCCGATGCTGGATTTAATTTGTTGAACAGGCTTCTAACTTATGACCCAGAGGAGGTAAGTTTGCTACCTAGACTGCCTTCTTTGAGTATTATTGTTATGGTTTCTTATCCATTTACGTACTTCATGCAGAGAATTACAGCTGAACAGGCTCTGAATCATGAGTGGTTTCGGGAAGTTCCTCTTCCAACATCGAAGGAATTCATGCCTACTTTTCCTGCTCAACATGCTCAAGACAGGTATCTTGATCTCTTTGATTCTGTAAACGATACTCACATGTAGCATTATTTTTAGTTCCATTTCCTACATTTTAACCAATTCATCTATGTTGAAAAATAGGCGTACACGGAGAATTTTGAAGAGTCCAGATCCTTTGGAAGAGCAGAGGAGAAAGGAGTTGCAGCTAGGGGAAATAGGAACTGGTGGTGTGTTCGGCTGATAGAAATGGATCAGTAACTGCTAGCCTCTATACACAATTGGACATGGCTGAGGTGAGAGACATGCATTGAACGGAAGTTGCAAACATTCTATATCAGACGATCACTTGTGCTGTTTTTAGCAGGCACTTCCTTGTGATTTGGGTGAAGAATTGTATTTTTATATGCCTCCGATCAACCAGATTCGTTGCAGGTTAACTTTGTTCATCATCTTTAATCACACTTTTGAAATGCATCTGTGACACTTTTGCTGCGAGGCGTGGCATAATTACCTCTTAAGAAAAGAAAGAGAATCAGTTTCATCTGAGACTTGTGTATGTAACATATTTTCATTGGTATTTTGGTACATTGTAAACAGATATCATTTGGTTTTCAATATAGCATTGTCAGTTATAATGCAACATATTTAATATTCACATTGTGCTTGCAAGAGATGGTTGGTGTGAAGTGGAGGGGGCGTTCTTTGCTTTTCCTTGACGAAGAATTTGACAGTAGCATATTGTGTTAAGGTAATTGGTTAATTTGATATCTGTGAAATGTTATGGGGGATGGAGATTTTTTTTTTTTTTTAAATAAAAAGATGAACATTTTAACCCACATAAGGGTGTAATTGATTATAATTGACGCATAAACTGGTATAGTGTGGTCTAGCCGCAGTTTTATTAATAATTCCTCTCTTTTTGTCATGTCATAACTAGCTCCTTTCTGGCACAGTGTAGGAACTGCAATGACTCTTATTTTACTAGCATATATGGAATAGACCAAATATCTGTTTAGAACAATTGCAAGGAAGTGTAAATGTTTCTTGCCACTTGGTAGGACTACTTGAAAGTCAATGGTCCTTTTTTAAAACGATAAAGGGGGACAGAAGAAAGCCAAAGTTAAGTGGTTTTTGTTTATTTGCTGACTTTTTCTAATAATGGATTGAGGCACTGAGCCATGTAGTCTGGATTTGATCTAATGTTCAAAAGTTGGAATGATGTAAGCTCATTGTACCTGGAAGTGTACTTGCTAATAAAGGTTAATTTGACTTTTTTTTGTTCTGTTTCCACATGCACTTAAGAAATTAAAAAAGCAGTGAAGAAGTTACTAATAACTTATTACCTGATGCTACTGCTGGCCCAATTTGTATTGCATGGTTAAGATCCATTTAAGGTGCAGCTCAAATTCAATATCACAGTTTGATAATAATAATTCTGAAAATGGTGTGGAAGAGCACATCATTGGGTACTTGATTACATTTGAACTTTTGATAGGTGCATGAGAGCTATTCCCTTTTCCAATCTCTTCTTCATCTTTGCCCCGAGTTTACAAATTCTCAGTATTCATGTTCATTTGATCTTTATGGTTACGTAGTGTCGGTATAGCAATCCATTCTTTATTGCCTTAGTGGATACCCTGTGTTTAGCCGTGAATTAGCGATTATTAGTATATTCACCTACATCAATTTATGGACATGTGAAATGGTGCCAGTTGTTGCCTTCTTTTTCTTCTGATGGTGTGTAAAGAATCAGCATTCATTAGTTCTAGAGTTTTTTATGACATATATCTGCGTATGTCACTGCAGTATCAAAGCAAGCAGGTTGAGGAGGTTTCCTGCACTTCCAGGAATATATAAAACTTCGATAGTTTGTTCCTACAGGCTCACTAGAGAGGTACTATACAAACCTTGGTTTGTTTAGATTTTGGCTTATCTTCTTGGGATCCTATTGGCTTTGGTGTGAAAGATTCTTGACGGCATTTAGTTTTTGTTTCTTTTTGGTTTGTTCCAGAAGTTTTAAGAAATGTATTAGAAGGAAAAATAATGATTCTGGTCTCAATTCTTTCTAAAGTTGAGAAAATGTCAGGTGCAATGTCATACCCATTCAAGTTGCTTTATTTTGTCTAGATGATAAAATAAGAGTCCGTTTTGGTTATAAATGAATGCATAGATGTTGAAAAATGAAGTGGTACTATTGCTAAAACATATATTTCCATCTAGAAATTACTTTTATATGCTCATCTTGTTTCATGCACTTTTTTTAGAGGACATAAATGAGGATCTGAATAGTTGAACCGACAACACTGGTAGAAAATTTTTCTGTCCAAGGAAAATTGCTTCTTTGTCACCTTTAGCTAGATATTTGCATGTAAAAATGTCTGGAAAATTTGAGAGGTACATTGATGAATTCAATTGAATCGCGTATTAGTTACATTATAATCCAGCTAATTACAGGAGTCAAGTATATGAACTGCTTGTAAAAATATTGAGTTCTGTTATGATTTAAATTTTTATTGTTATTTGGTCATGAAATTAGAAAATATACAGCTGCTTACATGATTGGACACTATGCTTTTGGAATACTTGAGGGCAAGTGCTTTTTGTCAGAACACATAGTTTGATGAATAAATCATCATGTTGAAAAATGGATTTTTACAAGTCTCCTTTGGGATGTTATTATGATATAATAAGTTCCCTACCAAAAAAAAAATTTGTTATAACAAGTCCGGATCTGAATATTGTAATTTTGAACTATTGAGGAGGCTGTCGGAAGTGTAGATACGACTAACTCAAAGATACAGTATCTACTTCGTTACCAGCAAACTCTAGCTCATATTTTCCCATGGTACTGCTGGTCTGGACTTTGTATTTTTTATCCTTAATGTTTTTCTGATTATAAATATGCATCAATGCGAATTCCAAAGCGATGTTGCTTGTTTGGTGTTGGTCCGACGATCAATTGTAAATGACTAATTTGCATCTTAATGTGGATTATCAGAGATGGTTAAAGTTGTAGAGATATGGTATAATTTTTGTGTCGTATCAATATCGTGTATATAGGGGCTGGGTTTCTGGAATGCTATAATTTGTTTCTTGTATCAAGATCGTGTGTTTAGGGCTGGGTTGGTGGAATTTCTTCCTCCTAAATGGATGAAAGGTGCCTCATATTTGATTTCCAGTTATTGTTGCTTATATATATAGGCATGGCTGGAGTGGAATGGGTTGCTTGGAGATGGAATATAATCAGTGTCAGCTAATCATTCATCTAACCCAATAACATGTGAGGAGGTTCAGTAAGCTTAGGTGGTATATAGAAAACACATTGCCATATGGTTTGTGCAGGTAGTTGCTGCTGAGTTTGTATGCACTATGCAGTGGCTGGCGGCTGATGAAGCTTCAAGCAGCTAACAATCTGCCGGATGTATGACCAGATTATGTTCCATGTAAGAGAATTGTCAGGTTGCATTTGATCTTATGATTTATTGTCAGTCCTTACTGATATTTGATGGTTAATTCTAGCCCATCTTCTGTGCCTTGGGAGAATGAAACCTGTGTTATTATTGTACATCCAAAATTTTCATTTTGGCAGTGTTGGAAGGGGTTGCTGATAAAGTGAAAAGCGTTGGAAAGGTTGCTGATCAAGTGAAAAGAAAATCCAGTGAAAACTGCTTGAAGGGATGCTGATCAAGCTTGTGCAATCTCTGGTAGATCGTAGAGGTCAATGGCGTTGGTATGTTTTTCTTCGTGGCAGCGTTTGCCTCCCTTCCCATTGGCATCTTCTTTGAGCACTTGGCTTGTGCAATGGATGTGGGATTCCCCTGGCTTGTAACTTTTTGGCATCCGTTTGTAAATTATAGTAGTCCGAAAGTTATATTTCACTCGACATCCGTATTGGTAGAAGTCAATTGCAATGGCTATTGGCTTTTGGCTTTTGGCTATTGGAGACATGTCCACACATGGAAAACCGAATCTCAAGACTCACGCTATTACTTTCTTTCGTGGGAAAGTAGTAACATGATAAATTATGTAATAATAAATTAAACAATTTTTTCAACTGCAATTTATAACATGCTTCTTTTGGTCTCTGAACAGCTTTTTGGGTATGCTATATGAAGCAAGAATGGCATTTCCTTTTCAGAAATTACAAGGGAATTTTCTTACCTATGTCTGACGATTTGTATATGAAACAAGATGGAGATGGACATGGACAAGGCAATCGAAGAGATGAAAAATGCAAAGCAAAAACAGGTAGGATTTGTATACGAAACAAGATGGAGACGGAGAGGTAATCAAACTGCAAACCGGGTGGTAACTAAAGAGGGGTAGTTTTGAGAAAACATTCGTCTTTCCGAGTACAAAGCTGATCAAAGATAGCTCGATGAAAAAGATTGTGTTGAGCAGGGCTCTATCCACCGTCAATCCAAATATTGTGATTCCCTCATGATTGGTCTGCAGGTATAATACTGCATTGCAAAGACAAGAAGTGCACCCAAAAGAATTAGAAGCCAGTTTTAAGTTAAAGAATGAGAAGAAGCAATGCAAGCGAACAAGGCTTACCAAAAGCTTGTCTCTGGTGATATGAGGACACATGCGAAGCCGGGTGAGTATCGGACATATATGAAGCCGGGTGAGTATTCGTTGGTATCGAAACATGATTCATAGACTCCAAATCGCTCGTGGAGTAACTCAAATGCATCGAGTTCAACGCGTTGGCATCCTCCACATCGGTTGTGTTTCTGTTGTGACATGTATCATGAGAGGTACAAGTTACTAACGCATGCCATCTGCTGGCAACTGCTGCTAAGCTTTGAGCTCTATGGGAGATTCGCCGTATGCAGCTAAATTATAATCCCAACCACCTGTGCGATTGTCGACACCTGCAACTTTGAAGAAAACAGAATATAGAATCTAGTCATCAAGATACACAAGAAGCAGACATAGAAGAAGGATTGAAGCATTTACTGCAAAGTCGCCGCCGTTTACGAAAGTGATTTCTCCACCGTATTATGTGGTCTCAAAAAGAGTCACGATCTAGCTTGCTGTGACAGTCAAGAACTGCAGAAGAAGGAAGATCCGGAACCTGTGGCTAATTTTGGAGAGATGATACTGCAACCGAATGTGCTCCTCCATAAACACAATCACATCAGATTCACCTTCCAGGAGTCTCCCATAATCATCAAAGTGGATGATTTGCAAATTGCAGACCGTGTGAAACAAAATGCTTGCTGTCAGTGATTGTGCTCACATAAGCCCATGAAACAACCAGAGCTAATAAGACAGCAGCTGACAACTCCCATGAGAGATGCTTCACATACACCATTCGGACGATTTCACACACAGCTTTCAGAAGAAAGCATGGAAGTGCCCACCATAGGAGCAAGTGTAAAGAATCACGTCAAGATACGAATCTAGATTTAAAACTATTTTGGAAGTTACTTGGCGAAGGGGTAACTGAAATATGCATATATGACATGCCTATAAGCATTTCATAAAGAGATACAAAGATGAGAAAGCCACGAAGCTGAAGATTCAGATTATGTTTTCTGCATGATGAATTTTGGAAGCAGACCAAAATGTGACAACTTCAGTTCAAATTCAAGACCATAAGTTTGGATTCTCATAGTCCTTGGTATTATGAATGTGACAAAATAATCACATTTGCAATAGACACATCGAATCAAAACTCAAATTTATATAAGCATCAGACATTAATATATGAACCCGAAAACCTGTCGTACCTTAATTTGGTGAATATATTTGTTTCGGAATCGAACCATTTGGCCGCTATGGCGATCGACAAAGAGGAACTTCCGAATGCCATATTTGCGAAGATTGTGGGAGAGGCAGAGCAGAGAGACCGTCGCAAGAACCGCCTGTGAGCCCACGATTACGAGCTCGAAGCCTTTAATCTGATACTTGGCACAATCGGAGCAGTTGAAGACCTCGAGCATAAACAAAGGAATCACGACGCCTATGAGCAATAGGGCAGTCCAAGAGAAGGCGAGGCTGGACTAGGAAGATTGGTTGAAGCATAAGAGAGTGAAAAGGGTTTCTAGCCGTTTAAGGGTTTGGTCCAATTGGGGGTCTCTGAATTCTTTCCTCTGTTTTTATAAAAGGGTCCGCCATGAATGAATTAAAAGCTAATTGGGAAGCTTAAATTTGAGACTCTGCCTGGTTTTGGAGCTAAATTGGCGGCTACCCATTTGAGATTTTGGTGGTTTAATTACAAAGCTGGAAGCTTTTTTTGAAGACTATTGACAATGCCAGCCTGTCAAATTGAGAGTCGGGTCCCAAAAAAAAAACCCAAGGTTCTTCGGTGAAAAGTTGTGGTTCCATCCAAAGCCAATTGAAAATGTGGGGGGTAGCTCAAGATTTTATAAGTCACAAATTGTGTCCGATGTGGGACATTTTCTTCACATCTCAACACACTTTCTCACGTGTGACGGATTTTTCAGCCTATCACGTGACGATTTGAATGGGTACGTGTGACACGTGTGACACGTGTGCCGGTTAAGTCAATTACGTGGGATAACCCCGCTTTGATACCATATAAAAATTGAGATTCCTTGGGCCCACGTGGGTCGAGCCCTCATTTCTTCTACACCTTTGGCACCAACGTCTGGGACACCCGTCCAACGCATCTACCTAATTTGTTTTCAATAAAATTCCTGAAATTTTTTATGATAAAAATCATGTTTGTGACATTTTTCCTTTAGCAAAGCAATCTCGCTTATCTTTTTTTCCATCTACTTCAATGACATCCATTGCACCCTTTAATTTAATTCATTGTGACATTTGGGGGCCTCACAAAATTCCTACACATATTGGCTCACGCTATTTTCTAACCATTGTAGATGATTTTACCCGATATACATGGATTCATCTCCTGAATTTTAAATCAGAAACACAAGGGGTGATAAAATCATTTTTCTCTTAGGTCAAAACCCAATTTAGCCTTCATATAAAACCTTGCGGGTCGATAATGGGAGTGAATTTTTATCCCTCTAGCTTTTTTCAACAATCAAGGCACCCTCTTCCAACATTCATGCCCATATACACCCCAACAAATTTCATCAAACATCGCCATCTTTTAAACGTGGGTCGAGCCCTCCGTTTTCAGGCCAACATTCCCCTACGTTTTTGGGGGGAGAGTTTTAACATGGCATGATATCTCATAAATCGACTTCCAACACCCTTACTCAAACACGAATCCCTATATGAACTCTTGCACAACAAAATCCCCGACTATTCCCACTTACGAGTCTTTGGTTGTTTGTGTTATGCCACCAATCTGCTTCCCAAACAAAAATTCGATTCTCGCGCACGTCGATGTGTCTTTTTTGGTTATCCTCTTGGTCAAAAGGGTTATCGTCTTTATGATCTTGATACAAAAAAATATCTTTCATCACGCACGTGGTCTTTCACGAAACTCACTTCCCTTTTTCTTCTTCACCACCCGAAGCCCAAGATGACATTCTTGTACTTCCCAACCCCCAAGCCCATACCGAGAACAATCCTTCGGCCCAAACTTCATCCAACCCACCCATTTCCCTAACACATTCATCTTCTACCTCACCTGTCTTCCCTTCCACTAACCCACAACATACCCAATTCTCCACTTCGCAAAATCCCTCTTCCTCCATCGACGCCACCTCGCCTTCATTTGTGAACCCCACACCTAATCCTACAAACTCCACTAATTCCCCTAATCCTACAAACTCCACAGATTCCTATATTTCCACAAATTCCACTAACCCACCCAACCCCACGAACTCCACCATCGATCCCACACACTCCACCGACTCGACCCATCTCACAAATCCCACTAACTTCTCTTCATCCTCTTCATTCGACACCTCCCCCACCACTTCCTCACATTCCCCAGCTGCCCTAATTGGGATTCCTCCCAATCCACCTCTTCGCAAGTCAACCTGACACACACATCTACCTCCCTACTTCAAAGATTATCACGCTTACCATGATGCCCTGCTTGCCTCTGGTTCTTCTTCCCCAGTCACGTCTAGCCCTCGCTATCCAATCACTAGGTATGTCCTCATTGTCATCTTTCTAAGTGTTACAGGTTATTTGTCAATAATATTTCTCAACTGGTTGAACCCAGCACCTATGAGGAGGCCCGACACAATCCATATTGGGTTGCTGCAATGAATTCTGAAATTCAAGCATTGGAGGACAACCACACTTGGTCCTTTGTTCCCTTGCCAGCTAGTCATCGGCTGATTGGATGCCGCTGGGTTTTCAAGATCAAATATCATTTTGATGGTTCAATTGAATGATACATATCCCGTTTGGTTCCTAGAGGGTTCACTCAGCGTGCAGACATCGATTATACTAAAACTTTTGCTTCTGTTCCTAAGCTTATCATTGTTCGTTGCCTTCTCACCATTGCCTCTATTCGCAATTGGCCCCTCCACCAGATGAATGTGCACAACGCCTTTCTTCATGACGACCTTCATGAAGAAGTTTACATGCTTCCGCCCTGGGGTTTTGACGACAGGGGGAGCACACTGTATATCGTCTTCACAAATCGTTGTAAGGTCTCAAACATGCATCTCGCAACTGGTTTCGTAAGTTTTCCTCTGCTGAACAGAATATTGGTTTTACTCAATCTAGGGCAGATTATTTTACGTTTACACAAGCCTATGGTACATCTTTCATTGTTATATTGTTATATGTTGATGATATGATAATCACGGGAAACGATGATGATGCCATATGTGCTCTTAAACATTTTCTAGGCACCTGTTTCAAAATTAAACATCTAGGATTTTTGAAGTATTTTCTTGGTGTTGAAATAGCATGGTCCCAGTCTGGGGATTTTTTTTTTTTCAAAGGAAATATACATTAGATATACTAGAAGATGCTGGATTACTTGGTGTTAAGCCTGAAAAAATTCCTATGGAAGCCAATTGTTTTTGGGGTGTAATCTCAATTTTTACATGGTATTAGAGCGGGGTTATCCCACATGATTGACTTAAATGTCGCACGTATCACACATACCCATTCAAATCGCCATATGATAGGCTGGAAATCTACCACATGTGAGGGGGCGTGTTGAGATATGAAGAAAATGTCTCACATCGGAAAAACACAACTACAATTTGTGTCTTATAAGAGCTTGAGTTTTTCCCCTCATTGCCAATTGGTTTTGGGGTGGAACCTCAACTTCTTACATCTTCAACCAGAATTCACTCAGTTCATTGGAAATGAAATAATAGAATATTAAAATTGCAACGTATGCAACATCACCAATTTCAACTGTTGATGGTTGTAGATTACAAAATGAAATATACTTTACCTCCAGGTTGGAAATTCGGAATCTCTTTTTCATATTGAATAATTATTTAAATATTGGGAAGGGGATCTGATGAACGAGGGACAGGTATGGAAAACAAAAGGGGCAAATATTAGTCATGGTGAATGTCAGATCGCTCATCTGTCAGGTCTCATCCCAATCCCCCTGGAATTAACGCGGAATGCGCTTGATCCCGTTTGACACGGAGTGTCGGACAAGGAAAAATTTCAACTTTAGCCCACCTGGGCCATAGAGAGCGCCAGGATCCAGAGGAGGAGTGTGATGTCTCGATCTTTGTTATAGCCCACATCCGCTATCAATCTGAAGGGCATTTAAAACAATAAAAACTGTGAGTGGAAAAAAAAATTTATAAAAACATTTTCACGAAAAGACATTATTTATACCCTTCACTAAAAAGCATGCATGCATTCAAAATCAATTATCAAACCGTTAGGGCCTTGGCCCAAAATCGTAAATGAAACCAATCATACATGCGACTGCCCAAATCCATGTGGGACTCAGCTCAAAACCAATATATATCATATCACATATAACCAATCCTGTCACGGTTTCCAAAGCTACGCGCGTTCTACCCGGGGTCTCCAATCCAAAGTCTCCCAGGGTCCACCCAAGTCAATGTCCGCAGATCAATGACCCTCCCTGTGGGTTATAATCCATAATAGCCTTCCTGAGAGTAAGCTACCCAACGGGGGTGACTCCACTCAGTTAGTGCTCCGTGACTACTCCGGGGTCCACCCAGGCCAACGACCCTCCCCGGAGGAGAAAATCCATAAAATAAAGGATGGTATATGATGAATCATTTCGAAAACATTCTTAAAACCTTTCAAACCTTTCAAAGGATTCATGCCCGGTCCCCATAAACCGTCATAAACCCCCCGACGCGAAACCACAACGTAAACCAACTGGGCCTCGTGCCCGAACTCATGACTTAACTGAGCCTCTAGCCCAATTTCACAATTTAATTAGGCATCGAGCCCGATACCTCAGGGTTAGTCACGATTCCTAATTGTAGTGATGCGTGCAACCATCCGTCCAAGGCCGCTCTCAATCCTAATATGTCATCGTGAACAAATCAACTGACGCGACCACCTCTAGATCATGGTGCACACATCACCGATCGATCTCCTAAACCGTCAGCACTTCGAAGTTGAACCTCTAGTGGCTGCTCGACAACAGAACGTGCATCGTGACCTCTCCGAAAAGAACACATCCCAGTCCAGAGGCGAGCGTCGTGTCGTCCGTGGCCTGCACACAACACTCGTCGCGACCCCAACTCAGACCCGTAGGCCATCAATAGGGCCATATGCCCGGGACAAAACCAAATGGGTCTTATGCCTGATTTCATTGTTCCAAATCCAAAACCATTTACATAAATCGAAGCCACAAACACGTATAAGTACTGTATAAAATAGAAAACCTCGAAATACATGCAAATACGTAAACACACACAAATGCACTCATGTCATCACAAAACATGTTCATAAACACATATAAAACATTTATGCATGCATCAATTTAGAGAAAAAGGTCCACTCACAGGCCGTCCGAGCTACCGCCTTGTTACGCGCGCCATACACCCTTCCCGAGCCAATCATCTTCACCGGGACTCCCGAATCTGTCCAAATCACTTTAGAGGATTACTAACTACTTACATAACCCCTCATTAAAGCCCTGTAATTTTCTAAAAATTTTAACTATTTTTAAAGTCGATCCTAAACCTTCGGACATCTAGAACTATATCGAAACGATATCCGATTGACTCGAAACCAATTCCAAAATGTTTGTTACATCGAATAGATGATTTTTTTTGTTGGAAGTTCCCCCCCAAAAGAGGCTTCACGTGCCCCCATGCACGGTCTGAGTGCCTTACGCGTGAAAGCCACGCGCAACACTATTCATTATCTTCTTCAGTGGGCAAACCGGTCCGGTTCGGTTCAACCTACACAATCGGTCCGCCTGGACTGGCGTGACCGGTCCAACCCTCTAGCTCCTTCATTTTTCATCCGTTTTCACCCATTCCATTTCCTATAGTTTCCTTTCTTCATTTCCTACCTAACCATGTCCTTAAATCCAAGAAACGAAGCTGAAAACCCATTGGTTCTAAAAATCATTTTGAACCAAAAATTCCATTCTATGTTCAGGGCATAACCAAGGGCCCAAACTCAATCCTAAGGGTCCCAATAGGTTCCTAGGATCACTAGAAAGAGGTTTGGGGGTTTCGATTTGGGTTAATTTGGCTGGAATTCAATTTTGGTGGGCGGCCACTGAAAATTCCCCGGTCGCCGTTCCGGGCTTGCTCAGCCGTCCTCAGCCTCCAAAACCTTCCCATAACCATCCTACCAATCCCCTAAAAACATCCTAATAAACATCTAACTCCCCATTTGAAATAAACAGGGGGTTCGGGTTTACCTTTTTCCTGGGCCATCGCCGCCATCCACGGCGGTCCTGTCCTCGCCCAGCCACCATCCAGTCCTCAGCCTCCCTCTCTTGGCCTCTGTTGAATCAAATGGGGAAAGGTTTGGATTTGGGTTCATCGGGGTGGTTATTCGATGGGGTTCGGGTTTGGTTTGGATGAACATAGAAAATGGGGGTGCATGTATCTGTGTAATGGGAGCAATGGATAGGTGACACTTGTCATTCATCCATATGGTCTGGGGAAAAGATCTGGGCCCCACTAAATGACAAAAGTCACCCGTCTCGTAAAACGTGCAATAGTTCCACTGAACTTCCGTGAACCGTAATTTTCCCGTCAAACGTCCGATTTCAACGTGCCGCTTGTCTACGGACTCGTATCGATCCGATCTATGTAACGGTCCTCGACCCTCGGCCATCGAACCTCTAGAGTCAAAAGTCAACTTTTTACCCTCGTTTAGAGGCAAAATCATAATTTCGCCCTGAAAGTCCGTTAATCCTCTGCTAATCGGGGATTAGTCACGTTAATCCGTAATTAAGTCTTAATTAATCCTAAAATTCAGGGACGGGTCGTTACATCATCTCACTCTGCATTGTTTGTGTGACACTCGAACCTTAATTTCCATAAATTAAGGTCTTTTTTGGTTTCAGATTTTAAACCGCCAAGTTTGTTGGTCACATTTTGAGGGTTGGTGTTCCCGCCAAGGAAAACTTGTTTGTGGCCCACAGGTCTATTTGTGTTGGGCCAATCGTAGCCGTACACGGGAAAGCAGTCGCTGGCACAAACCCATGCGCATGGGGAACTATGATTGATGATTATGATTTGCTTGATTAGTGGTTAAGGAGTGGGTTAGTGAGGGTAGATGACTATTGCGTAGGGCATGGGACCCTCATGGAGGGTTTGTCTCTTTTGAAAGAGAGGAAGGTATCCAGTGATGCTATAGGTGTAATCATGTGAATCATTTAACTGTTTTTATAAGTGTAGTTATCCCTTGCACTCAAATTTCATGTTATTCCCAAGTCGCCCCCACCTCAAATATTACTATTTACATCTTAAAAAAATTCATTTGGGCCATAAGTAATGGTTTGAAGGGAATTAAAGTCCCAAAGAAGAAGACAAGTTCAGTCCAAGAGACTTTAAGCATAAAAAAGAAAATTATGAGCGGTGCTAACAACATAAAAAAACAATAGAGGTAAAGGGGAGGTTTCTAACGGGGAAAAAAACAGTATGAGACTTGCGCGGAACTCAACTTGACAAGTTGATAGCTTCCTCACCGCC
The DNA here is from genome assembly GCA_032719365.1 of Prinsepia uniflora. Lineage (NCBI taxonomy): Eukaryota > Viridiplantae > Streptophyta > Magnoliopsida > Rosales > Rosaceae > Prinsepia > Prinsepia uniflora. The sequence continues at coordinate 25,126,660 of CM064863.1, forward strand.
TATAAAAGGAGAAAAACTCAACTTCTTAAAGAACTGACAATCAACCAATCAAACTCAACAAATTGATCGCCATCAATTTCTAAATCTGTGAACATCTTTAACCAAGGTTTCATGGTTTAAGAAATGCTAGCTCTTGTGGCAAAGGATGCTTCTTTCGATCTAGAAAATCAAGATGCACCTTCTTTTCTCACCCCTTTGAGACATTTATACAACTGCCTAACCATCTTTCTGACCGCTCTAGCAGCAATGTCATACTGGTTGGCTTCATTTTCATGCACTAGCCTTTTTTCTAACCACTCAGTTTCATAAGGGTTAACCTCTTTTCAACTGCAATTCTTGGATTTTCGATTGAGGCTCACAGAATATTTACCTTCTTTCTTATGGCACAGTGTCATAACGGTTAATTATATTGACTACCAGCACACAGAAAGTCATATCAACTACTGGTTCACGAATAGTCATGCCGACTACTAATTCACGAAAAGTAATTCTGACTACTGATTCACGGAAAGTCATCTCGACTGCCAGTTCATGGCCAATCACTAAGGTACTCAAACCTCATTTTGACGTCTTGTTATCGCTTTTGAGTGCTCTACCATCTAATGACCTTACTGATATTCATTTAAATTTTTTATTTCTAGAATTTATTGCTTGATATGAGCTTGAATGCGAAGGAAATAATTTACTTTTATGTACTTATAATTTCAGTTTTTATTCAGTTCTAGTACTTTTACATTTATGTACTTGTACTTTCATTTCCATTTCAATACAAACCAGATTTTAAGTAGTAATAAGTACTAGGGATACACCATCCAAGTGTGTTTCACGACTTGCCAATTCGGGATACCATCTTTGTGCATTGATCTGAATACTTCGATTCTAACTTGAAGGAATCTGGGACCACAACCACTTAACTATTGAAATAACAACGTCGTCAACTTCAATATTATGGCGAAATAACTTCTGAACTTGGATTACACTGGAAAATAAAATATTTTAAAGTCCTTGAAAATGGCATAAAAAAGAACAGCGCAAGCTAATTCTTGTCTGCCTGCCTTACAATCGCTTTGATAAAAAGAAATGTTCTTGGGCAAAAAACGGAACTCATTTACACTGTCTAGTAGTAGCTTCTACTAGTGGCACACATGTACTTGAGTTAAAAGGCCTACTTGCTTTCTGGTCTGCCTATTCTAGGATCGACCGTGATTAAAGGCCCATCACACCCAGCCCATCCAACATCACTCTCTACACTTTACCAATGAAAAGAGACCCTATGAGTGGTCTGCTTCTCTCGATCCGCATACTAGGTTCCACACGAAGGACCAACAAGAGTTGCCTCGAGAAATTCAGTTTCTAAAATGAGAAAATATTTTGGGCAGAAATATAATCTGGCACGTCCAATGCTACCCTTTCTAGTGCATGCCCAAGTTTAGGCATACCCAGCGACGCTGAGACGGGAAAGGGAGATTTTTAAAGGATCTTTCTCAAGAGATGGCTCTTGAGTTACCGAAAACACAAGCTCACATGGTGCCACCATTTGATGAAATATTGGAGGATATTACCAGCCAAGTTATAGCTAAGGAAGATCTTGTATAGTTCTTCAAAGGTATCCTAGCTCCCTTCAGTTTGCAGATTAAAACTCTGAATTGCCAAGTTCAAGATCTTTCTAGCCGTGATAAGTCTTCAAGTAAGAATACTAATGTTCCACCATCGGAGATGCGGAAACAAGCAGAGTTCATCAGGAGATTCCAATTTTTTATTCTAAGTTGCTTTCCAGAAACCAGCCACCTAATGACCGAGAGAAATCAAACCTAAAATTCCATTAAGGAGCATAAACATACTAAAAAACTGGAGAAAATCCGATCCCGATGAAGCAGGATCAGATGAAGAGTTTCTCCCTGATAGAAGACCATCCCGCTCGACAGAGCATTAGGCCTTCATGAATGAAATAAACAAGATAAGGTGTCTGATAACAGGTCAACCAGCACCTCCTCAAAAAATTAATGTCTCAACCTATTGAAAGCCTTATCCGGCTTATATAGACCAGGGCAACCCTTTTTCTCAGAAATTTCAAGTCACCAGCATTTACACTCTTTAATGGGGATGACATCACATCATCCTTAGAACATATTGGGAGGTTCTCATCCCAATGTGTAGCTGTTGAAGCTAACCCTTACCTTAAGTTATAGATGTTCAGTAGTTCCGTATTTGGGGATGCTCTTTCTTGGTACACTTTGTTGCTAGAGGCATCCTGTCACACTTGAGGGCAAATAGAAGTCAAGTTCCATCAGGAGTTCTACAAAAACGAATATGAAGCCACTATCATCCTTCGAACATATTGAGAGGTTCTCATCTCAATGTGTAGCTATTAAAGATAACCCTTACCTCAAGTTATAGGTGTTCAGTAGTTACCTATCTGGGGATGCTCTTTCATGGTACACTTCGTTGCTAGAGGCATTCATTCACACTTGGCGGCAAATGGAAGCCAAGTTCCATGAGGATTTCTACATAAATGAGTATGAAGTTATTATCAGTGACCTGACTACTCTCAAACAAGGTGAACATGAGCTAACAGAGGACTTCACTGCCAGGTTCAAAAGGATTAAGTGCAGGTTTCCCATCAACAATGCTCAGATGGTAGCTATCACATAGTAAGCTTTGAGGTTTTCCCTCAAAAATTAATTCAATGATACTATTTTTTCTAATCTCTAAGAGATAGTAATGTCAGCAACGAACTTCGAAAGGCTGCTAGAAGAAGACCAACGACAAAGGTATAACTCTAAAGTCGCACATTTCTATACAAACAAGATCCTTATGCACCAGCTATAGCACCAAGAACTCGAAAAAGAATACACAATAGTAGGAAAGGAACATGAGTTAGAGGTAGCACCAACCGAGATCCAAACTCTAAGGAATGGACTAGTGACCCTTAAGTCACAAGTTAAATCCGCTCGGGAGTAGAAACCAGTCGTGCCAAGTGGTAGTCTGTTCACAAATAAAACACCAGTGTTTGGTTCTTAAGCATTTGACCTTACAAAATCTGGAGAAATCTATGATGAGTTGGCAAGGGCCAAGGTAATCAAACCAGAACCTAAGTAGGAATTGCCCAAACCTAAGGATCTCAAGTGCAAGCAATTATTCAAATGGTATGTGTCATTACACCATGGCACAACCAATTGTGTGCAGTTTAGAGACATAATCTAGAGGTTAATCAATGAAGGACATATCGTATTGGCACCAATATTGAAGGCCCCGATGGGGTGCACACAAATCCATGGTAAATCTTCAATGGTCTCAGAAATAGACTAAATTAGCAAAAGGAGAATAACCAAACAACAAACAAACTAGATCGGTGTTTCCCACAATCGAAGACGGGAGAGTATTATGCAGCAGGTGCAAGATAAAGTGTGTACCCACGACCTTGACTCCAAGTGTGAAAGCAAAGTCAGGATGCATGGAGCGAGGTCGGGATGACGATCCGCCAGACATACTTGGGTGAAATCATGGTATGCATGTCCACAAAATTAGGGTTCCATAGGGGTCAGCGTCTCAAAAATCAAGAGACGCTAGAGGAAAGCAAGAACGAACAGCTAGTCAGTGGACTAGGAGACAAATTAACAACGCCTAAATTACGCATCAAATTAAACACGTAATTCGAGTATTATGCAATTTAAACCCTTTTTGTGTAGATGTAGTATCGGTAAATAAGGATCGTTCTTTAACCGGGGAAATTAGGGAATATTAATAATATGTTAGTGGGAAAGAATAATGAATAAATTAATGAATTAAATAATTAAATAATCAAAGAATTAAATAATCAAAGAATCAATAAATTAAAGAATAAAGGAATAAGAGAATAAAGAATTAATGAATAAAATAATGAAAGAATAAACAATTAAATGGGGAGTTTTGAGGGAATGTAATCATACAAATACAAGTAAAAACATATATAAACTAATCCTACTTCTACTCTAACTTATGTACAAGTGGACTTCCCTTAAACACATTCACCAACACACTAACAATTGCATAAATTCGAATTAATCACGAAATCATACCTTCACAAACCCATATCTCTTCATACATTTTTCATATTATAAATGCACCGAACAACGGATTTTTACTTATAATGCGATTACCTTAAATTTGTGATTTAATGCGCAGAACAGCGGTCATACAATAAATCTCTTCAACTCTACTCTAAATGCCCCGAACAGCGGATCAACATTTAGTTTCGAAATGAAGGTTAAGCTTTAAAATGTAAGAAGTAAATGATTTTTAGAAAGTAAAACACATGGAGATTAAATTCAATTTTTACAAAAGATAGGAAGGAAAACCAATACATATATTGCATTATAATTAGAACCAATAACAAATAAAAGAGTTTAAGAGGATGAAGAGCAAATGTTACACTTTTCAGAATGGATGAGAACAATGGATTGTTTTTAACAAGGAACACCGAACATCGGCTGGAACCTTATGAAGATGGAAAAGATTAAACAAGGAAATTTTTTGGACTTGAACTCTCAAAATTTGTATTTGAAATATTTTACCAAAGTTTCTCCTAAGAAAGGCTCAATTGTGTGCCTCTTGGAAGTGTCCTCAACAAGTGAAATGAGCCCCTATTTATAGGGAGAAAAATCAAATTAAACTCTAAAAAATAAATAAAAATAAACAAAAATTACAATAAAAATATTCAAAAGTGAAATGATGAGATTGGGTGGTTTTTGGGGAAAAGATGATTAAAAAAACAAAAGAAATGTTCAATAGTGCTGTTGGTGTGACTTGTCAGAAACCAGCTGGAAAAAGGGGGAATATTCGGCTAGCCCAGGCTGGAAAGGGGATTTGTGGCCGACAGACGTCGTTGGAAAAGGGGGAGGACATGTCGGCTGGCGTCGCTGGAAAGGAGGGAAGACAAGTCAGCACACGCGCGCTGAAGCAAGGAAACGGATTCGACAGGCGCGCGTCGATTGGGAAATTGGGCTGAGGCTGGCGTGCTTTGGGCTGGGCTTGCATGGGCCGTGAAGAATTGGGCTGGATGGCGGCGATTTTGGGCTCTTGGGCTACTTGCTGGGCTTCTCCAAATGGGTTTTTTAAATTAATAATTAATTAATATATTTCCACATAATTTCGTCCATAATTTTTTCGTTATAATTCCGATCGGGATGATTCTTTCGCTAAAATGCTCCAAATTCCAAGCTTGATTTATTTCGACAAAAATATCACAAAATATATTATTTTCTATAATTGTTTATTATTTTAATATTAAAAGTCAAGTATAAAGGGTATAAAATAATATAAAATAATGCTTATTTAATGACCTATCAAATACCCACACACTTAAACTTTGCTAGTCCCTAGCAAATACTAAAATTAAACTACGAAATCAAAACAAGTAACCCTTAACCATTTGTCTCAAAATTTCATTATTATAATCATGGCATAAAAGATTTTTCACTTAAAGCATTTAAGCATATGGAATTCAAGAGTTAATACATGGTAACAAAATATTTCAACAAGATAATGAGTAAATATGGTGAAATGGATCTTAACATGCATAAGACAAGTATGAACCAACTCACAAGGATATGCACTCACAATTTCACTCAATTTGTGAGGGTTTGTGTTTGCACTCAAAGTATGTGAGAGATATACTCACATAATCGAACCGAAGTACTTTTGCAAAAATCTCAAACAAACACCTCAAGATAAAAACATACTTGCACAAATGAACCAAAACTATAAGCTTACTCAAGTGATTATCTCAACTAATCAAAATTTACCATCTTAAGGATCATAAGGTCTTTATAAAGGTTGTAATGGGGCTAAGTTTAGAGGCAAGGAAAATATAGGACAAGTGGTGCTCAATTCGTTCCAAGACTCAATAGACTCCCAAAAACGTATCATAACTTCCCAACCTTAGTGCAAAGATGTCAGTAATTTATCCCTTCGAACATAGGCCTAATTTCATCATGTTGTGCCTCACAATCATTCTTTTTGTCGGATTTTCAAATGTAAGGGAATTTAACTCAAGCATTACATAATCAAACCTTAGGGACTTTAACTCAAGCATTACATAATCAAACCTTATTACCTTGATAAAGACTCAACTTTTATTTATTTATTTTATATATCAAGGTAATAAAATGTGTCAACAATACAACAAAGCTTGAGTATGTGAATCCAAATAATACACATAGAAGTCTTTTCAAAATTATCATTTTCTCTTTACACAATCTTTATGTCTTCAACCGAGTCCTTGGAACAAGGGTAAAGGATGTCTATACTAAGCTCAAGTGTTTAGATAATCATGGTGATGAAAGAAAGGCTTAATGTGGGCTCAAAAGGGTTAAAACTAAGGGAGTCGCAACTCGTGCGCACAAAATAGGGAACATGGATGTTTGAATTTGTAGTGTTAACCCTAATGCCTTAATCATTTCCAGAATCAGAAAGTTTATTGACTTAAAAGCTTTGAAAATCACATAGAATAAGTTCTAGTATATAAGGTTCTAAAGCTCACATAAGGTTCAAATGATTCATACTTATCTTAACATGCTCGTTTATGTACCAATTTACATGCATTATCTACAAGTTATAACACTTAATCACAAAGTATTAACAAACGAATTCAAATTGTAGCGATCATCTTTATATCCATAACATATTTATTTCCCTTTGTTATTATCATCGATAGGTTAAGGGGCAACTTAAGACTCGTAAAAACAATAAAGAAAAATGAAGAGACTCAAGAAAGCCAAAAACAAATTTTTTTTTTTGAAAAACTTAATAAAACAATTCAATTGCACAAATAAAAATTGTAAACCATTCCCCCACACTTAAATTCTACATTGTCCTCAATGTAAGTAATTAGAAAGTAATTGAACATAGATTTAAGATAAGAAAGTTGATTTACGAAAATGAAGTAAGAAAAACATAAACAAAGTAAAAAAGAGTGAAGGGTTGAAAGAAAGCAAATTTGTGTTGATGACTCCTTCACAACTCGAGAACACATTAGGTTGCCTCCCAACAAGCGCTTGAAGTTTAACGTCCATCCAGCCTAGACCAAGTTCTTTATTCTGTTCATCCGATGGGATGTCGTAACACTCTTTCTGACTCCACATCGTGTTCTCCAATTGCCTCGATGTAAGGCTTCAATCTGTGGCCATTGAACTTGAACTATTTTCCAGTTCCAACGTGTTTGATCTGTATGGCTTCATGGGCAAATATATTAGTAATAACAAAAGGACCTACCCATCTAGAACATAACTTACCAGGAAAGAGTCTAAGCCGAGAATTGAACAGCAAAACTTTCTGACCAATGTCAAACGTTTTACTCTTGATCTGTTTGTCATGAAATGCCTTAATCTTTTCCTTGTAGATCAGTGCGTTTTCGAATGCATCATTTTTTATCTCCTCAAGCTCACTCAGCTGGAGCTTTCGGTGCAACCCGGCGTCATCCAGCTTGATGTTGAAAGTCTTGACAGCCCACCATGCTTTATGCTCTAGTTCCACCGGAAGGTGACATGCTTTACCATACACCAACCTATAGGGTGACATTCCTATAGGTGTTTTGTATGCCGTCTTGTATGCCCATAGTGCATCATCTAACCGTTGGCTCCAATCCTTACAATTAGGACCCACAGTTTGCTCTAATATATTCTTGATCTCCCTATTATTGACTTCAGCTATTCCACTCGTTTGAGGATGGTAAGGTGTAGAGACTCTGTGAGTGGCACCATACCGTTTCATTGAAGCTTCAATGGTCATGTTGCAGAAATGACTTCCTTCATCACTTATTAGGACCCGCGGGATCCCAAACCTAGAAAGAATGTTAGTTCCGAGGAAATCTCCAATAGTTTTAGAGTCATTAGTCCTGGTGGCCTTAGCTTCCACCCATTTTGATACATAATCAACAACAAGTAAGATATAGAGATAGCCATTAGATTGAGGAAATGGACCCATACAATCGATACCCCAAACATCAAATATTTCAACAGTTAAAACATAATGTTGTGGCATTTCATCCCTTTGTCTACATTTATCACAGGCTAAACAGAATGAATGTGCATTTTTAAAAAGTGTGGGCCACTATAGTCCAGATTCTAAAGTTTTGAGTGCAATTTTTCTAGATCCAAAGTGGCCTCCACAAGCATGGTTATTGCAGAACTCTAGGATTGACCTATGTTCAATATCAGGGACACATCTCCTAATCAATAAATCTGCACAGTATTTCCATAAATAAGGTTCATCCCAAACACAGTACCTAGCATGCTTCTTGAGTTTATCTTTTTGTGCATGAGTGAGAGTCGAAGGTAACTTCTTGGTGACTAAGTAATTTACGATATCAGCATACCAAGGAGTACTTACCTGAATTTCGAAGAGTTGTTCATCCGGAAACATCTCCTGAATCGCCACGGGATCTCGTTCATGTGCTATGCGACTCAAATGGTCTTCCACCACGTTTTATACACCTTTCTTGTCTTTAATCTCGATGTCAAACTCTTGAAGAATAAGAATCCATCGGATTAGCCGTGGTTTCGCTTCCTTCTTGGCTAGGAGATTCTTCAGTGCTGCATGATCAGTGTAAATAACGACTTTAGTTTGAAGTAAATAAGAGCGAAATTTATCTAAAGCAAACACAACAGCAAGCAACTCCTTCTCGATAGTGGTGTAGTTCATTTGGACATCATTCAAAGTTCTGGATGCATAGTAGATGGCGTAGGGCTTCATGTCCCGCCTTTGTCCGAGTACAATACCAACTGCATAATCAGAGGCATCGCACATTAGTTCAAAAGGTAAGGACCAATCCGGGGCACAAAGAATAGGTGTAGTGGTTAAAAGATTTTTAAGCTTCTCAAAAGCTTCCTGACAGTCGGCATCAAAAACGAAGGGTGTCTCCTTCTGAAGAAAACGGCACAAGGGCCTTGCAATGTGGGATAAGTCTTTGATAAATCTTCTGTAGAAACCTACGTGACCAAGAAATGAACGGATCTCTCTCACCGAAGTGGGAGAGGGTAAGTGGTGCACAATATCAACTTTAGATTTATCAACTTCAATTCCTCCTCTTTCAGAGACAATATGGCCTAAGTCTATCCCTTGTCTAACCATGAAATGACATTTTTCCCAGTTAAGTACTAGATTAGTTTCGACACACCTTTGTAAGATAAGTTCTAAGTGTTCTAAGTATGCATCAAAACTATCCCCAAAGACACTGATATCGTCCATAAATACTTCAATTATTTTTTCGACATATTCAGAGAAAATAAAAGCATGCATCTTTGGAAAGTACCTTACATAAACCGAAGGGCATTCTTCGGTAGGCAAAAGTGCCAAAAGGACAAGTGAAAGACATTTTGTCTTGGTCATTTTGAACGATACAGATTTGATTGTACCCGGAATAACCATCAAGAAAACAGTAATATGAGTGACCTGCTAACCTTTCAAGCATTTGATCAATGAAGGGAAAAGGGAAGTGATCCTTCCTAGTTGCTTTGTTTAGGCATCGATAATCCATGCAGACTCTGTATCCGGTCACTGTTCGCTGGGGCACGAGCTCACCTACGCTGTTTGCAACAACTGTGACTCCACTTTTCTTCGGGACTACCCTAACTGGTGAGACCCATTTGCTGTCTGAAATTGGGTAGATGACACCACATTCCAAGAGTTTGATGACCTCTTGTTTCACGACCTCCATCATCGGAGGATGGAGGCGACGTTGAGCTTCACGAGAGGGTTTTGCATCATCTTCTAGCAAGATTCGATGCACACAGGTTGCAGGGCTGATTCCCTTGATGTCTGATAGAGTCCATCCAATGGATGTCTTGTACTTCGTCAACACCCGTACCAATCTGTCTTCCTGTGATTCGGTTAGTGCAGAAGACACTATGACGGGCAGAGTTTCGTTTGGGCCAAGATAGGCATACTTCAGGTGGTCAGCAAAAACTTGAGCTCGAGAACGGGGGCCTGAACCACTGAAGGAGGAGTGACATTAGTACTAACTAGAAGTGACAAGGGTACTTGAGGATTTACCATTCTGGCGGCCTCATTTAGGGTCATGACTTCATCCCAAATTCGAGGCTCTAGTTCATAATCTGTATCTTCAACCAAGGCGTCCCCCAATTGCGTTAGGCCAACTCCTTTCTGGATTATCATATTAAGCGTGTCTTCTAGAATTGACTCAAGATGTTTCTCTGCAAAATAAGTGCACACGTCAACATAAAAAGTAGTTTGAGTTGTGGAACTAGGGTACCTCATGGCATCGAAAATGTTGAAGCCAATTTCCTCTCCATCGACTTCCATAGTTAATGTACCATTGAATACATCAATCTTCGTTTTGGCAGTTCTCATGAATGGTCTTCCCAACAACATTAGTGGAGCTTGATTCGTAGGGGAATCCTCCATGTCTAGGACATAAAAATCCGTGGAGAAAATGAGCTGGTTAACCTGCACAAGAACATCTTCGACGTATCCCTTAGGATACACATTAGAACGATCGACTAATTGAATGAGAACATCATCATGCTGTAGTTTACCTAAACCTAGGGCAACATATAATGAATATGGCATAACATTAATGGATGCACCTAAGTCTAGCATGACTTTGTCAAAAGACTTGTTACCAATCACGCAGGGAACAGAAAAACTCCCTGGGTCCTTCAACTTTGGGGGTAGCCGACATTGGATTACAGCAGAAACTGTTTCACTTACCATCACAACCTCCTTCTCCCTCGTTTGGCACCTTGGAGTGCATAACTCTTTCAGAAATTTTTCTTATTTCGGCACTTGTTTGATGCACTCAATCAAGGGCATGTTGATTTGCACCCTTTTGAAGATTTCCAAGATTTCCTCATCGGATTCATCCTTCTTAGATTTGGCAAGCCTACTTGGAAATGGTGCATTCACAAACGGGGAATTAGTAACAACCGAACTTGAAGGGATTGGGTTATTACCTTGTGTGTGGGTAGGTTGAACTGTCGGTTGTGCAGTGGTGGTCTTAGTTTCCACCTTGTGCTTTTCAGCCTCAGAAACGGATAGATCTGGCTCTATTTCCCCGAGCACTTTACCACTTCGAGTGATAATCGCATTGGCTTCAGGTCTTGCATTCAGGTCGGGTGTAGGTTGAGGTGGAAGCACCCCGCTAGCTTGGATCTTACCCATGAAGTCCATGACCTTGCCCATTTGGTCCTTGAGATTAGCGATGTCTTTTTGTTGATTTTGCTGACCTGTGACAAGAGTCTGAGTTGACGCCATTAGTGTTTGCTGTCCTTGGGAAAGAGCAGCCAGTATTTTATCATAATCAGGATTAGAAGATGAAGAAATATGATTATTTGCATGATTATAAGAAAAGTTAGAAAATGGGACCGGGGGCCTTGGTCGCCATGTGGGCCTTGGGAAATGGTTTGGGACACGGTTTGGGCCGGTCGACATGTGCTGAGGGTTTAGGACATTGTTCGGATCTCTCCAACTGTAACCTTGGGTCCTTGGCCCTCCTTGAAAGCCTCCAATGGCGTGTGCCATTTCAGTCCCGGGGTCTTCCTCCCTCGCAGTGTAGGGACATTGATCCTCAAGATGGCCTTGAGAGCATATGGAATAAACTGGGGCTATCTGCTTCTTTAGTTCTAACATATTCGAAAGAATAGAGGTGATCTTATCTAACTTGGAATCATTTATAACATGGGAACTCACCTCATGTACCTTTCTAGAAATAGGCTCGGTACCTTCGTATTGTGCATCATTGAGTGCACGGCTTTTAAGTAGTGCACGACCATCTACTAGGCTCCAAGCTAAGAAACTTCCATTAGCTGCAACATCGAGTAGTCCTCTATCCCAACCCTTGAGTCCTTCGTAACAGTAGGTTAAAAGATAGCCTTCCGTGATCCCGTGAGTAGGGCATGAAGCACAAAGTTCCTTAAACCTCTCGTAGTACTGGCTGAAATTCTCATCATGCTCTTTCTGCTTGATTCCAGTGATCTCTTTTCTTAAGACCGTAATCTTTGAGGCAGGGAAGTACTTGGTAAGAAACTCCTGAACCAACTTCTCCCAAGAGTCAATATGATTGGGTGGGAGACCCAAAAGCCATACCTGTGCTCTATCTTCCAAGGACAATGGGAAAGCTTTCAGCTTCATGATTTCCAAGTCCGCATCATCCGGACACATACTACCAATGATGAATTGGAACTCCGTTAAGTGTTTGTGTGGATCTTCATTTCTGATTCCACGGAACTTGGGTAGCTGATGAAGGACTCCACTCTTAAGCTCAATATCTTTCTTGTTGGTTTTAGGCTCTGGATACTGGATGCAGAAGTTTGTAGTGCCATTTCTGTTTGCACATGTCTGCTCCCGGATACTCAGGTTTCGTGCTATGGCTATTGGTGTTCCGAAAGTCTGTTCTTCTTCTGAATTACTCTTCTCACTTATGGACTCACTGATTATTAGGGATGGAGGTTCGGATGAGCCGGTTTGCGTAAGTGCGTCTCTGAATGTTGCGTTGCTTGGTGAGATGTCAAGTTGCCTTCTCAACCGATCAAGCTTAGATTGATGAGCGCGCATTTATAAGTTCGTACCTATATTACAACAGAACACTAAGTTAGAAGGCAAGTATACACAAGTAAGTAGCTAGTGAAAGTTAATTAAAACAAGATAGTTGTTACAAAAGTTAGGGTTAGTATTAGAAATATAAGTTAAGGAAATCACAATTAGCAAGAAAATGTGAGGTACAAACAAGTATGACTGTAAAAATTTAAATTGGAATTACATATACACAAGAAGAGATAATAAGAGTATGAGAGTAGAGATTTACATAAAGTATCACATAAATGGAAACCAGAATTAACAAAAAAAAATCACGTTAATGGAAAGAAAATGCACAAGTTCCAAATGCAAACTAATAATGCAATAAGTAGAGTTTTAGAGTGTCATGAATAACTTTCCTCTTCTGCTTCTCATAGTACTTTCCCGGGCGTACGACCTGTGTGTACTGATAACCACCATTCCACCATTCACCATTAATCATGTCCAGTTGAGATAGATGTAACACGAGAAGTAAGAATAATTTCGAGAGCACCCCGAGGCTAGCTTGGCATATACTTCATTGGTGTTCCCTTTCTTAATCCAAAACTTGTCACCAGTCATAACTCTCCTAGACACCATAATCAATATGAATAACGATTTAGTGAATTACCAAACCCAAGTGTTTACGAACTCCGCCCCAACCTCATGTCCATAGATTCGAGTCTATGGTGTGTGGTGATGAAATCCACATATCATAAAGGGTTTAAGGAGAAAGTAAATAAGAGGGGCACTACCTATTCCCGAAAGAAAGATTTTGAAGAAAAGGGGTTTTGAGATTCATGCAACTCTAAAACATTTAATAGGAAACAATATTTACACTTTAGGAAAATCAAAGATAAATAAAGTTTCTTACTCTTTTTTTTTTAATTCCGAATTTTTTTTAATTTAAATTTAAAGTTTATCAAGACATAACCAAACAAATAATTACATAAGAATAAAATAAGTGTAATCATAAAGTTAATGGAATAAAAAGTTAATGGAATAAAGAAAAAAAAAGTTAATGGAATAAATGTAAAGTGTGAATATAAAATTAATGGAATAAAGTTTAAAAAGTATAATGGAATAAAGTGTAAAAATAAAAGTTTAACACATTTACAATATGTAAACATTATTCACAAGTATGAACATTTTATATATAAACAATTAAATACATACTAACACATTAAGAATGATTTTTAATTTCCCCGGCAACGGCACCAAAAATTGACAATGCCAAACTACGCATCAAATTAAACACGTAATTCGAGTATTATGCAATTTAAACCCTTTTTGTGTAGATGTAGTATCGGTAAATAGGGATCGTTTTTTAACCGGGGAAATTAGGGAATATTAATAATATATTAGTGAGAAAGAATAATGAATAAAAGAATAATGAATAAATTAATGAATTAAATAATTAAATAATCAAAGAATAAATAAATTAAAAAATAAAGGAATAAGAGAATAAAGAATTAATGAATTGATTAATTAATGAATAAAAGAATGAAAGAATAAAGAATTAAATGGAGAGTTTTGAGGGAATGTAATCATACAAATACAAGTAAAAACATATATAAACTAATCCTACTTCTACTCTAACTGATGTACAAGTGGACTTCCCTTAAACACAAGCTTCACCAACACACTAACAATTGCATAAATTTGAATTAATCACGAAATCATACCTTCACAAACCCATATCTCTTCATACATTTTTCATATTATAAATGCACCAAACAACGGATTTTTACTTATAATGCGATTACCTTAAGTTTGTGATTTAATGCGCAGAACAGCGGTCATACATTAAATCTCTTCAACTCTACTCTAAATGCCCCGAACAGCGGAGCAACATTTAGTTTCGAAATGAAGGTTAAGCTTTAAAATGTAAGAAGTAAATGATTTTTAGAAAGTAAAACACATGGAGATTGTATTCAATTTTCACAAAAGATAGGAAGAAAAACCAATACATATATTGCATTATAATTAGAACCAATAACAAATAAAAGAGTTTAAGAGGATGAAGAGCAAATGTTACACTTTTCAGAATGGATGAGAACAATGGATTGTTTTTAACTAGGAACACCGAACAGCGGCTGGAACCTTATGAAGATGGAAAAGATTAAACAAGGAAATTCGGACTTGAACTCTCAAAATTTGTATTGGAAATATTTTGCCAAAGTTTCTCCTAAGAAATGCTCAATTGTGTGCCTCTTGGAAGTGTCCTCAACGAGTGAAATGAACCCTTATCTATAGGGAGAAAAATCAAATTAAACTCTAAAAAATAAATAAAATAAACATAAATTACAATAAAAATATTCAAAAGTGAAATGATGAGATTTGGTGGTTTTTGGGGAAAAGATGTTTAAAAAATACAAGAGAAATGTTCAATAGTGTTGCTGGTGTGACTTGTCAGAAACCAGCTGGAAAAAAGGGGAATATTCGGCCGGCCCAGGCTGGAAAGGGGATTTGTGGCCGGCAGACGTCGCTTGAAAGGGGGGAGGACAGGTCGGCCGGCGTCGCTGGAAAGGAGGGAGGACAAGTCGGCACACGCGCGCCGAAGCAAGGAAACGGATTCGGCAGGCCCGCATCAACTGGGAAATTGGGCTGAGGCTGGCGTGCTTTGGGCTGGGCTTGCGTGGGCCGTGAAGACTTGGGCTGGAGGGCGGCGATTTTGGGCTCTTGAGCTGCTAGCTGGGCTTCTCCAAATGGGGTTTTTTTTTAAATTAATAATTAATTAATATATTTCCACAGAATTTTGGTCCATAATTTCTTCGTTATAATTCCGATCGGGATGATTCTTTCCCCAAAATGCTCCAAATTTCAAGCTTTATTTATTTCTACAAAATATCACAAAAATATTATTTTCTATAATTTTTTATTATTTTAATATTAAAAGTCAGGTATAAAGTTTATAAAATAATATAAAATAATGCTTATTTAACGACCTATCACAAATTGACCAGCAAAAACCACAGAACAAAAGGGTAGTTCCTTCTGATAAAGCCACTAAGATGGCCAGACCTTTTAAAGTCACAATTCAAGAGGGAAAATGGTACATGGAAGGGGATCATGGAAAACCATACAAAGATTTAGGAAGAACTACGAAAAGAAGGATCTAGTGTAACGACCTGTCCCGGGAGTCGGGATTAGTAAAGTAATTAGTGACGGATTAGTGAGTTTAATCGATGTTTAGTGGGTTACTTTTGGACTTTGGGCGTAGGATAACGATTTTGCCCCTGGTTTGGGCAAAAAGTTAACTTTTAGTTCGGGCGGTCAATTAGGCATTGATCGATGACCGTGACGTAGTTCAGGATGTCACGAGTCCGTAGACAGGTGGCACGCCCTATTCCGACATCCGAGGAGGAAGTTATGATGTTCGGAAGGTCGAGGGCACTTTCGTAATTTGGTTAAAATAGGGGCAAAGTTGACTTTTCGCACGACAGGGTTTTTGTACGTAAATCTAGGACCATTGGGTAGATCTCGTCGTCCTGAGTTCAACGACAGGCGGCATGCCTTCATCGGACGTCGGACGAGCGAGATACGAGTCTAGAACGGTTAAGGGCAAAATGATAATTTGTACAAGTAGGGGCATTTTGGTCTTTTTGCACATTGGGATTTGTGCAAAACAGATTGGGACTAGTGTACAGGAGTGATTGGGAAATTTTGAGTTTGGGCCAAGGGATTGTGGACACGTGGGGAGTGTCTAGTGGGTTCTAGGCGTGTGCACGGTTCAAGTATTTGGGCTGTGTGTGTGGTCGTGCAATAAAAAAGAAAACAGAGAGTGAGATTGAGGGAGGAATCGATCAAATTACAGTGAGTGTGTGAGTTCTTGGGTGTGAGAGTGTATTCAGAGGAGACTGAGAGTGCAAGGACTGGGCTGAGAGGATTGAGAGTTGAGTGGTTGTGTGTGTGAGGAAGGTGAGTTCTCAGGAAAACAAAGAGGTGTCGAGGGTGTTTGGTGGTGGTGCTGCTGTGTTCTGATCCAATCAAAATCGAGGGGGAGCTAGGACTGTTCTGTGAACTCCAGGGAACGCGGTGGCGAGCACGTAGGCGGACGGCCAGTAGGTAATGGTTCTTCTTCCTCAGTTTGCTCTGTTTTTCTATTTTGTTTCAAATGGTTAGTCGTGAAGTTAGGGGCTGAGTCGAGGTGTCTGGTAGGTGCTAATCGACTCCTTAGGTCCTTAGGAACCTTTTGGTGACGAAGCCGTGATGGGGGATTGCACGGGTGGCTGGATTGTGAAACGGGGGCTTACGGGTGGTTTCTGTTTCGAGTTGGGGAGGTGAGTTGTAGGTCGTGTTGTCGTGTTTGGTTGAGGGGAATAGGTTGCTTAGGACAGGACGAAGCTTTTGGGATCGGTAGGAAGGAAAATGGTGGACGGACGGTGGAGAACCGGCCACACCAGTCCAAAACAGTGGCTGCTCGAGGAAGAGGATGAATAGTGTTTTTGTTCAGGCACGTGAGGCCCACGCGCAGCCACTTTGGGCGGCACGTGGAGGCGCGTGCGGTGGTTTCTGGGGAAACTTCCAACTAGGTTTTTGGTCTAGATGTTGTAACGAATCTTTCGAGACAGGTTTCGGGTTAAGCGGACGTTGTTTCGGGTTAGTTCCGAGAGGTTGAAGGTTTAGGGTCTCGATTCGTTACGTTTAGAACCCGGGGAATTTTGTGGGGAATTAGGAGAACCTTCATTGACGTGTTAGTGATGTGTTTTGGAGACTGTTGAGAGGATCGGGAATCCCCGAGGTGGACGAGGAACATACAGGACGTTCGGGACGCGAGTGACGTACCCGGTAACAGTGAGTGGACCCCTTCTCTATAACTGAGCATGCATAACTGTTTTTAATTACTTTTTTTATGATTTTAACTGTGATGCCATGTTTACTGAATATGCTATAACTGTTTTACTTAATTGCACATTTTTCGAGAAAGTACAGTTTTTTGGCACGTTTTACAAGAAATGCTTGATTTCTGATTGTGATGCCATGGTTTTGGGATTTCAAACGATAAATGGTTTTCAATGATTATAAAGGGATTTGAGAAATGATTTGGTGATCAAGGGTTTTCGATTTTAGAATCGGATTTCGGAAAGTGGAATTTGGTTTTAAAGTTGAAACGTGGAATTCCGGATTTGGGTTCGGAATGACGGTTCTGGACGCTGGAAGGGCTTCGAACCAATGGTTTCGGATTCGGGTTTGGATATGGATTTAGAATGGTTTTCAAATGGTTTTGGATTGGATTTGCTGGATCTGGTTATTGGGTTTAAAGACCCGGATTATGATTGACGGGGGACGGGCCCTGATTGGGTTTAAAGACCCGGATTGAGTTTAAAGACTCGGATATATTGATATTTTCCCTCGTAGGCCTGTTGCGTTTAAAGACTCGGATTATTGAGGCCTAGATTGAGTTTAAAGACTCGGGAGTTTAAAGACTCGGATATGTCCAACAGGTTTGATCGGATAATGATGACTTGGATTTATGTTTGTATCGTACTGTTTTCATGATGCCTATTTTGTGATTTATGAACGTTTTTATGATGATTACTATGTGATTTATAGATGTGTTTAATAAATGGGTTATGCATGCATGTTTTCAAAACGGAGGGCCAAACCCTGGTTTGTTATTAAATGGTTTTTGAAACTTTTATTCTTTATGGTCCACTCACACTTTCTGTCTTTTAATTGCCCTCCAGGTCGTGGAGCTAGCGCGGGGGTTGACGTTGAGGCAGCGTCAGAGGCATAGAGTACTCGAGAGGTTTCCCGGAGTGTTTTCAGTTTTCCGTTGTGTGTGTGCTCTGTGTATCGGTTTTGTTTTAGTTTGTTTAGTACTATGCTCTGTGTAACGGTTGACTTTGGATATTTTAAATTCTCCTGCGTCTGGCAGTGTAATTTGTGGTTTTCGTGAGGTCCTTTCGGTCTTTCGTTTTGGGTTGTCAGATGGGAGCAAGATTTACCTCAGTTTTCGGGGTGGAACCGGGGTGGGTCCTGACATCTAGAGACAATACAGGGAATACCTTTGTACTAAGAAGGGCTTGGGGGGAAGGCCTCCTGAAGAACCGACGACACCTCCGACAACCAAGAGGGAGATAACTGGTGAGAGATGTTATGTAACATTGATAGTTTTAGAAAATAATTTCTTTTTCAATGAAATGGTTGGGTAAAGTGGTAAGTTTGAGATAATTACAACGCTTATTACTCAAAATGATCCTTGAATCAAATTTCAAGTCTTAATTCTCTCCTTGGACACAAAATCGTTACAATTTACAATAAAAAATCTCTTTCGGCATGTCCATTGCACCGAAAGTTACTCTTCATTACTAAAGGAGTTAGAGTGCTTATGCGGTACTTATGTGATAAAAATATGGCAAGAATTTAATGGGACAGGTTGGGGATGGAATGGGGATGACATTCGGGAGGAAAAATCAGCCTCAATCCAGGAGAAATTGCAGCCCTACAAGGTAAATCTCAACAAATTCAGCAATTGTCCCACCAAACTTGTGAACCAGGCCTTTACAATGGTTTATGAACCACAAGATATCAAGAACATCAATCAATTTGCAGTTAAAAGAGAGATTCATATATGAAGGATAGTGGAATGAATTTCTAGCTAAAGAAAATGCTTTGTGGGATTATGTGGAGAATGAAAACATCATGGATGGATAAAAACCCAGATTAAAGGTTTGTTGTCTGTCTAGATGATAGGGTAATGAGAAGGGAATTTTATATTTGGTTTCATTTTGCTAGCAGTGGGAACATTGTCGTGGCCAGTGAGCTGATGGAAACAAGGAAACCTAAACTACAACTTTGGTTTTTGATTGAACTAGGTACTATTTTCTTATTCTAACTACATCAATGTGTCCTCATATTCAATTAGATAGATTTTAATTATTGGAATGTTGAAAATGGATGAGAATTGAAGGAGATAGAACCTGATTGAGTTTTCCAGGTCGAGACTCAATTACAGAGAACCAGGTCAACCTATCTCAAAGTTAAAGGCAAGTAGGGGTGCGATTGTACCTGTTGGAGCATGGGGGAGCTATTCTAGCCGTCCAATGGAACATGGCGGCACGTGGAGCCTCCCCTTTGATTCCGATCAACACAAAAGTTTCTCATTTTGAAATTATGAATCTATTGGTACAAATTTTGAGGAAATTGGATATTGTTTCACGGTAGTTATATATGTCCCAAGTGATAGTGTTTCTAGTTAAATATATGTGGACCTCCTTGGGTTTTGAAAGATTGGTATAGATTCCTTACATGATTAGGGTATCAAAATGAAATTGGGAAGATTTAGGATACCAATTTAGGGCTCAAAAGAAACCGAAGTATCAGATTGTAATATTCGTCGCTGTCAATAGGTTGGTGTTGGCTGTGACCCCAAGAGCATGAAGTATATTAGGTTTGTATATTGAGACAATAATTCTAACATGGTGAGTGTACATCCCTTGTTTTATAGGTTCCCCAATTATGTAGTCAAATCCCAAGGGTAATTTTGGAACTTGAATTTGGTTGTCAGATAGGAGTAGGACCAGGTACAATTATCAAAGTGATTTCGGGAAGGGTCCTGTCAATTTTCTATCGGACCGAACTAAGTCACACTGTCCCATAGGACTTTAGTTGGGATTGAGATTATGTGAATACACGGTGAGTGGACTTTGATTTATATATTGTGATGCATGCATTGTTAAATGTTTTTAATATTTTTATTGCATGAGATTGATTACAATGGGATGAATAAATTATTCTAAATGTTTTGGAGATTTTCCAAATTTTGAATACTAATTTAGGAAATTGATTTTGAACACAAGCTTTATGGTTGTGTGAAAATAGTATTTTGGGCTTGGGCCCAGATTGAAATGTTTTGACTTGAATTTTGAGTCAAAGAGTTATTAAAAAGCAAAGTTTTGGCTTGATTTATAACTGTTTCCACGACTGATTTTTCCCTTGAGTTATAATATACACCTCCATATGTGACTAATCCCCGGGATGCTACCGCATGTTTTGGATCCTAAAGAGACCATGATATACATCCAGATGTACAACTTGGCCTCGGGGGGAGAAGGGAGGGAGGCCACCCGAACGTCGCTAGATCCCAAGGTTACTACTCGGACATTGCAGGTATGCTGCTGAATTTTGAGGCTACTTGGACGTTACAGGTACGCTGTAGGATCTCGAGGCTACTTGAACTTTGCAGGTACAATGCAAGATCTCAAGGCTACTTGGACATTGTAGGTAGGGGTGGCAATGGGTCGTGTCGTGTCGGGTTCGTGTTGTGTCATGAATTATATTTTACCCATTTATGCCCAACCCGAATCCGACCCGTTTAATAATCGTGTCAAGAATGTCCAACCTGAACCCGGCCTGTTAATGACCCGTGTAACCCGTTTAACCCATTTAATAAACAGGTCATACTCAAAACCCAATTAACCTATGACCCGTTTGACCCGTTTAACCCGTTTAACATGTTTAACCTATTTAAATTATAAGATTTAATAGATATTTAGGTAGGTAAATGGGTAGATATATGGGTTCATAATGACACGTTTATTAAATGGGTTAATATATAAGCCAATATACGGGTTAACCTGTTAACCCGAAATCTACCTATTTATTAAACAGGTTAACAGGTCATTATACGGGATAACACGTTGACCCAAAACCCACCCGTTTAATAAACGGGTCATAACGGGTTGACCCGAAAATGACCCGAAATTTTAATCGTGCGGGTTGACCCGGATAAATTTCGTGCGGGTTTCAAATCGTGTATCGAGTCTTGTCAAAAATTGCCACCCTTAATTATAGGTATGCTGTAGGATCCCGATGCTACTCAGACGTTGCAGGAACGCTGCAGGATCCTGAGGTTACTCAGACGTTGCAGGTATGTTGTAGGATCCCGAGGCTACTCGGGACGTTGCAGGTACAATGTAGAATATCGAGGCTAATGGAATGTTGCAGGAATATTAATCTACAAGATCTCGAGGCTATCCAGAGGTGAGTAAATCCTATGTGGACTTGATCCCGAGGACGCCTATTCTGGTATGAAATCCCGGAGATGTGATGATATGTTCTTCCAGATGTGCTTGAGCATGGGGATATGGCCTAGTTGTATCTGATCCGAGAAATATGATGTATACGTCCATGCAACTAATGCTCGAGGTCATAGAGGACTTGTAGGAAATTAATTTGTAACATGTATGAGCAAATTTCGGGGACTAAGTTTTTGTAAGAGAGGAAGATTGTAATGACCCGTCTCGAAAACTTAAGGAACTTTTAGAAAATAAATTGGGCATGGGCAGATTTACCCATGTCTTTGCCCAAAAGTCCAATTTAATTTGGGAACTTTCTTGGAAGTTTTGATTGGACTGAGATGTGCATCTCAAACTCACGTGTTGGTAGATAAGTGGCACACGAAAAACAGAGAATTTATGGAAATTTTTTAGGTTTAAATGCCCAAAGGTATTTTGATAATTTTGGAAAACATTGGCATTTTGTCATTTCAAAAAAACTTCTTTTGGTGAGTCAACAACGGTGTTGACTAAGCTTATTTATGAGGTGAAGATTTCACCTATGGCGGGCTTGAGGGAGAGTCAGCCTTCCCTCCCTGGTATTTAAAGAAAAAACCAAAAATAATTGTAAAAAAGAGGCAGAATCCCTCCTGGATCCTCTATGTCTAAACTAGTGATGGTAGCCTTGAAAGACCTCCATGGCAAGGCTATGTGTGCTTATATAGATATTATGGATATGATAATTGGGAATGGTGACAGAGGAAAGGGAACTGTGAAGAAAATGGGGAGGAGGACATGTTTCTGCACCTAGGGGTTCCTTTGCACATTCTATGGTGGTTTAGAGATTGTGCAACCTTCATGATGGGTGCAGGTGCCCTCTGGATAAATTGAATGAAAGAGATTAGTATGGATTTGGAGGATGGAACTAGTCTCTCCACATCCTTTAGGAGATAATGGAGGGTTTGCTAGCGATGGAAACTTCGTCATGGACGGTGGGCTGACGGAAACATGAAAACTTGAATTATAGTTTTGGTTTTTGATCTAACTAGGTACTACTTTCTTATTCTAACTATATCAATGTGTTCCTAGATTCATTAGATAGATTTTGATCATTTGAAAGTCGAAAATGGGTGAGAATTAAAGGAGATAGAATCGAGTTAAGTTTTTGGGGTCGAGACCTTATTACAGAGAACCGAGTCAACCCAGCTCAAGGTTGAAGGTGAGCAGGGGTGCGACTCTACTTGCTGGCGCATGAGGGAGCTACCCCGACCATCTATCAACTTGTGGCAGCATGTGGAGCCTTCCCTCCGATTCTGATCAACACTTAAGTTTCTCATTTTGAAATTATGAATCCATTGGTACAATTTTTGAGGAAATTGGATATTGTTTCACGGTAATTACATATGTCCAAAGTGCCAGTGTTGCTAATTAAATATATGTGGACTTCCCGGGGTTTTAGGAGATTAGTATGAATTTCTTACATGATTAGGGCACCAGAACAGACTTAGGAAGAGTCGGAATACCAATTTAGGGCTCTGAATAAGCTGAGGTATCAGGTTCCAATATTCTTCGGGGTTAGTGGGTTGGTGTGGATGGTGACCCTAGGAGGAAAAAATATATTTGGTTTACATATTGAGATAATTCTTCCAACATGATCGTTGTAAATCCTTTGCCTGACAGATTCCCCGATTGTGTTGCGAAGCCCTAAGGGTAATTCTGGTACTTGGATTTGGTTGTCAGATGGGTATAAGACCACGCACGGTTATCAAAGTGATTTCAGAAAGGGTCCTTACAGCATGGGTGCAGACATGGTGGGTTGAGGTTGGAGTGTAGTATAAGGAGGAAAAAAGGGTAGGTTAAGAGTGGAATGAAAGGTGTGGTGGTGAAGGTGGTGGTTTATAATTTTGGGTCGTTTTTTGTGGAACCATAAATTACCAGAATATTCTGGAGCTGCCACGTGCCCAACAATTCCCATAATGCCAATATTACCCTTGGTAATAATGACATCGACATGTTACGATCTCCACATTAATTCAATATATTTACCAGCTAAATATATTAATTAATCAGATCAATGCCGATAATAAATAACTTCCCAGCGAATTATTTATTTATTAATAAATAAGTGATTACACTCTGTACAATCACTTATTTAGTACTTTCTCTTTCAACCAATCAGACGCTCTGGAGACTCTCAAGGCTTCACTATAAATAGAAGACCTCACCTCACTTCTAAAGGTAATCAAAAACCCTTGCAAACACTCTGTCGGTTTATTCTCTCAGAAAAACTGACTTAAGCATCGGAGCGTTTACGGTTGAACCACCCCCCCGGGATTCAACCTTAACCCCGTTTGATTTTCGTTCTTGTGTGTAGGGATCGAGAAAGAACTTCACAAAGCCGGACGATTTCTGCATCAACAACTGGTGCTTTCATTGAGAGCCGATTTGAGAAATACTCAAAGCGTGCTCTTTAGTTTTTCTTTGAAAAAACTCTATCATCACACTTTCGACACTTACCCTTCCTCACATGGCCAGAACACGCCAATCCGTGCGAGCCTCCGAGCCGCCACATTCGCCTCTCCGATCGCTGCCGTGAGCGAACCACTGCCTGAGATTCTGGAGGAACCATTTTCATGTCTCCTGCAAGGCCTGCACCACGCATCAATTCACTTACCGTTCGGAATGTCGGATTGGACACCTACGTTCAGTTTCGGAATGTTCCCCATGGCCGCTGCTACTATGAACCCCCCACCTGCAACGGGGGCAGGCACAGCTTTTTTCCAACGAACAGACGGACTGCTGGCGGGAGAAACATCTCTAAGGGTCCCGAATCAGCTCCCTGCTAACTTGAACCTAAGGAGGCACTTGGACACCCTGCGCAACTCACAGGCCAACACCCAAGTTCCAGAGAGACGTGGCCCATCACATCCGACTGAAGGCGTACGACGTGCGCCCCGACATGCTACTCACCACGAGCAAGCATCTAGGGGCTCGCCTCCGCGGCTTGGACTGATGCTGCAGGTTAAGCAACTGAGCAACCAAGTTCGGACCCAATCAGAGCTCCTACAACAACTATTGGGAGACATCGTGACGTCCGGAACCTCAGAGAAGTACAGTGAACCTCGTGGGGCACCAAGGGACATCCCGAGACGCACCAACAAGGAGCATGTTCGCTGCCGGACAATGTCCCGAGAAACGTTGCTAGGCGACTCAGGGGAGGAAAGGTGCACCCCCAGAGAAGGAGGCCAAGGCCTACCGACGCCTTCGGCTCGGGAGTGACTTAGAGGATGCCCATGAGCACTTTTGCGCATTGAGTACCCGCGCAACAGGCGACAGCAACAAGCAGTCTCCCGTAAGTCACGCACTCACTCAGATGGACAGACCCATCATAACTCAAGAAGCACAGACGATCGCATGAAGGAGGACGAGACCTACTCGTCAACACGCACGAGTGTCATTCCCGCTGCAACTCGAGTGAGTCAACCCCACTTGACCCGATGCGGAAATCCCCGTCACAAAGGACCATTGCACGCTGAAGACGTCCAAAGGACGCTAGATCGATGCCTCCAGGGAATTCAACGTGATAGAGATTTAGAGGATGACCTTTGGCGCCAGATTCAGACGTCATCATCTTCGCCGTTCGTGAAGGACATTGAGGAGGAGCCATTACCGCAACGATTTTCAGCACCAAACTTCAATCAGTACAAAGGAACCTCCGATCCAGTAAAGCACATCAATTACTATCGGGGGGTCATGGTACCTCACATGCACAACGACGCGCTCATGTGCAAAGTTTTCCAAGCCTCGCTGTAAGGTCAGGCGACGACATGGTTCAACCATCTCCCTTGGAGATCAATCACTTCCTTCGAAGAGTTGGCCCTTGCTTTCGTGAAGGAGTACTCGCAGCTTCTCACCGTCGATGTCAAGGATGACCACCTCTTTATCGTCCGAAAGAGGTCTAAGGAAACCTTGCGGCAATACATCCGGAGGTATTGCGAAGAGAAGTCCTGCATCGTTGGTTGTAGCGATCTCGTTGCAACCATGGCATTTAAGCAAGGCTTACAGTGGGAGAGCTAGCTCTACGAAGACATCGTCATGAGCAACGCCCGAAGTCTCACCAAGATACTGTCCCTGGCGGAGCGACATGCATGCTGGGAGGACGAGAAAAATGCCACACATGCTGCCAACCACGTCGAGGAAGATGGACATCCCACAAAGGCGTTTGCGTAACCAAAGGATGATGCCCACCGCGGGAACTCAGTTGAGAAAGCCAACAAGCGCAAACACACAATTTTCGATACCTTTCGTTCAAATATACAATCAGATAAAGGAAAAACCGTGGTTTGAAATACCAGCTCCCGTAAAAGGCGACAAGGAGAGAGCCGACAAGACAAGATGATGTGCCTATCACAATTGCTATGGGCACGACATAAGCTCTTGCGAGACTTTCAAAAGATACCTCAGGGATCTCTTGAAGGAAGGACACTGCACCGAGTACGTCAGAAAAAAGGCAACGGATCGTCTCAGAAAGAAAGACCCTCAGGAACCCGCACAAAAGATGATCCGCGTGGACACCATCATTGCCGAGTCCGAGTTGCAAGGAACAACCAGGAAACTGAATCAGTGACTAAGTCATCATCAAGGACACAAATTTTGTAGTTAAAATTGGGCTCAATGCCTACTTTTCTCACATAACATCTTTCAATGAGATTCAAGATGTTTCGTTTCAAAGTCTAATGAAACTATCTTATCGCCTACGCTTTTGTTTAGAAAGCACTCTAAGCCTTCGCCATGCGAAGCACTCTAAGCCTTCACCATGCGAAGCACTCCAAGCCTTCGCCCCGCGAAGCACCCCAAGCATTTGTCACGTGAAGCACTCTAAGCCTTTGCCATGCAAAGCACCCGAGTCTTCGCCATGCGAAGCACTCTAAGCCTTCGCCATGCGAAGCACGCCAAGCCTTCGTCACGCGAAGCACTCTAAGCCTTCACTCCGCAAAGCACTCTAAGTCTTCATCATGCGAAGAACGCCAAGCCTTTCTCATGTGAAGCACTCCAAGCATTCGCCACGCGAAGCACTCTAAGCCTTTGCCCCGTGAAGCACTTTAAGTCTTCGCCCCGTGAAGCACTCCAAGCCTTTCCCATGCAAAGCACCAGAGTCTTTGCCATGTGAAGCACTCGAAGCCTCCGTCATGCGAAGCACTCCAAGCCTTCGCCACTCGAAGCACTCTAAGCCTTCACAGCGCAAAGCACTCTAAGTCTTCGTCATGCGAAGCACTCCAAACCTTTGTCATGCGAAGCACTCCAATCCTTCGCCACGCGAAGCACTCTAAGCCTTCGCCCCGCGAAGCACTCTAAGTCTTTGCCCCGCGAATCACTCCAAGCCTTTCCCATGCAAAGCACCCGAGTCTTCGCCATGCGAAGCACTCCAAGCCTTCGTCATGCGAAGCACTCCATGCCTTCTCCACGCGAAGCACTCTAAGACTTCGCCCGTGAAGCACTCTAAGACTTCGCCCCGTGAAGCACTCTAAGTCTTCGCCATGCGAAGCACTCTAATCCTTCGCCATGCGAAGCACTCCAAGCCTTCGCCCCGCGAAGCACCCCAAGCCTTTGTCACGTGAAGCACTCCAAGCCTTTGCCATGCAAAGCACCCGAGTCTTCGCCATGCGAAGCACTCCAAGCCTTCGTCATGCGAAGCACTCCAAGCCTTTGTCACACGAAGCACTCTAATCATTCACCCCGCGAAGCCCTCTAAGTCTTCGTCATGCGAAGCACTCCAAGCCTTCGTCATGCGAAGCACTCCAAGCCTTCACCACGCGAAGCACTCTAAGCCTTCGCCCCGCGAAGCACTTTAATTCTTTGCCCCGCGAAGCACTCCAAGCCTTTCCCATGCAAAGCACCCGAGTCTTCGCCATGCGAAGCATTCCAAGCCTTCGTCAAGAGAAACACTCCAAGTCTTCGCCACTCGAAGAACTTTAAGCCTTCACCCTGCAAAGTACTCTAAGTCTTCGCCATGCGAAGCACTCGAAGTCTTCGCCCCGCGAAGCACTCCAAGAATTTGCCATGTAAAGCACCTGAGTCTTCGCCATGCGAAACACTCCAAGCCTTTGCCATGCGAAGCACTCAAAGCCTTCGCCACACGAAGCACTCTAAGACTTCGCCCCGTGAAGCACTCTAAGTCTTCGCCCCGTGAAGCACTCTAAGTCTTCGCCATGCGAAGCACTCCAAGCCTTCGTCATGCGAAGCACTCCAAACCTTCACCACGCAAAACACTCTAAGTCTTCGCCACGCGAAGCACTCTAAGACTTCGCCCCGTGAAGCACTCTAAGTCTTCGCCATGCGAAGCACTCCAAACCTTCGTCATGCGAAACACTCCAAGCCTTCGTCACTCGAAGCACTCTAAGCCTTCACCCCGCGAAGCACTCCAAGCCTTCGCTCCGCAAAGCACTCTAAGTCTTCGCCATGCGAAGCACTCCAAGCCTTCGTCATGTGAAGCACTCCAAGCCTTCGCCACGCGAAGTACTCTAAGCCTTTGCCCCTCGAAGCACTCTAATTCTTCGCCCCGCGAAGCACTTCAAGCCTTCGTCCCGCGAAGTACCCCAAGTCTTCGCCACGTGAAGCACTCCAAACCTTTGCCATGCAAAGCACCCGAGTCTTCACAATGCAAAGCACTCCAAGTCTTCGCCATACGAAGCACTCAAAGCCTTCACCATGCGAAGAACTCAATGTTTTTGCCACGCAAAGCACAACAAGTCTTTACCATGTGGACCACGCCACGACTTCGCCACGCGTAGCGCTCAAGCCTCGTCTCAGCGAGGAACATGAAACCATCCAAGAACTTGATTTTTTGGAGTCGAAAAGCTACTAAAAAAACACTTCCAACCCCACCAAGAGGGGCAACCACCATGCCATGACAAACAGTGGGCAAATGTTTTAACATGCGAAGTCCAATTCTGCATTTCAGTGCACGGGATCGAAATTCATTTGATCATAGCTCGCTCAATTTTGCTCACCCTGACATGAACTTGATGTCCCTAAAAATATACGGAAGTCAGCTTTCCAACGCCATTGACCTCACTTAATTCCGAGTTGTGACGAGTTCCCAACGAACGTTTTTGTACACGAAGGTCAACTGCACATACCAGCGCACGAGTACGAGAGTCATTCAGTCAAAGACCACTGAATTTTGATCACCCTGACATAGGGTCGATGGATTTAGAAAGCTACGGAAGTCAGCTTTCCAACGCCATTGATCTCACTCAATTCCATGTTGTGACGAGGTACCCGTAAATATTTTTCCACACAAAGGTCAACTGCATGAATCAATGCACGAGCACAAGATTTGACCAATCCTACAAGGCTTAATTCAAATCGTCTTGGAACGAGCTTGGTGACAGTAGCAGGTATGGAACTCATCTTTCCAACCCCACCAACGACACTTAATTCGAAGCTAAAACGAAGTCAGAAGACCAAATTTACTACACAAAGGTCAAATCTGCCGAAAATCACAAAACACTCAAAAAAATTGGAAGGCTTCTATTAATGAAAATTAAAGAAGTTGGCAATTCACAAGTTGAATGCTCAAACATGTATTCAATGCTAAGATCAAGCCACGAGCCAAGAAGGATCATGAAGCTCATCACCAGGAACGGCACGACCTCAGAGTCTCTCCGTCAACCCATGAGCAAGCCTTGGAGGCCTTCAATCATCCCATTGTGGACTTCCAATGACACATCGTCCATGACCTTCTTCAAACAATGGGGGCGATCTCCTCAACATCGCCTACTTGGCATAGACGGCATCTCCAAGCTCTCTTCCTTTAATTAGGCGATGATTTACGACGTCTCGAGCTTTGCAGGGGGCACGATCGATCCTCCATTCTATGTTCTGCCTTGCTACACCCCATTCTGAGCTCAACAAGGTCTTGAAGATCAAATCTCTGGAAGATAATCCATCATCCAATGCAACTCCTTGGAAAGCTTCAGTTACTTCATGGCACCACATGCACTTCGCCTCGCGTCATGAGAAGCCTTTCTTCGAAGATGAAGCACATCTCGCCTTGTAGCTGCAACACACATTGCCTCGCATCTAGAACAAGCCTCATGTTGGGTTGTGACACGTCGCACTCCAAGTGATGGGACTTCTCGCCTCGCACTTGCACATCTTGCCTTGTAGTTGCACCATGCATAGCCTCGCACTTGCAGCATTCCTCGCCTTGCACTTGCAGCATTCCACACCTCGCACTCGCAGCATGTCTCGCCTTGTAGTTGCACTCTGCTGCACCTCGCGTCGCACTCTGCTGCACCTCGCGTTGCACTCTACTGCACCTCGTGTCACACTCCGTTGCACCTTGCTCCCACTCTGCTGCACCTCGTGTCACACTCCGTTGCACCTTGCTCCCACTCTGCTGCACCTCGAACTGCACACTGCTGCACCCCGCGCCTTGCACACTGCTGCACGTCGTGCCTTGCACTCTGCTGCACCTCGCGCCTTACACACTGCTGCACCTCGCGCCTTGCACTCTGTTGCACCTCGCATTGCATTCAGCTCCACCTCCCCGTTGAAGGCCTTGATGTTAGCTCCGCCCACACTTGAAGATGATGAGCCCGTCAGCGCGCCAAGCTCTTCTTTTCACAAAGCATCATAAACATGTCAACTGGAGGAGCTTCTTGGTGTCAAGTCCATCATCTCTTGAAGTTAGAAGCTCCAACAAGTCCCGGACATGCCACCAGATGGTACTCCACAAAATGTGGTCTTCAAGATTACACCAGAAGTATGCCTTGATACATCTTGAAATGATCGTCTCGAAGAGTAAAGCGCACCACCGCTTGAATCGTTGTAATCGGACATCCATAGCTCTCAGAATCTGCAAAAGATCGAAGCTGAACAAAAGAAAAATAATATATATATATATATATTATGCATAAAAAAAACTACAAGCTTTGAAAACTACGGCGCGCAGCAAAGAATAAAAAGCTGAAGACACTTGCAGCATCGGAAAAAAAAAGCATTTACATATATGCGTACAAGATGCGAAAAGTTGTAGTGGAATCCACTGCATATCATATTTGATATTATAGGTTTTGCTCTTCAGGTTATGTGTTCAATTTTAGCGCGCAGTAAGCATTGCCGCACATGACCCAGCGACCAATCTTGCATGTGCGTCATGCGCATAAGCCCCTGCGCGCCCCCGCTGTAACAACCCGTCCCGAGAATTGGGATAAGTAGAGTGATTAAGGTGTGATTAGTAAGGTTAATCAAGGGTTAGGTGGTCCCGAGGGGTCCGGGAACTTAGAATGACGATTTTGCCCCTGGGTCGGGCAGAAATGTTGACTTTTATTTCGGGTGGCCAATTGGGGATGTACCAGTGACCAGGACGTAGTTTAGGACGTCATGAACCTGTAGACATGTGGTATGTTTGATTCCGACATCCGAGGAGGAAGTTGTGATGTTCGGAAGGTCGAGGGTATTATCGTAATTTTGATAACATAGGGGGAAAAGTTGACTTTTTAAATAATTGGGTTTTGGTAGGTTGACCTAGGATGGTTAGATAGTTCTTGTCGTCCTGAGTTCGATGACAGGCGGCACGTATTCATCGGACTTACGAGGCGAGAGTTACGGGTCTAGGAAGTTTTGGTAAAACCGTAAAAATGTGTTAAAAAGAAGGGTATTTTGGTCATTGTGGCACATTGGGATCTGTGCACAGATAAAAGAATGGACGGCTGAGGTTTAAACAGATGGAATAAAGGTTGAAGGGATGGTGACACATGGCAGGTGTGTAGAGGCTTCTGGTGCGATCGTGTGTGTTCACGGCTCCAACTACTTAGGTGAGCCCGTGTGTGATTGTGTGGGTTGTTCTTCGACAAACACTGGGAAACAGAGTGTGAGAATTGAGGGGAATTGATCGATCTGGGTGCAAGGGTGAGTGAGTAGCGAATTGTGAGAGTGTTAGTGAGGCAAGGCGGAGCTGGTGGCCGTGAATTGGAGGTGCAATTGTGCACGGCGGCACGGCGGAGGTGTGGAGGAATTTTGGGGAGAAACAGGGAGCTGTGAGGTTGAGGTGGTGGCTACGCCGTGAGGCGAGGCAAATCGAGGCCAGGGGAGGCTGAGGCGACTGCAAGGAGTCCAACGACCACCGTGGAAGGCGGCAGTGCGCACGGCGGAGCTGCAATCGAAGGTGAGATCTCTTTACTCTGTTTTTCCCGTAAACTTCATTTGGAAAGTCGTGAGGTTTGGCTGAGAGTCGAGAGGTTAGAAGGTCGAGGTGATGTTCAGGGAGGTCCTAGGAGTGGGTTGTGATGGTCGCCGTGACGGGGGCGTACACGGCGGAGCTCAGGCGAAGAGGAGTCTCTGTTACCCTGTTTCGACCGTGAACTTCGAACCCAAAGTCGTGGACTTCTGGGGTGAGTCGAAGGGTTAGGGGTGTTGGACGTGGATTAGTGAGGTTGTGGGGTGAGTCTGGTATCGCCACCGTGACGGGAGGTTACCGGAACAGGTGATTTGTGAAACAGGGGAAAAGTGGCCGTCTGGTTCGAGCTTGAATTGACGATGACGGGGCTGTGTCGAGGTTAGAAGAGTTGAGGGATGGATTCGTGGTGTTTGGACGAAGCTGCAGGAGAAGAGAGGGAAGGAAAAGGTGGCCGGACGGTGGAGAATGCCTCTCGCCGGTCCAGTTGCAGCGGCCGGTTCAGCACAGTGCACTCGAGGTTGGGGGTGACACTGTAGCTGGCGCGTGAGGGCCACGCGCAGCCACTTTGGGCGGCGCGTGGGGGCGCGTGCGGCGGCGACGGGGAAAACGGTCAATAAGGTTTTTGGTCTAGAAGTTAGGGTGAGTTCAATGGAGTTGGTTTCAGGTCAATCGGAAGTCGTTTGAGTTGAGTTCCGCGAGGGTGAAAGTTTAGGGTCCCGGGTTCTTACGTTTAGGATTCGGGGAATTTTGAGGGAATTTAGGTGAACCTTCGTAGACATGTTAGTGACGTAATTTGACGGTGTTTGACAGGATCGGGATTTCCCGAGGAAGCCGAGGAACGGGCTGGACGTTCGGGACGCGAGTAGAGCTCAGTACTGTGAGTGGACCCTTTCTTTAAACTTGAGCATGCATAACTGTTTTCTATAATTGTTTTATGATTTTGATTATGATTCTATGTTTATTGAATATGTTTTGGTTGGTTTTACATTGTTGCACGTTGTTCGAGAAAATGTTGGTTTTCGGATTTTGATGCCACATTTGGGGATTTCCACCGATAAAGGTTTTCAAATCATGATAAATGGGTTATGAAATATGATTTGTGATTACATGTGGTTTTGGTATGAAAATGGATATTTTCCGGATTTGGGTTCGGAATGACGGTCCTGAACGCCGGAAGGGCATCAGACCAGTGATTTCGGATTCGGGTTTGGATGAGGATTTGGTAATTGGTTTTCAAATGGTTTTGGGATTGGATTTGCTGGATCTGGATATTGGGTTTAAAGACCCGGATATATGTGACGGGGGACCGGCCGGATTGGGTTTAAAGACCCGGATTGAGTTTAAAGACTCGGGAGTTTAAAGACTCGGATATATATTGATTTCCCCCGTAGGCCTTGAGTTTAAAGACTCGGGAGTTTAAAGACTCGGATATTATTAAGGCCTGGATTGAGTTTAAAGACTCGGGAGTTTAAAGACTCGGATAGGTCCAGCAGGTTTGATCGGGAAAATGATGATTTGGTGGTTATGGTTTATGAAACAGTTTTCTGATACTCGTGTGTGGTTTCTTATGGTATTTTATAGTGTTTCTGTTTCTTATGATGTTTATAATGATTATTTTATAAATGTGTTTATAACTGTTGGTTATGCATGTGGTTTCAAAACGGAGGGTTTAACTCGGTTTTCTTATAAAATGGTTTTTGAACTTTTGTACTTTTTGGTCCACTCACATTTTCTGTTTTAATTGCCCTTCAGGTTGTGGAGCTAGCGCGGGGTCTTGACGTCGAGGCAGAGTCTGAGGCATAGAAGTGACGTGAGAGTTCCCAGAATAGATTAAAGGCTTCTGTGTGCGTGTAGTTATCGGTTTTATTTTCTTTGTATGTTCGTACTATGTTTTGTAAATTGTGTCTAATTACTCCTGCGTTTGACTGGATAGAACGTGAGTGAGTTTTACTTGAGTTTTGCGTCGGGGAGTCAGACGGGAGCGGGATTTACCTCGGGTTTCGGGGTGAAACCGGGGTGGGTCCTGACACCCGCAGCCTCTGACGCCACCGACTTCACTCTCCATCTTTCTTATTAGCCGATTGCAATGGTGTAGCTGTTTCCTGGGGCCCATGCAAAAACCCTTCACTTCCACATGGCACAGAAGCCACCAATTCCCCCACTTACGCCTGCAGCCTCTCCACTGCTGCCAACCGTTCCACATGGTTCTCCCTTTCTGCAAAATCTTCTATAGCAAACTGGAGGGCTGCACCCACTAGACCTGGGCTAGTTGAGAGTAATGCAGACAAAAAAAATAAAGGAATTTTACGCTCTACCTAAATGGAGGAATTTCTCATCTCGCAGCCTTAATAGCAAAAGGAGGAGACAGAAGATTTATTTTTGTGCTTCAACCCTCACTAGGTTTCTCTTTAAGTAAGAGATGAAACCCTAGGCTTAAGTGGGCTCCTTATTTCAAGACGTCAAGCCCAAAGTCTCTTAATTTGCAAGACATCAAGTCCATATCTCTAATTTTAAATTAGGATGACATCTGCTACTCAATGAAATTTCAACATCAATGCTGAGGGTGCCCAACACGAAGAATGTTCAAGACGGAGTCATACTCCCATAAAAAATGATTTATCGGGACCACAATAAAAATTACATCCCTTAGGATTTCCTGAATTCCTAAGCGATGTGGGGGCATTTGTGGAACCATAAATTACCGGAATATTTTGGAGCTGCCACGTGCCCAACAATTCCCATAATGCCAATATTACCCTTGGTAATATTGACATCCACATGTTACGATCTCCGCATTAATTCAATATATTTACCAGTTAAATATATTAATTAATCAGATCAATGCCGATAATAAATAACTTCCCAGCGAATTATTTATTCATTAATAAATAAGTGATTACACTCGGTACAATCACTTATTTAGTACTTTCTCTTTCAACCAATCAGACGCTCTGGAGACTCTCAAGACTTCACTATAAATAGAAGATCTCACCTCACTTATAAAGGTAATCAAAAACTCCTGCAAACACTCTGTCGGTTTATTCTCTCAGAAAAACTGACTTAAGCATCGGAGCGTTTACGGTTGAACCACCCCCCCTCGCCGGGATTCAACCTTAACCCCGTTTGATTTTTGTTCTTGTGTGTAGGGATCGAGAAGGAACTTCACAGAGCCGGACGATTTCTGCATCAACATTTGTAAATTAAAGTTTTGGGTGTCAATTTTAATTATTTTTATACACACGCCGTCCATGTCAAGATATAAAAGGGCCTCACAAATGCCGCTTAGGTATTGAATAAATATTTTTAGTAGATTACTAACGGTGGTTACCCAGATGTTGTTTTAATAGTTTGGTTATCTAAATGAAAATTTTCATAGTTCGAGTATGAACTTGAAATGTCCCTTATAGTTAGGATATTTTTATTTAGTTTATCCTCAAATAAATTAAAACTAAAGAAAATGAGAAATCTCTCCCTTCTCTAGTTTGCAAAGTTACTTCTTCTTCTTCTTCTCCTCTTCATTTCCATTTTCTCCTTCCTTTCTTCTTCTCCTTCTCCTCTTCTGCATCTCTTCTTATTCTTTCATTGCTTTTCTTGGACAAAATTAATACAGAGTAATTTACTTGAGCTATTTTCATGGACAACCCAAAATCCCAACTCACAAATAGGCCATCAATGTAATAATAGTTTATTAAAAACTAAGCGAAAGAATGAAAAATATTAAATGTAAAGAACACCATTAGTGACGAGTAATATGATGAACAACATCACAAATTCCTTTATCTTTTCAGGGAAAAAAAATAATTCCTTTATCTTCGGTAATGAATGATGAGAAGAAGGAAAGAATGAGAAGAAGAAAAGGAGTAGACAGAGGAGAAGAAGATGTAATGGTGGGTCCCACGGTTTTATAAAAAAAAATTGGTAAATATTAATCTTTTATGGCGTAAAATTTAATTTTTTTTAAAGTTATTTTATCTCTATGACAAATAAACATTAAAAAAGTACCAGTCATAAATAACACACTGGCACATAAACGAATTTTTTAATTATGGAGCCAATTTGTCACATTTAAATTTTAAAAAATTCACCGTATACAAGATTTAAAATGTAAATATAATTTTGTAATTTGATATAAAATTCAGAATAGTAAAATATAATTTGCTCATATATAAGTTGTCACATTTAAATTTAAAAAGAAATTCACCGTATACAAGATTTGAAATGTAAATATAACTTTGTAATTTGATATAAAATTCAGAATAGTAAAATGTAATTTGCTCATATATAAGTAGAGTTTAACTTTCCGTATCAATTATATAAATGCCCTTATATCAATAACCACAATAAATAAACTATTTACAACAAGAATACATTTCTAGTTTATGATTTACAATGGGCACAGGCCAACTTTCTTCCTATTTTGTTCCGGCTATTCAATTTGTATTCCAAAAGAAGACTGAGAACCACATCATTACGCAGACAGCTTCCAACGGATGTCATCAAGGGGAAACAATCGAAGAGATGAACATGCAAACCAGAACTTTGCAGCCGTCATTCTATTTCTTGTTAGCAGGTCGATTTCCCAACTCCCTCCTCCAATTGTGATCGAGAAACAGTGGCGGTTAACAACTTGATGAAAAAATCGTTGTCTTCCCAAGCACGAAGGTAATCAGAGATAATTCGATGAAGAAGATTGTGTTGAGGAGGGCTCTATCGACAGTCAATCCGAATATTGTGATTCCACCATGATTGGTCTGCAAGTATAACACTGCATTGCAAAGACAAGGGATAGAACCCGAGATATATGACAACCAACAGAAGTGAACCGCAGGAAAATTAAAATAAGAAAACAACGTATGATATGCAGCAACACGGAAACAGTTAACTGAACATGCATAATGCTTTCAAGTAGAATGCATAAAACAAAAAAAAAAAAAAAACTTGAAATAGTTTTTAGTTTTCATTTTGAGTACCATTCCGTCACATTTCTTCCACATTCCTCCCCACCCGTCTCCGTATGTTTCCCGTCAATCTCCAACACAAAATTGAAAACTAAAAACAAAAATGAAATGGCTAGCAAATGGGACCTAAAATGTTTCTATAGTATTTTTAGAACGTCTTTGAACAATCAAAGCATGTAATACATAATTTACTAAACTTTCTCAATGTACAAAGTGTCTCCAAGGGACATCAACTTGTCATTATGACTAATTTCTAGCTTAAAGAGTGTTGGTGGACAAGGAATGCAATAAATATGAGGAATGTAAGCTAATCACCATACCGAAAGCTTGCCTCTTGTGATATGAGGACATATATGAAGCCAGCTGCGTATTTGTAGGCATTGCAACGTAATCCAATGACTCCAGATCGGACTCTGAGAAACTTATATGCAGTGAGTTCAATGAGTTAACAACTTGCAAGTTCCCCGAACTGATTGAATTTCTATTAAGAGATGCATCGTTAGAACAGCATGTTACTAGTGCATGCCATCTACTAGCAACTGATGCTAAGCCTTGGGCTCTATGGGATATTCTGGTTGCTGCGTGCAGGCAAATAATGATCCCGACAACCTGAACAATTGCAGAGACCTGGAAATTTGGGGCAAACAAACAACGGAGAGATATTAGTGTGAAGTTTAGTGTGAACTATGAATTTATTAAGGGGTTGTTTGCTTAATCATATGGATTGGATTTTTTAACTCATCAAATACAAGGTATCTAGAAGGTAGAAGTGAATGTCTTTCATCTTTAGGGGACTTGACTCAGACGAAAACTCACCTCTTCTAATCGCACCATTTAAAAGGGGATTGTATTATATAACTTTCCTTCTTTGTCTACTCCGATGTAATCCCCTTCCAATGAAAAAATTCACTTTTACCTCCAAAATACCTTGAATTTGATGAATTATATGATCTGCTCCAATACGACTAACGAAACGAGCCCTAAGATTTCATATATAGGCTGTGAGGGTTGGAATTTATTCTGCTGAGATGCAGATACACAAAAATCATTTAACTTACTGCAAAATCACCACCATTTGTGAATGTGATCTCCCCAGTGTATCCAGTGGTCTCAAACAGTGTAACAAACTGGCTTGCTGTGACAACCACGAACTGCAGAAGAAGGAAAACTCGAAACCTGTGGCTTATCTTGGAGAGATGATACCGCAAACGGATATGCTCTTCCATAAATAGCAAAACATCAGATTCCTTTTCCAGGAGCCTCCGATAATCGTCAAAGTGAATAACTTGCAAATTGCAAACCAAG
Source organism: Prinsepia uniflora (assembly GCA_032719365.1). NCBI lineage: Eukaryota > Viridiplantae > Streptophyta > Magnoliopsida > Rosales > Rosaceae > Prinsepia > Prinsepia uniflora. The sequence continues at coordinate 25,164,660 of CM064863.1, forward strand.
TGAAACAAAATGCTGGCTGTTAAAGTGACTGTACTCACATAAGCCCATGATAGAACCAAAGCTAAGAAAACAGCAACCGACATCTCCCATGAGAGATGATTGATATTCAGCATGCGGACGAACTCACGTATAGTTTTCAAAAGAAAACATGGAAGTGCCCACCAAAGGAGCAATCGTAAAGAACCCTGTGACAATATGATGTTGAATTTACAGTTGATAAGTCTTCTAAGAATTTAGCAGGCTGCAGTTTCTGAAATAAACAATTGAAAATCAAAAGAACCCGAAGATAGAAGATTTGGACTATGTTTTCTGCAGGTTTTGAGATGTAAAGGAAACATGCTCAAGTTTGGTTAGCACATAATGTTGTAGTGTACAAATAATATTTATCGCAAAAGATGACAACCTTAGTTCAATTCAATACCAAGCATCTGAAATTTACCATAAATTCCACAGAACAGAAAATGCGGATGGGCCGTTCCACCACAATAGGAAATTGAAGTACATACCGATCATTACAATAAAAACTCGAATTTAAAAGAATAAAAAAGCAACAGAAATTTATGTATGAACCCTGAAACCCATCTTACCTTAATCTGCTTAATATAATCGTTTCGAAATAGAAGCATATGGCCGCTATGGCGATCGACAAAAAGGAACCTCCGAATCCCATACTTGCGAAGATTGTGCGAGAGGCAAAGCAAAGACACAGCTGCCAGAATCGCCTGCGAGGCGACGATGACGAGCTCGAAGGCTTTAACCTGAAACTTGGCACAATCGGAGCAGTCGAAGAGCTCGAGCACAAGCACTGGAAGCAGCACACCTATGAGCCCCAAAGCAGTCCAAGACAAGGCAAGGCTCAGCCAGGAAGATTGGTTGAAGCCCAAAAGAGTGAGACAAGTTTCTAGCCATTGAAGGTTTTGGTCCAATTGGGTGTCTTTGTATTCTTCTTCAGCCCGTTGCCGGTGGTCGTTTTGGTTAGACGCGAGAAGCGGAGTGCTGGAAGGTGGTTCCTCTGTTTTTACATGAGGATCGGCCATGAATGAATTAGTGAGATGAAATTTGAGATTTTTAGGTGTTTTGGAGCTAAAATGGCAGCTATCCAGGTGAGATTTTGGTGCCTAGAAGTAGAAAGCATGAATCTTTTTTGAAAATTATTGATAGGGTCACCTTGTCAGATCTCATTCGATAAAAGCCCGGACAGGAACCCACTTCGGTTTCTTCAGGAAGCAACTATACATCAGTCAGAGCGCCGAAATGAATAGAATATTAGTAAAAATCGGAACTACGGTGGTTTGAGTTTTTAGCCTGTAAAAATGAAAAGAGCAAATAATATTATTCAATTGTTTTATCATATGTGTAACATTTATATTAAATAATCAATCTATAATATTAAAAAGTTATACTCGATTGAAATTTTCATAAAATTAGAATTTGGTAAAATTTTATGAAGTTTAATAAGCATTTTTAATGTAAATTATGTTTTATCAAAATTTATATAGATTTTATATAAAGCGTTTAAATAATATTTTTTTACGGTTGTTATATTTTTTCAATATCAAAATTTTAAAGTAAAAAGTGGAATAAAGGCTATGTGAGAGCCCCATTTTTTTTAGTATGATACAATCTAATTGAATTTGATATTTTTCTCTTTTGGTGGATGGTACTTTTTTCTTTAGTTGGACTCAAATTCCTGATAAAATTTTAACTAGTCATGGTTTATATTCTTTGTATTTTTCAGTCTCTGATGAGAATTACTTTTCTTTCAACAAAAAAATAATTGTATTTCCCTATCTCTAGTGTTGGTAATCTGTCTGAGATTTTTTTATACAAAGTATTGCGTGATATAATTTCATACAAAAATTATTTATTTAAGTATTGAATTAGAAACTCGAATCCTTTAATTATAAAATAGTGAAATTGAAGTAGCAAAATGTTGGGCATGTATAGAAATTGAGTATTTAGAATTGCTGAGAAGAAAATGAGCTAAAATAAAAGTTGGGCACGTAGGCATAAGTTGGAGAAAGACAGCTGCAAAATCATGGGAACAATATAAGCGTATGCTTTACCTGAGCCTAGGCTCTAGAGGCTTGGAAATTGGAAACCACTTTTGTCTTGTTGAATTCTTTATTGTCAAGGGACAATGATGAAGCATTGAGTGAGCTAGGGGTAATTATGGGAAACAAAAGGGTCTAATATGTAATATTATCTACCAACCCTCAATCTGCCTTTGCCGGTTTGTTTTGTTGTCATTTGTCACACACCCACTAGGAATCTAGGATGCTATTTAGCAAAAATTTAAGTTGGGGTTTGTTCTTTTTTTTTTTGGTTTTCTTTTAAAATTTCCCACTTCTCTTAAGTTCCTAGCCGTTGGTGCTGGCGCAAAAAAAAAAAAAAAAAACACCTGTTTGTACCCCATGGGCCTCTTTTGAGCTGAAGGGAAGTGGCGTCTCCCTTGTTTTTAAATTGAGGGGTATCAAACATTTGGCATCACCCGTTTGTCTGACATCTCTTCGTCTTTAGCTTTTTTCCATGATTACATGTTGTCACTACTAGCCACCGAAGTAATAACGGAAGCGGGATGACAATATTAACAACCGAAAGGATCTCAAATTTTCTTCTTTATATGGTATACACATTGATGAAAATATTGGTCGATACCCCTGAAATTATTACATAAATTGCTACATACTTTGGTAACTTTAAGCGGACTGTAGCAGAAATCGAGACATCACATGTCGTTACAGACTCCACAAGTCACTGCGCACTCTGACAATTCCAAGCGGGTTACGGTTTTATCCCTAATCTGTCACGTGGTTTCAGACGAGAGTATGCCGCCTCTCACGATAATCTAAGGAGATTGGGATGGGTCTTGTCATTTAATCCCCTTTTTTAGTCCATAGTTAGTACATTTTTCTCTCTTTTTTAGTCCTCTTTTGAATTCTTTTTTTTCTCTTTTTAGATATATTTTGGGACCATTTTAACTTCTTTCAATTTTCTTCTTAGTTTTTTTTTTTAATTTTATCTTTAGAAGTTTACATTTGTTTCTTAATTTCATTTTCTTTATTCTTATATTTTCTTAAACTTCTCTTTGTACACATTTTTATGTTTTCCTTAAGAAAAACCTAAGGCTGGGTAATTCTAAGGCAATTCGAGACTTTTTAGGATCGGATTCCTTATATTTCTTCCTCCATCTTCACAAGTTTCTTACTCCATCTTCACAAGTTTCTTACCGCTGTTCGGTGATTCTTATGAAAACCCATATTTTTGTACTTAAACTCTTGTTATTGTTATTAGCTTTACTTATAATTCAATATATGTATTGGCATTTTCTTTCTAAGATTTGTAAGTATGAATACAATCTCCATGTGTTTTACTTTCTAAATTCCATTTACTTTATATGTTTTAGTACTTAAATTTCAATTCAACGCTAAGTGTTGATCCGCTGTTTGGGGCATTTAGAATATGATTGAAGAGATTTAATGTTTGACTGCTGTTCGACGCATTAAATCACAAACTTAAAGTGGATCATATTGTAAGTAATAATTCGTTGTTCGGTGCATTTATAATATGAAAAATGTATGCATGTAATTGAGATGATGAAGATAGAATTTCGTGATTGGTTCAATATAAGCATAATAGTGTTGGTAAAAAATTGTGTTTGAATGAAGTCTATTTTATGAGTAGTTTAAATAATGTGTTTGTTAATTTGAATTTAATTCTTAGTTTGTTAAAATATAGTTTTGGCTACAAACTCTTAAAACCCCCCATTTTATTTTTTATTTTTTAATTCATTAATTCATTTATTCTTTGATTATTTATTATTCTTTTTCACTAACCATTACTAATGTTCCCTAATTTTCCTAGTTAAGAACGATCTTTATTTACCAATACTACATCTACACAAAAGGTTTTAAATTGCATACACTCGAATTAAGTATTTATTTAAATGCGTAGTTCGAGCGTTATCATAAACCTATTTACACACGTAAAAAAAAATAATGACAAGTCATATGAAAAGAAAAATACCTTTTAGATAGAAAAATTAACTTAATATTGGTTCATTACATAGGAAAAAAAAAATATAATGTGATATGTTATGAAGGTATACAATAAACCAAATAAAACTACCTCCCTCACCAAAATGGAATAACTCAAAATCTTACATAATCAAATTATATCAAAATAAAAAATGAAATCATCCCTCCGAATTAGGTAAATAAATACATACTTGAAAGCTATGTGCATCAATTGAACATAAAGAAAAAACTTAGCTTGAAGAAAATCAGATGAGAATGTACGTAGGTATGATTTGATTATAAGTTTCAAAATATATAAGACTTCTACGGGAAGGAAAAATAGGATTTTTTTTTCTTTCTAAAATGATAAGTATTTTTTTAAAACAGATAAATAGATTTTATTTTATTTTAATAAGGATAACAATGTACAGGATTTAAATGGCATGCCTTATAATTATGTTTTTTTAAACATAGGACTAAAAAAGCTAACATCGATTAAATCACAGTCAAAATATAACCTAAATCCTTAATTACTATTACGTATATTTATTGTAGTGGATTACTTTATTTATTGAATTCTAATAAAATGTCCTATTATAATACTTGAAAATCAGAATAATTGGAGTATATGTTATTTTTCTCTATAAGAGGCAATATGTATAGTGATTTACATGAATAATTACTGAAAAACAATTATATGTATCATGAGATTGTGTATCCTTCTATGGTAAGGAAGCACTCTATGGTAAGAAATCTTTTTATGTTAAAGAATCCTTTTATCGTAAGAAATCCTGCATAATTTGGATAATTCAACACTCCCCCTTAAGTTAGGGTATAGATATCACACATGCTCAACTTGCTAACACATCGGTCAAATATCTTATTAGAGGCCACCTTAGTGAGTATATCAACTAACTGATCTTCAGAACATACATAAGGCATTTCGACAATCTTTTCATCTAATTTCTCCTTGATAAAAAAATTTGTCCACTTCCACATGCTTTTCCTATCATGTTGTACTGGATTGTGTGCTGACAGGACCCATCCCAATCCCCCCGGGATTAACGAGGGATGACCCTGTTCCCGTCTGACACGAAGTGTCAGACAAGGGATATTTCCGACCTTTGCCCTCCCGGGCTATCAGAGTACGCCAGGATCCGGAGGAGGCATGTGATATCTCGATCTCTGCTACAGTCCACATCCGCTGTCAACCTGAAGGGTATTAAAAACAGAACTCGAAATTCCAACCGACCTAAACCCAACCGTTCTTCCCTCCTTAATTAGTTTCATTCTCGAAACTCCAACTATCCTGATTCCATATCCAGCTCGTGGAAAGTAGAATCAACCTCGCAACACGTGTACACTCGTATACCAACTAACCAGAGTAATACGTACTCGTCCGCACCCAGACGTACCCCTAACACTCACGTCGTATCGACTACACTCGACCACTTCGAATGACCGTAGCCATATGCTCCGAATCGACACCACTTGTCAACTCGATGATTCCTTTCTCAAACGCTAATCTATCCTAGCGTCTACTCCCACTGGGAGTCATCAGACCTCACTCAACGAGCCACGCTGACACCTTCGACAACCTGTCACCACTTGACAGTCGTCAGTCAAGACTAGAAACCAGTCCGGAGAAGGCATGTGATATCCCGAGACGGTGTCCGATCGACTCGAAACCAGTCCCAAAATGTTCGTTACATCGAATAGATGATTTCGTATGTTGAACACATCCCCAGAAACCCTAGCACGCGCTGCCACGCGCCGCCCAAAGGCCCCTGCGCGTGGGCCTCACGCGCCGCTACAGTACCGTCGTCCTCCTTCGATCGAACCGGTCCGACCGGCCCGGTCCGGTCCAACCTCTGCAACTGGACCGGCGTAACCGGTCCAGGTCTCCGACGCCCTCATTTCTCATCCGTTTTCCTCCATTTCAATCCCTAAATTCATCTTTTAATCTTTCCTATCATTCCCAATTAACCAAACTAGCTAAAACACCCAAAATCCCAACGGTTCAAAATGGACCTCACGGTTCCTGTTTTTCCGATCATCCCACACGGCTGCTCAGCCGTCAACCCCCGTTCAAACTCATCTCTATACACCCTAAACAATCTAACAAACATTCCCTAAGCAACCAAAACGATCCATAATGTAAAACACAAATTAAAAATCGAATTTGGGCAAACCGAGTACCTCTCGGGTTTCATGGCCGCCGCCCACGGCGGCGTGGCTTCCAGCCGGCCACCAGCGTCCAGCCTTCATCCTCTCCACCTCTGGGCTTCTCGGTTCATGATCGAACAAGGTTGGATGTTTGGGTCGCACAGATGAGAGGAATGGGGTCGGGAAAATGGTTGGAGGAAAATGGAAAAATGGATGCACGGTTGAGTGGTTTGGTGCATGAGTGGGTGAGGTTGGCCAGTGGATGGGTGACAAGTGTCACTCATCCATTGGGCCTCCATTAAATATCTGGGCCCACTAGAGACAAAACTGCACTTTTTGTCTCGTAAAACGTGCCGTCGTGAATAGTAACCGGGAACTTCCGTGAACCGTAACTTCGCCGTCGAACGTCCGAATTCGACGTGCCGCCTGTCTACGGATTCGTATCGTCCTTATCTACGTAACGGTCTTCGGCCCTCGGCCATCGGACCTCCCGATCAAAAAGTCAACTTTTGACCTCCTATTCACCCAAATTACCAAAATGCCCTTGGGCTTCCGAACGTCATAACTTCTTCTACGAACATCGGAATTGAACGTGCCACCTGTCTATGAACTCGTGACGTCACGAACTACGTCACGGTCATCGGTCAAAGTCCATTTGACCGCCCGATTGAAAAGTCAACGTTTTGCCACCACTAGGGGCAAAACGGTCATATCGCATCGTTCGTCCGATTTCGCTCTACTAATCACGGATGAGCCTCACTAATCGTGATTAGTCACTAATCTAATCATGGAATTTGGGACGGGTCGTTACATGTGCAATGTCACACGCTACCTTATTATCACAATATAATCACATAGGTTCTTTTGGTGGATACCCCAAATCAGTCAACAATAACTTTAACAATAACAACTCTTGAACACCTAGGGACATTCCCCTATATTCTGCATCAGTACTTGAACAAGAAAGAATATTTTTTTCTTACTTCTCTGTGTGACAAGGTTTCCACCAACAAATGAAAAATATCTTGACGTAGATCTTCGATCACCTACATCACCAACCCAGTCAGCATTAGTGTAGCCTTCAATCTTCAAATAATCATCACCTTTTGCGAACAATATTCCTTTACCAGGAGCAACTTTCAAATAGCGCAAAATTCTCATCACTACATTCATATGTTTCTCTTCAGCATTATGCATGAACTAACTAACAACACTTAGTGCGAAGGCAATATCAGGTCATCTATGTGCTAAATACATCAGCCTTCCTACTAACCTCTAATAACGCCCTTTATTAGCTAGCACTTGATCAGCTTCAATTTCCATCTCCGTACCTATCCATGGATGTATTTATAGGTTGACATGTAGACATCCCAGTTTCATGTAATAAATCTAATGCATACTTCTTTTGAGATAAGAAGATTCCCTTTTGTGATCTAAAAACTTCAATTCCTTGGAAGTATTTTAAATCACCAAGATCCTTCATCTCAAATTCTTGAAATAAATAGTTCTTCAATGCCTCTCGCTCATCAAGGTCATTCTCTGTGACCACCATATCATCAACATAAACAATAAGAGCAGTAATTTTATTGTTCTGTTGTTTTAGGAAAAAAGTTTTATCTGAATTACTTTGCATAGATCCAAAATTTCTCATAGCTTTTATAAATCTTCCAAATCATGCTCTTGGATATTTCTTCAAGCCATACAATGATTTTCTCAATCTGCACACCTAATTTCTATGCTCAATAGGCACCTTGCATCTACATGTGATATCCATATACTTCTTTAGTTAAATCTCCATGGAGAAATGAATTTTTCACATCAAATTTTTGTGATGGCCAATTCAAATTGACCTCGGATGATAGTATAACACGTACCATATTTATCTTTGCTACTGGAGCAAATGTCTCCATATGGTCAATAACATGTGTTTGAGTGTACCCATTTACAACTAATTGTGAGCGATCAATTGTACCATCTGGTTTATACTTTACTGTCTATATCCACCTACACCTAACTAGTTTCTTTCCTGTAGGGAGATTGACAAGCTTCCATGTTTCATTTTTCTGAAGTGACTTCATCTCTTCATTCATAGCATTATGCCATTTTGAGTCTGGTAAGACATCATGCACATTATTAGGAATAGATACAAAAGATAATTGACTGTCAAATGACTTATTTGATTCAAACAACATATGGTCAAAGACTTATGGCTCATAAGGTATTTTACTTTACTATAAGGATCCATATCATATGTGGGTTTAGGAATACCTCTAGCCGAACGATTGGGCATTTGTTGCTTTGATGGTGCAGGAATATCCTCAATGACAGATTGGTTAGGTAGGCACTTGGTGTACTGAACAATCTATATCAACTTCATTATCCAATTCCACTATATTATCTTGAGGCAATGATGTAGATGAACCCGGTAATTGTACCTCTGGCAATGATGGTGACATTGGTACAAGAGATGCTCCCCATGAGTTGGAAGATTCATCGATATCATAAATTTGGATATTATGACCATAATCAAATAACTCAACTTCCTTCTAATGCTCCCCCTGAAGTTCAAGCTTCCTAGAAAAATACATGGTATCTTCATGAAATACAACATCTCTGGTGACATACATAGTTTTGGATGGGGGGTGATAACATTGATACCTTTTCTGGGATGTGACATACCCTACAACGCCACATCATAATGAACATGGAGCTAAATTATTTTGTTGATGTTTATATAAATGGATAAAAGCAGTACATCTAAAAATATATGGTAATAAATTAGAGATATAAGGGGAGACAAGGGTTGTAGTGAGATTTTCTATGGTGTTTGAAAATCCAATGGACTTGAAGGACTCTGATTAATCACATAAGCAATGGATGTAACAGCTTCACCCCAATAGGAAAATGGTATATGACAGGACCCATCCCAATCCCCCCGGGATTAGTGCGGGATGACCCTTCTCTCGTCTGACACGAAGTGTCAGACAAGGGATATTTTCGACCTTTGCCCTCCCGGACTATCAGAGTACGCCAGGATCCAGAGGAGGTATGTGATATCTCGGTCTCTGCTACAGTCCACATCCAATGTCAACCTGAAGGGCAGTCAAAACATTAAAAGCTGTGAGTGGACAAAACAAGAGTTTATAAAAATATTTTAACGAGAAGACATTTGTACCCTTCACTAAAAAGCATGCATGCATTCGAAAACCATTTATCCAGAAAAACCATAATGAAATCAAGTACACGGGCCACTGCCCAAATCCATAAGGGACTCAGCCCAAATCATAAGAAACTAACCATACGGGCCACAGCCCAAAACCTGTGTAAACGCACATCATACATCATATCATATAGCATACATCATATATACATATAATTCACACAACCAATCCTGTCACGGTTTCCAAAGCTACGCGGTAGCTACCCGGGTCTCAAACCCAAGTCTTCTCAAAGTCAAAGTCAATGTCCGCAGACCACTGACCCTACCCGAGGTTATAGTAACCAGCCTTCCTGAGAGTAAGGAACCCAACTGGGGCGACTCCCACTCAGTCAGTGCTCCGTGACTACTCCGGGGTCCACCCAGGCCAACGACCCTCCCCGGAGGAGATAATAGAACAAGTAAAGGAAGGTAGATGAACATATATATATATATATAACATAAACATTCATGCCCGGTTCCCCTGAACCGTCATGATCCATAACATCCATAACAAGGGTTCATGCCGGTTCCCATAAACCGTCATGTACCATAATGACCTGACAAGGGTTCATGCCAGTTCCCATAAACCGTCATGAACCAAAATGACCTTTCCAAAGTTCATGCCAGTTCCCATAAACCGTCATGAACTTGGAAATCCATCTAGGGTCCCTCACCCGAAATCATAAACCGTAAAGTAACTGGGTCTCATGCTTGAACATATAACTCAACTGGGCACCGTGCTCGATATCTAAGGGTCAGTCACGACTCCGATCATAGTGATGTGTGCAACCATCCATCCAGGACCGCCCTCAATCCTGGTATGTCGCCGTGAATGTATCAACCGACGCGACCACCACAAGATCATGGTACACTCATCACCGATCGATATCCTGAACCGTCAGCACTCCGAAGTCGAGCCTCCCCAGGCTGTCCGACCACGAATCGTGCATCAAGACCTCTCCGGAATGAACACATCTCAATCCGGAGGCGAGCGTCGTATCATCGATCGCCGTGCACGTAACACTCGCCGAGATCATGATTTAGACCTGAAGGTTGTAAATAGTGTCATATGCCCGAGACAAAACCAAATGGGTCTCATACCCGAGTTTATCCTTTTGGAAATCCAAAACCATTTAATTTAGACCAATAAAAGAATACAGACCCGTATAGGCACCGTATAGGGCCGAAACCTCGAAATATGTGCCTATACGTAACCACATACAAATGCACCCATGGCATCACAAACAAGTATTTAAAACATATAATAAACATTTATGCATGCACCAATTTAGAAAACAAGGTCCACTCACAGACCGTCCGAGCTACGGCCTCGATTTGCGTGCCATACGGCCCCCCGATCCGATCACCGTCATCGGGACTCCCGAACCTGTCCAAATTTTAATATAAGGTTACTAACTACTTAATTAACCTCCTACCAAAGCCCCGTAATTTTCCCGAACTTTTAACTATTTTTAAACCGACCCTAAACCTTCCGACACTCCGAAAACTATCGAAACGATATCCGATTGACGCGAGACCAGTCCCAAAATCTTCCTTACATCGAATAGAAGATTTCACATGTTGAACACTTCCCCAAATTATGGACCACGCACCCTCACGTGCCCCTAGAAGGTCAACAGTATTCATCACCATCAACCTTGGAAAACCGATTTTTTTTTTTTTCTGGTTTTCCGGTCCGGTTACTGTGCTGAACCGGCGTGACCGGTTCAGTGCTCCTCCTCCTTCGTTTTCGGCCCGTTTGCTCACATTTTAATCCCTAAATTCCTATTTCTTCATTTCCTATCTAACCCAATCAATTAAACTACCTAAAAGTGACTAAAACTCGTGGTTCCATTTTTGAACCATACGGTTCAAACGTCCAAAACTCTCCCATGGTGTCCTACAGCTCCTAACCATCCTCAAAACCAGTCTAAAACCTTCCTACTAACCCTTTTAATTCGTTGAAAGCAACCAAAACAACCCATAATACATATATTGAAAAATGGGAAGAATCGGGCCTTACCGTGCACTTGCATGGGTTCGTGGCTCCACCGCCCACGGATGCGCCTTCCTGGGCCGGCCACCGCATCCAACAGCCTCCCCACTCTCTGGTCTCAGCCTTGGTCGAAATGGATGGGTTTTGGGTTGCACGGGAATGAGAGAAATGGTTAGATCGGGTATGGGTTTTGGGTGTTTGAAATGAAGAAAATGGATGCACGGTGCATGAATGAAATATGGTGTCCATTGGATGGGTGACACTTGTCACTCATCCATTGGGCATCAGAACAAATATCTGGGCCCACTAGAGTCCAAAAGTGAACTCGTCTCGTAATTCGTGCAATAGTACACTCGAACTTCCGTGAACCGTAACTTCGCCGTCGAACGTCCAAATTCGACGTGCCGCCTGTCTATGGATTCATATCGTCCTTATCAACGTAACGGTCTTCGGCACTCGGCCATCGGACCTCTTGGTCAAAAAGTCAACATTTGCCTCTTTTTAACCAAAATTACCAAATTGCCCCTAAACTTCCGAACGTCATAACTTCCTCCTCGAACGTCGGAATTGAACGTGCCACTTGTCTATGAACTCATGAGGTCACGAACTACATCACGGTCATCGGTCAAAGTCCATTTGACCGCCCGATTGAAAAGTCAACATTTTTCCACGCCTAGGGGCAAAACGGTTATTTCACATCGTTTGTCCGATTTCGCCTAACTAATCACGGATTAATCTCACTAATCGTGATTAGTCACTAATCGTGATTAGTCACTAATCTAATTTAGGAATTTGGGACGGGTCGTTACAACCTTCCCTCCTTAATTAATTTCGTCCTCGAAATTCCAACCGACCATTGTCCAACCGTTCTTCCCTCCTTAATTTAGTTTCGTTCTCGAAACTCCAACTATCTTGATTCCACATCCACCTCGTGGAAAGTAGAATCGACCTCGAAACTCGTGTACACTCGTACACCAACTAGCCAGAACAAGACTCGTCTATACCCAAACGTACCGCTAATACTCACGTCGTATCGACTACGCTCGACCACATCGAATGACAGTAATCGTACGCTCCGAATTGGCACCACTAGTCAAATCTACCGTTTCGTTGACACAACAACTTGAAGGCTCCTTACTAAATCTCCACTCAACGATCCACGCTGACACATCTGACAAACTGCCACTACTTGACAGTCGTCAGTCAAAAACTGACACCATACACTTGTGGTTACACTAACCACCAACTGACCCAACCTGAGTATACACTAACCAACAAATACTCGACCTGCGTGTAACTACCCATCAGAAATACCATGACCCACTGCACAGTATCCAATGTCCAGTTCACGACCTCAACTAATCCCATGGTATCTGAACTAAGCCGACTACCAACACACTCACCAATGTACCCCTGGTATAACCTATATACCGTCACCAGGCATCACAAGTCTGCCCGGTATCATACCTCGAACAACGTACAAGGTACGTACATCTACCCATCAATCAGCCTACAACCACCTAGGTTGTAGCCAATCACGTTTCAATGATGGAGTCCATCTTTCCAATCCAGTATTAGACAAATCGAGACTCCAACCCATTATTTATTCCCAATTCCGAATCTGAATCCGCAATTTCGTAAGAAATCCCGAATCCAAACCCAGAAATCATATCCATAATCATGTCCAATTTCGAATCCGAAACCATCATTATGTAGACTAATATTAGGAATGACCATTCCGAACCCAAATCCATAAAAGGAAATCCACAATCAAGCTCTAGAATCAAATCCTGAATCGTCACCCAGAATTCGATTCCAAAACCCAAATACAGAAATCCTCTTTCAAGTTCCAAAATCAAATCCTGAATCGTCATCCAGAAATCTGATTCCAAAACCCGAAATTTCGTTCTCGTCTACCGAGACGCACCAAATCATGAACCTATCGGTTACCTGCTTAAACAATTACCTCGACATACATTAGATTGACTTCATAGGGAAGCCAATCCCAACATCAACACAACACTAAGTCTGACAAAATTCGACCTCGTCAGACACCTACTCGCTCGAGTAACAAGCCATATGGGATTTACCTCGAAAAGAAGTTCAGTCCCATCATGCTCCACTCAAACCTCCCAGTAAGAGTGATAAACTCTCCACCTATCTGGATCATCAAGATCACGATCCAGATCCAACACTACGTCAACCGACCATAGACATCACGATCCCCTATCGTCACGACGTCCAAAGTTCTCAACCATTTCCCACATCTAAACAGATTAGTCAACGACGAGCCACGCCGAGACTGTGGGTTTTCTCCAATTACCTCGTATCGATCCTTGTCATTCCACCGAGGAAAAACCAAGGATGATCCAACACGATGACATCAAAACGCATCCTACGTGAATACAACCAAAACTCATTGCACTCACAACGCCATGTAAACCAACATCGTCTGCCACCAGGCAGAAAATGAGAAATCTCAGTCACCTAACTTCGATATAATCACTCCACCTGATGACCCAAGACAAATCACAATTCCACCAACCAATACACGATCAGCGTACTGGTGACGCAACCATCATCTACCATCATATACCATGGCAGAACCTGAGAAGTCACCCAAACGACTCCGAAATACCCATTACTAATGCGCAAAGCCCGCATTCCACTCGTCACCTCAATCGCAACCTCTCGAGATTCCGAAGTTCGAACCTGATTGGAAACAACATACCCGGACATCAACCATGTGTCCCCTAACCAATTTAACTCTATCTGAGATCCACTCTGGCACCACAGATACCGAACACATACGTAACTCGATGGAGTCACATCCCGACTCGTGACTCACCGTCATCACACTCACCGGCACCAGCACCAGTACCAGTACACTAACACCAGTATCAGTAGCAGCATCGGCACACAGGGTGCAAATCTGACAACCCTGGATCTCCGCTCATACCGAGCGACGACCCCGTACCTCCGATCGAATGGGAGAAACTCTGCCTCTCCCGTACCCAACACCTCTGGGTACAGTCACCCCGACAACTCATACGAGAAAAGGAAACGCTCCCCGAACGTCCCCGATTCCCAACAACTGTAACTACAACCACTCTCAGTAGTAGTGTCTGCCACAGACTCGCGTAGACCTCACTACCAGACATCACAATCGAGATTTGCGTCCAACGGAATCAATCGATCGTACCAACTACTCTGTATCCCCGCTCCGGGATTCCATCGACAAGTACCAACCCTGATAACTAGTCCAACTAATCACTAACCAGTCGTAACTCGACTAGACCAAATGTCGTCTACCAGGTCATCCACGACCTTAGTTGTACCAACAATCCATCACAACTGAGTAGCACGACAACCAACTAGGTCTAACCGATAAGTACAACCCTGACTGCGAATTGCAGTCCCAACACAAGCTGACATGACTAGACCGACTAACGAATCCAAATCTGAATAGTCATCCAAGTCAAATCATTCGTCAACTCACATTTTCGAACCATACACCGTAGGGTAGGGTTCCACAATCACACCTAGGGTCGCTCTGAACCCAACTGCGAAAAGCAGTAAAATGAACAATCTGACCGACTCCACGGTCTTGACATCGCAAGGACGTCAATCCAATCCTACCGTCAATCCAACTCGGATTCCCTGAATTCGACCGCTAACTGCCATAAGTTCAACTAGAGTTCCACGAACTCGAGTGCTAACCGCCAACTGCAATGTAATCCATAACCCAACTGCTCCCAGTAGTAAATCCATCTAACCCGACACTATCCGACCATCTGATGGTCACAACTCCTAACTAGTCGTCGGAACCGATCCTACGACATCGTGAAGACGATCCCAACTAACCGTCTCACGATCCAAAACTCTAACGTAATACTACGTTCACCATTCGTAGGGCTCCACACTGTCAACCCCGACAGAACTATGGCAACCCCGGCATCTAGTGCCGAACCCAGACGTTCCAATCCTACTAACTATCGTATCGGCATCCCACTATCAGGTTGATCACGAACTGTAGCCACTTGAGATATCACATCCTCGACCTGCGTACGGAGTATCGCGCAAAATACGCTCTGGAATTCAGAGTAACATGAGCAACCCTGCTCTGATAAGCAATCCTATGCTCTGATAAGCAATCATATGCTCTGATACCACGTTGACAGGACACATCCCAATCCCCCTAGGATTAGTGCAGGATGACCCTGCTCCCATCTGACACGAAGTGTCAGACAAGGGATATTTTCGACCTTTGCCCTCCCGGGCTATCAGAGTACGCCAGGATCCGGAGGAGGTATGTGATATCTCGGTCTCTGCTACAGTCCACATCCAATGTCAACCTCAAGGGCAGTCAAACCATTAAAAGCTGTAAGTGGACAAAACAAGAGTTTATAAAAACATTTTAACGAGAAGACATTTGTACCCTTCACTAAAAAGTATGCATGCATTCGAAAACCATTTATCCAGAAAAACCATAATAAAATCAAGTACACGGGCCACTGCCCAAATCCATAAGGGACTCTGTCCAAATCATAAGAAACTAACAATACGGTCCACTGCCCAAAACCTGTGTAAACGCACATCATACATCATATCATATAGCATACATCATATATACAATTCACACAACCAATCCTGTAAGGTTTCCAAAGCTACGTGCGTGCTACCCGGGGTCTCAAACCCAAGTCTTCTCAAAGTCAAAGTCAATGTTCGCAGACCACTGACCCTACCCGAGGTTATAGTAACCAGCCTTCCTGAAAGTAAGGAACCCAACTAGGGCGACTCCCACTCAGTCAGTACTCCGTGACTACTCCGAGGTCCACCCAGGTCAACGACCCTCCCCAGAGGAGATAATAGAACAAGTAAAAGAAGGTAGATGAACATATATATATATAACATAAACATTCATGCCTGGTTCCCCTGAACCGTCATGATCCATAACATCCATAACAAGGGTTCACGCCGGTTCCCATAAACCGTCATGTACCATAATGACCTGACAAGGGTTCATGCCGGTTCCCATAAACCGTCATGAACCAAAATGACCTTTCCAAAGTTCATGTCGGTTCCCATAAACCGTCATGAACTTGGAAATCCATCTAGGGTCCCTGACCCGAAATCATAAACCGTAAAGTAACTGGGTCTCGTGCCCGAACATATGACTCAACTGGGCACCGTGCCCGATATCTAAGGGTCAGTCACGACTCCGATCATAGTGATGTGTGCAACCATCCATCCAGGACCGCCCTCAATCCTGGTATGTCGTCGTGAACGTATCAACCGACGCAACCACCACAAGATCATAGAACACTCATCTCCGATCGATATCTTGAACAGACAGCACTCCAAAGTCAAGCCTCCACAGGCTGCCCGACCACGAATCGTGCATCGTGACCTCTCCGGAAGGAACACATCCCAATCCGGAGGCGAGCGTCATATCGTCGATCGACGTGCACATAGCACTCGCCGCGACCACGATTTAGACCCGGAGGTCGTAAATAGCGTCATATGCCCGAGACAAAACAAAATGGGTCTCATACCCGAGTTTATCCTTTTGGAAATTCAAAACCATTTAATTTAGACCAATAAAAGAATACAGACCCGTATAGGCACCGTATAGGGCCGAAACCTCGAAATATGTGCCTATACGTAACCACATACAAATGCAACCATGGCATCACAAACAAGTATTTAAAACATATAATAAACATTTATGCATGCACCAATTTAGAAAACAAGGTCCACTCACAGACCGTCCGAGCTGCCGCCTCGATTTGCGTGCCATACGCCCCCTGAGCTGATCACCGTCACCGGGACTCCCAAATCTGTCCAAATTTTAATAGAAGGTTACTAACTACTTAATTAACCTCCTACCAGAGCCCCGTAATTTTCCCGAACTTTTAACTATTTTTAAACCGACCCTAAAAAGTCCGACACCTCGAAAACTATCGAAACGATGTCCGATTGACGCGAGACCAGTCCCAAAATCTTCGTTACATCGAATAGAAGATTTCATATGTTGAACAACTTCCCCAAATTATGGACCATGCACCCTCACGTGCCCCAAGAAGGTCAATAGTATTCATCACCATCAACCTTGGAAAACCGGTTTTTTTTTCTGGTTTTCTGGTCCGGTTACTGTGCTGAACCGGCGTGACCGGTTCAGTGCTCCTCCTCCTTCGTTTTCGGTCCGTTTGCTCCCATTTTAATCCCTAAATTCCTATTTCTTCATTTCCTATCTAACCCAATCAATTAAACTACCTAAAAGTGACTAAAACCCGTGGTTCCATTTTTGAACCATACGGTTCAAACGTCCAAAACTCTCCCATGGTGTCCTACAGCTCCTAACCATCCTCAAAACCAATCTAAAACCTTCCTACTAACCCTTTTAATTCATTGAAAGCAACCAAAACAACCCATAATACATATATTGAAAAATGGGAAGAATCGGGCCTTACCGTTCACCCGCACGGGTTCGTGGCTCCACCTCCCACGACGGCGCCTTCCTGGGCCGGCCACCGCATCCAACAGCCTCCCCACTCTCTGGTCTCAGTCCTGGTCGAAATGGATGGGTTTTGGGTTGCACGGGAATGAGAGAAATGGTTAGATCGGGTATGGGTTTTGGGTGTTTGAAATGAAGAAAATGGATGCACGGTGCATGAATGAAATATGGTGTCCATTGGATGGGTGACACTTGTCACTCATCCATTGGGCATCAGAACAAATATCTGGGCCCACTAGAGTCCAAAAGTGAACTCGTCTCGTAATTCGTGCAATAGTGCACTCAAACTTCCGTGAACCGTAACTTCGCCGTCGAACGTCCAAATTCGACGTGCAGCCTGTCTATGGATTCATATCGTCCTTATCAACGTAACGGTCTTCGGCCCTCGGCCATCAGACCTCTTGGTCAAAAATTCAACATTTGCCCCTTTTTAACCAAAATTACCAAATTGCCCCTAAACTTCCGAACGTCATAACTTCCTCCTCGAACGTCGGAATTGAACGTGCCACCTGTCTATGAACTCATAACATCACGAACTACGTCACGGTCATCGGTCAAAGTCCATTTGACCGCTCAATTGAAAAGTCAACGTTTTGCCACGCCTAGGGGCAAAACGGTCATTTCACCACGCCCAGGGGCAAAACGGTCATTTCACATCGTTCGTCCGATTTCGCCTAACTAATCACGGATTAACCTTACTAATCGTGATTAGTCACTAATCTAATCTAGGAATTTGGGACGGGTCGTTACAGTATATGTGCACCTAGAAGAGAAGCACAAACAACTTCTAAGAGATGACAAAAATTTCTTTCTGCTGCCCCATTCTGTTGAGGTGTATATGGACAAATGCTCTAATGAATAATGCCATGTGATTGTAAATAATTCTGAAAATATGTACGCATAATACGAACTCATGTCATCCTAGTGCAATCATCAATGAATGTAACAAGCCAACCTGATCCACCTAATGAAGGTATAGATGGATCCTAAACATCAAAATGAATAATCTCAAAAGAAACTAAACTTTTATTTACACTAGAGTCAAACAAAGCTCAAACACTTTTAGAAAGTTTATGAATATCGCAGTGAAACTTAGAGACATCAATAGCTGAAAATAATGCAGATAATAATTTCTTCAAATAACTGAAAGAAGCATGTCCTAAACGACGATGCCATGACCAAATTGTGTCTTTATTCTTCTCATCATGAGAGCCACCCACAGTTAAAGCTTTAGTCAACCGCTTTGAACTATCAAACTCCAAATCCAAGTAGTATAGATTTTCTCGCCTAACACTATAACCAATCGTTTATCGTGTCTGAATGGCCTTAAAGATGCAAAAATAAAGCCAAAAATCAGAATACAATGTAAATCAACAATCATTTGTGCAACAGATATCAGATTTTAATCAAAGGATGTAACAACATGAACTGAATCTAAGCTTAAGGTATTAGTAAGAGTAATAAATCTCTCTCAAATAACAGAGGTTGAAGTACTATTTGTAGTGGACACACCAAGTTTAGTGGAAAGGGTAATTGGTGACACATGTATAGAATCAAAACTCATATGATCAGTGGCACCAGAATCAATTATCCATATATTATTTAAAACAAAGGCAAAAACATGTAAAGCCTTACTAATATTACCTATAGTAGCCACTACGACAAATGCCTTGTTAACAAGGTCACTATCCTTATCATTTTTTGTTTCAGCAATAGTTGCAGTTGTATTTCTTTTCCTTGAATCACAACTGTGATCCCACAAATCTGGATACCCTACTAGTTTAAAGTGTAACGACCCTTTCCCGAATTCCGGGATTAATTAGTGACTAATCAGGATTAGCGAGGTTAATCGGTGATTAGTTGAGCAAAATCGGACGAATAATGCAAAATGACCTTTTTGCCCCTAGGCGTGGGCAAAACGTTGACTTTTCGTTCTAGATGTCAAATGGACTTTGACCAATGATTGTGACCTAGCTCGGGACGTCACGAGTTCATAGACAGGTGGCACGTTCAATTCCGAAATTCGAGGAAAAAGTTATGATGTTCGGAAGTTCAAGAGTACTTTGGTAATTTTGGTTAAAAGGGACAAATAGTTGACTTTTGACCTGAGAGGTTCAATGGCCGAGGACCGAGGACCGTTACGTAGATCGGGACGATACGAATCCGTAGACAGGTGGCACGCTGAAATCAGACTTCGAATGGGAAAGTTATAGGTCACGGAAGTTCAATTTCACTAGGCATGTATTAAGAGGCGATGTCAGGTGGCAATATCTGATTAGGCAGATATTTTAGTGGGACCCATGGATGAGTGACAAGTGTCACTCATCCCATTGGTCAATCCCCTAAAAAGTGGATCTAACTAATTAAATATTATTATTATTATTATTTTAATCAAATCTACTCATCACTCAATCCTAGCCCTCCATCTAATTTAATCTCTCAATCCTCACCATTCATTTAATCCTCCCTTCTCTCATCTGATCAACCTCACCATTTTCCTTATTCTTCTTCAAAACCCGAAACCTCCATTTTCATTCTCTCTAAAGCAAACACACAGCACCACACCTCACCACCACTATCACCTTACATCAACATGATCTTGTGAGGAGTGATGAAGGACTGAGGAAGGCAGGGACGGTGGTCCACGGCGGCTCACGGCGGGGGAGAAACCCGAGACGGTGGGTTTTAGTTTAAAATTCAAGTTTCGGTTTTTGTTGGGTTTTGATCGAAACTAACGGTTGGGTTATACTTCTGGGGGTATGGTGAGGTGAATGGAATCAATGACGGCTGGGAAGGACGGTGAACGGCGGAGGAAGTCGCCGTTGCCATTGTCGACGTATGGAGGTACAGTTTTCCTTTGAGTTTTGGTGTTTTTAATAACTAAAAGGATAGGAAATGAGATTAGGAAGCTTTAGGGATTAAAATAGGACAAATCTGATAAAAAATATGAAGGTTATAGCCTTGAACCGGTTCAGACCGGTTCGGCTGGTTCAGAACTAGTCGAACCCGATTTAATTTTCTAAATTTACTTTTCTTGAATTTCTAGGTCGTTACAACCTACGCTCCTTAAAAAATTTCATAGTCGAAATTTTCGAACAAACCAGTTTTATTTCTACTCAAATTGGACAAATGAGTTGCTAAAAAATTAATCAACTTATCGATTTCTTCTTCTTACTTCTCGCAACTTCATTTAGACATAAGCAATTCCAGGATCTCATATAATCTTAAATGATACACGTAAGAAACCTTACACTAAGAAATCGAAGAGAACACAATAGTACCAAACATAGCTTATGAGATAAATCACCCCAGCCTCATAGTTAGGCTTAACCAACCATAAACTCAATACTGGCCGAAACAAACCACGACACTATGCGTAGGCCAATATTCCAAAACATCATCTAAGCAAATCCGAAAACTATACCAACACATCATCCAAATAATATTCTCCAAGAATGGAGACCAGCTCGATGTCCGTGTTATTTCTACACTACAAGTAGGCAAACTACTCGGGAAAGGAGCCCAGTTCTATGTCCGAGTGAAAAACGACTCAGGAAATGAGTATTGCTCGACGTTTGAGTCAATATTACAATACCAGTCTCAGGAAAGGGGCCCAGCCTGACGGCTAAGACTAACCAACCACTACCTACTCATAAAAAAAAAAAAAGCCTTAACTCGACATCTGAGTCGTCACCACAATACCAGTTTCAGGAAAGGAGTCTTAGCTCGACGTCTGAGACTATCTACAACCCACTTAGGGAAACACAGCTGTGCTTTGAATGTCCGGGCATCGACCATGCCCGAGAATGATTAACTCGTGCACAATAGTTCACAAATAACAAGAAAATAAACATTTATCTACTCATTCCTTAAAGTCAAATCATCATTTTGTAATCCAGGTCTAAGCCCAACACAATTTCATAAACCTCGTATTTAAAATCAATTTAAAAAAAAATTACAAAAATCATCGACTCTCATTTGAAAATCAGGTACAAATCATTTTCACATACATCATATAATAGCCTTGATTCACTTTTCAAGTCAAACCCAAATCTCAGATCGGCCTTTAGCACAACACCACTTATGAAAAATCTCGTAAAACTTGTTTTTCAAATAATTTTCATAAAATCATTAAAAAAAAGTATTTAAATATAAATCATACTCGAACAACCATCATATAAATCATATAATTAACATAAGCTATATACAGGGCTCATATCTTAGAAATAGAATATTTAGCACCCATGCTCGGATACCCAGTTAATAGGACCCCATTCTTATTCATTTTGGTAAGCACACCTGGTCCTGCTCCCATCTAACAAATAACTTAATATGCCAAATTTTCTTTTACGTTTGTCAGACAAGGAATATTTCTTAGTTCTTAACCATATTTAAATCATGTTAAACTAACCAAATAATGACCACTATTGTAGGGTTATCACCCATGTCCAGCCCACTAATCCCCATCAATGAGAGGAATCCGTCAACTAAAACTCATTCATTAACTTATTAATATTATGTTTAGTTAAGGCAATGAAATTAGATAATTACAATGTTAACATATAAGGTAATTTGTATATTAACTAAAAACCCTTCTCACATAAGCAATACTCATAACCAAACCCTTATTCTTATCACTTTCATAATTTTACCATTTACCATAATTATCATCATCAATTTATTAATATCCAAATATGGTTATAGTCAAACCCTTTCATTTTGCCCAATTTAATTTTGAATTTAAAGTATGATCATTATATATTGAACCTTGAAACTATACTCAATCGACGTCCACTTGACTTGAAAATTATACCATTGGACTCATAAGAACGAACACTAAAAAAACCATGTTGAACGGAATCTCAAACGATATACCACACATTGTCACGCACATGAGACAACCTCTACGTGACACGACCCATCCCAATCCCCCCGAGATTAACGTGGGATGTGTCATGCTCCCGTCTGACACGAAGTTTCAGGTTAGGGATAATACGTACCTCAGCCCATAAGGGGCTTCCAGAACGCGCTAGGATCGGTGAAGGAGTGCGATGTCTCGGTCTCTACTACAGCCCGTATCCGTGATCAACCTGAAGGGCATTAAAACCATTCAGAACTGTGAGTGAACAAAAATCAATTAATTCATAAAACACATTTCATAAAGATAAATTATGCCCTTCACTAAAAAGGTATGCATGCATTGTAAACTCAGTAATCAAAATATTTACTCAATAAACCATTAGGGACTTAGCCCAAAAACCGTAACTCAAAACCAAGTGTGGAATCTTAGCCCAAAACTGTACAATACCAAATCCGTAAATCCAAAAACAAGTGGGCCTCTGCCCAAATCCATAAACACAAGTCCAACCAAAAAACCATTTCAGAGATCCAATAGTCCATATTTACCACATAACCATCATCGACATCCCAGATGCCTAGCGTCCCAGACGTTTGACGTCCCAAACGTCATATCTCACGGAATAAGCAACGCGTGCTATCCGGGGTCTCTCCGGGTCAATATCTCTGACATCCCAGATGTCAGACGTCCCAGAAGTCTAATCATAGCATTCCTGCTCCTGAGTCACTATACGGTCCGGTAGCTCCGTATAATGACCCCTCGCAGGCAATGCACCGTGACTTCCCTAGTGTCCCAGACACCTGGAGGAGACCATCACATATCCTCGTATCAAGATGGTATATGGAAAACATTTTTACAAAGCCATTTCAAAGTATCTCAATGGGCCCTGCCCGAAATTCCCATCAAACATCACAAATTCATTTAGGGTCCCTAACCCGAAATCACATTTATGAAACATAGGGTCCCAGACCCGAAATCACATTTATAAAATTCAACTGGGCCTCATGTCCGATTTTGTAAACCACTGGGCCCCCAGCCCGATCACACGACTCAAAAAGGGTCTTAGCCCGATTTCGTAAACCGACTGGGCCCCTGGCCCGATTACATAATTCAAATGGGTATCATGCCCAAGTTCATCTTTTCAAAACCAAAACCATGCCATAGAACCATTATTGAACTCATAATCATATAACAATAGTATAAACTCGTAAACCTCAGAATATGTATAAATACAGAATTACCTCGAAATACGTGCCATCATGTAAACCACCAGTACCACAATCATCATCATCGAAATCACGTATGTAAAACATAAAAAATAGTTATGCATACATCACAGTTTAGAAAACGAAGTCCACTCACAGACTGTCCTACGCTGCCGCCTCGATACGCTTGCCATAAGCCTTCCCGGGCCACACCAATATCACCGGGACTTCCAAAACTGTCCAAACCACACTAGAGGGTTACTAACCTCTTCATTAAGCTCCCATTAAAGCCCCGTAATTTTCTCGAATTTTGAACTAGTTTTAAACTTGATCGTAATCCTTTGGATACCCCGAAACATATCAAGACGATGTCTGATCGACACGAAATCAATCCCAAAATGTTCGTTACATCGAATAGATTAAAAGTCATGTTGAACACATGTCCCAAAAGTGCCCCACGCGCCGCCGCAAGCGGCTGCTCGTGAAGCCCACAAGTCGGGGTATTGTTCATCGTCTTCCTCAGTTAAGCTGGTTCGGTCCAACCGAACCAGCGTTCCTGGTTTTCTCCAATTTTCCACCTATTTTATATCCCATTTAATCCTATAGCTTCGTTCCACTAATTCTAATTGATTAATGACGTCAAACTTGAACTTAGGGACTGAAAATTACCTCCCTGATCGACAAACCAAACTTCCATTTTCCTCCGCCGTCTCCTGCCGCTACAAGCCACCTCAGGCCCCGAAACCAATCTTGATCGACTCTTGGCAGCTCCCAGATTCTCACCTAAGCAATCAATTCGAATAACAATGATCAATTCGTGATTTGCCATTTTTTAACTCAAGATGGAGTTTCACGGGAATTCGTTTACCGTCGCCGTTGTGCACCTCCACGGCCACCACCAGACTTGTTTCAACCTTGCCTTTCACCTTCATTCAGAACCCAGGCTCAAAAGACCACGTTTTTCCAAAGTGTTGGAAGTAGAAAAGTCCCCTGTTTTCAAGCTTGCCTCACAGTTTTAATTCCCCATCTACCACCGCCGTCCACAACGGTCACCGTCACTGGCACCACCAACATTGTCAGCCCTCACACTCCAACTTCCCTTCATAATTTATTTGCACTAGATGAGGATTAGAGAGTTTATGGGTGAGGTTTGGGTGCTCGGGTTTCATTGAAGAAAATGGGAAAAATGATGAAGATCGATGAGAATAACCAGATGATCGTTTGATCAAAGAAATGAACGGTGAGGATGAGATGATAGGAGAGATGGACGGCTGAGATTAAAAGAGGAATAATAATATAATAATGGACCAATAGGGCAAGATCCACCATTTAGGGAAAAGCAAGGGTGGGATGAGTGACACTTGTCACTCATCCAAGGGTCCAGATTAATTCTAGGTTAAAATCAGATTATAATTTTTTATTATTATTTTAATCAAGCCCTCGGTTTGTACGTTTAATCGATTTCACTCCCGTGACCATAACTTTTTCGTCTGACGTCCGATTTCGGCGTGCCGCTTGTCTATGGATTCGTATCGACCCGATCTACGTAACGGTTCTTGGCCTTCAGCCATCAGACCTCCTGGGTCAAAAGTCAATATTTTACCCACACCCAAGGGTAAAACGGTCATTTTACACTGTCCGGTCGATTTCGCTCAACTAATCATCGGTTAACCTCACTAATTCATGATTAGTCACTAATCTAATCCTGGAATTCGGGATGGGTCGTTACACTACATGTGGGCCCCATGCACCTGCGTAGAGGTTGTCTTCTACCTCCATACGGGTTCTGGTTTTGGGTAACCTGACTCGTGAACGCAACCAGGTTCCAAATCCTAGTTTTCACGATCATTTTTCTTGTTCTATCCATCTAACCACATATAATCAAGTCCAGGAGAATACCCATTCCATTAAAACCACGAGAACTTACCTTAACAATATAGATCAGCCTTCTGAACTTTGGGCCAAAGTTTCACAGTCAATCCTATAGTCCTTCCACATCCAAATTGTCATTTTGTGAGCTTATCACGATCATAGAGACTTATACGTCCTGTTAGAACTCTTAGTTACGAGCTGGACATTCTCAAAACAATTTTGAAACTTCTCGGGACATTTGAGTCCTTACGCATTGTTTCTCAGACCTGCATGGTAACACCCTCTCCAGCTCCTTTTTTGGCCCTCATATTCTCCTCCTCCTCTTTTTTTCTTCTTCTCTCTCCCTGTGGGTTTTCACTCTGTTTTCCTTCATTTTTCATGTTTTCCTCTTTTTCGGTCACCATCCACCGAACACCCTCAACACACACACACACCCCCATTTTATAGAATGGGTAAGTCCGTGGAAGAATATGGGAGGGAAATATGAAGAAAAGTCTAGAACATCGTAGGTCCTTTATGCAAAATTACCAACATACACTTATGTTCAAAATTACCAAAATGCCCCTAACTATTTTTGACCCATAACAAACCTTTTCGATCTCTGATTTCAACATATCGCCTGTCTATGGTCTGAAGAGTTTGGGACCTTTGCAACGGTACTCACGAAATATTGAAAAGTATTCACGTCAAAAAGTCAACACTTTTACCTTTAAGAGTAAAATTCTCATTTTATATTTTAATTTTCTAAATTTATTTTTGTTGAATTTTTTGGTCGTTACAAATATATGGAGATCGAGATTCTTTCCGTCTTGTTTGGCAGAATAGGCTTTCTGATTCAAATAAAATACTTGTTACTCATTAGAACCATCATAGAAAGCTGTAGAAAGAGTCTTCCAAATTTCGCGGGCTATAAGAAGTCGCGGATAACGCCTCATAAATTTTTGCGGCCATGGATTGTAAAAGCCATCACTTAACTTTTCAATTTTCAGTGTACCATTTTTCATATCCATCTTCATCTTCTTCATGTGGAGTTTTTTTCCCCATGAATATACCTGGGTTTTTCTTTCTCAGCGAGATGAGTCTCTATGTCTTGGGATCACACATCATAATTAGTATCAATTAGGGTAATCTCTGCACTGAACCTAGATCCTTCGAATTGAACAATAAACTGTGGATTTGGTTCCTAAATTTTTACCCATGTTTTCCTTCTTTGATGATGAGAATGGGGAATTTTCGAGGGGCTTTTCAGAGGCATAAAAATTCGATAAGGTATGAATTGTCTATAATATGGGGATGGGCGCAGTGAAAGATCAAAGGGAATATCAAGAAGACAATATGAAATTTGGAGAATAAGACAATATTAATGGCAATATCAAGCGGCAATGGATCGGTGGGAATTTTCCCGTCGGTGCGGCTAGGTTTTCAATTGTTTTTTTTTTAATTTTTCAAAGAAATTGATTGAGATTGTTAGCTCTCATACCAACTTGAAAATCAGTATTATCAAAGGATCTGTTATTTTTCTCTCAATCAGGATATATACATATACATATATATATATATAGTGATTTACATGAATAATTACATGAAAACAATTACATTTATCATTGGATTGGGTATCCTTTTATAGTAAGGAATCATTATGTAGTAAAGAATCCTTCTCTGGTAAGGAATCCTACATAATTTGAATAATTCAATAATATTACCCCTAAGAATAAATACGGAGTTGTGCAATTATGTAGAGTATTTGCATACAAATGAAATGAATAATTAGATGAAATTAAAAGTTGATGCCGTGAATGAGTTAACATTAGGGATGGACACGGTGCGGTTTAATAATATTGACAGTATTCAAATCCAAACCGTTATAATCTTAATAGTTCGATACAGTTTGAATTTTCTAAAATTAGAAATAAAATTGTTTCAATCCAAACCGTTATTAACGGTTCGGTTTGGATCGAAACGGTTTGAAACCATTTAGGCATAAAAAAACAAGGATATCAAAAATAAAAAGTAAGGTTATAAAAAGTAAGAGAATAATCAATACTCAAAATATTGTATATTAAGTTTGCGGAGAATTGGGTGGCAAACATTACCACTATATTAAGATTTATCAAAAAAAACATTACCACGTACTAATCTTTTATTATACTCTTATCTGGGTATACATTTATTTATATGAATATATATGAATATTTTTTTATTATTTTTGTATTAATAATAAATTTAAAAATTAATAAAAACTAACATATTTCTTAACGGTCCGGTTTGAATTTAACGGATTTTCAGAATGAAAATCCAAATCCAAACTATTTCTAACGGAGCGGTTTGGATTCTCAAACATTTTTTTATTTTCATCCGGTCAAACTTAAACTATTAGATAAATAACAATTTAAAGTGGATCGATTAGCAGTTTTAACAGATCTATACCCACTCCTAGTTAACATCATACACCATGGTATTTTACTTCAAAAACCTTGTATGAACCTCAAATTTCAACCAAAGTCACAAAACCAAGTACCGTTTTCACATGCTAATAACCTGACACCATTACTATATCTGCAAATGCGTCCAATTACTTTTACCGTTTTCTTTCCTTCGTTCAACGTATGGTACAAAGTACGAAGATAACAACCAATTGGATACAACACATCCCTATTTATATTTGAACATACTAAATTAATTATATTTAATAATATACTTTGTATGAACGAATTAAATTACGTTCCAAAATCCCTCTTTCCCAATGAATTTTGTTGTGTGGAACGTCATGGGTATATATGATGCTCCTCGTCATAGGGAAATTCAGGATTTTGATGCTGCTCATAAGCTCTCCTTGGTTGGTTTGGTTGAGACACGTATTCGCGGTCCCAATTTTGATGGTGTGGTGAGGTCTGTTTTTCGTGATTGGCTAGCTTTGAATAATTATAACTCCCATGTTAATGGAAGGATTTGGGTACGTTGGAATCCCTATATTGTCTCAATGTCTCCATTGGGAGATTCAGACCAAGTTTTGCCTTGCCGTGTTCAAATTCTTGAGTTTGGGATGGTTATTTTCTGTTCTTTTGTCTATGCTGCTAATGATGAAATCCCGAGACAGTTGTTGTGGGACAACTTGTGTTCATTCAGCTATATCATTGGGGAAGTTCCATGGTGTGTGTTAGGGGATTTTAACAGTGAGGTTGTTTGGAGAAAATGAAGGAGGTCCTGGTCTGAGACCCTCAACGATTAGTGACTTTGTGAATTACCTTGAGGATGCTGGATTAGATGATTTGTGTTACACTGGGCAACACTTGACTTGGTGTAATCTCTATTTTTATGGTATCGTGGTGTCTTGTAAGTTTGATCGTGTTTTGGTTAATGGTCCTTGGCTGTCTTTATTTTTCTCTAGCCATGCTTCTTTTTTTCCCCTTGGAGGATTTGATCATTGCTATACTATTGTTTCTCTAGGGATCTCTCGTAATCACATTCAAGTTCCTTTTAATTTTTTTAATTTTTTACTAAACATGAGAATTTTTTTTCCATTGTCTCCCAGGCTTTCAATTCTTCCATTAGAGTTCTCTACAACTCCAAGTGGCTCTTAAGCTAACGCTTGTGGAAGTTGAGCACAAGGCCCTAAACTGTCTTCTTACCCTCCAAGTCTCTGATGATGTTCGTATTTCCAAATTGGAGCTTGATAACTGCCAAGTTTCCATGTCAAATGGCCTCGATAATTTAACTCTTGTTGTTCGTGAAAAAGAGCTTCTTTTGAATTATGTTGATTGTCTTCAAAGGGAGAAAATTTTCCTTAAGCAGAAGTCCCGTTTGAATTGGTTAGCTGAAGGAGAAAGAAATATTGTGTTCTTTCATAAGGCCATCAAGAAAAGGGCTAACAGGAATAAGATATCCTCTATTTGCACGTATGATGGTTCTATCACTATTGATATGGAAAAGATTAAAATGGAGGTTGGTTATTTCAAAAATCTGCTTGGTAGTTACCTTGATGGGTCTGCTGATGTTGGCTTCGTGGGAGGTGTTACGGTGTCCCCTGAGGATGCGATTTCGATGGCTAGAGAGGTTTTTTATGAGGAGATTTTTTTGGCTTGTTTCCACCTTAAGGCTAACAAGGCGTTAGGTCCAGATAGGTTTAATTGTCACAACCGGACCTTCTCCAACAAGATATTGTCCGCTTTGCGCCCAACCCCCACGGTTTTGTTCTCGGGAGCTCACTTGCAACTCCACCAGTCTCAACTCGCTTAACTTTAGAATTCCTAAGGAATCCAAAGCCAGTGAGCTCTCAAAAGGCCTCTTGTTAGATAGATACACGCCTACACATATAAGGCGCATTCCACAGATCCTCCCGAGCATTGTGGGCTTGCTAACCATGCCTTCAAGGCACGGGTCCTCATAATATACCCCCATTGGGGCCTAGCGTCCTCACTGGCACACTCAATTCCAGCCATGATTGGGCTCTGATGCCAAATTGTTACGACCCAACCTTCTCCAAAAGGATATTATCCGCTTTGGGCCCAGCCCTCACGGTTTTGTTCTCATGAGCTCACGTGCAATTTCTCAGTGGGTCACCCATCCTGGGATTGCACCAGCCTCAACTCGCTTAACTTTAGAGTTCCCAAGGAATTCAAAGCTAATGAGCTCCCAAAAGGCCTCATGTTTGATAGATGCACGCCCACACATATAAAATGCATCCCCCAGATCCCCCCGAGCGATGTGGAATTGCTAACCATGCCTTCAAGGCACGGGTCCTCATAATCCATTCCCCTTGGGGCCCAGCGTCCTTGCTGGCACACTCAATTTCGGTCAGAGTTGGGCTCTGATACCAAATTGTCACGACTCGACGTTCTCTAGCAGGATATTGTCCGCTTTGGGCCCAGCCCTCACAATTTTTTTCTCGAGAGCTCACATGCAACTTTCCAGTGGGTCATCCATCCTAGGATTGCACCAGCCTAAACTCGCTTAACTTTGGAGTTCTCAAGGAATCCAAAGCCAGTGAGCTCCCAAAAGGCCTCATGTTGGATAGAAGTGCGCCCACACATAAAAGGCACATCCCCCATATCTCCCTAGGCGATTTGGGATTGCTAACCATGGGTCCTCATAATCCACCCCTGATTGGGGCCCACCATCCTCGCTCGCAAACTCAATTCTAGCCGGGGTTAGGCTCTGATACCAAATTGTCATGACTCGACCTTCTCCTCCAAGATATTATCGCTTTGAGCCCAGCCCTCATGGTTTTGTTCTCGGGAGCTCACGTGCAACATCCTAGTGGGTCACCTATGCAACTTCCCAATGGGTCACCTGACACGACCCACCCTCAATCCCTCATGATTAAGGGTCAAGTCATGCTCCCGTCTAATTTTCACATGACACGAAGGCTAAACCGACGTCCAACTTTCGTGTGACACGTAAGTCGTACAAGGGATTCTCAACCGAATCGTTCACAACTTCCGGACTTCCCAAAGCGGGCAGACTTTACTGTGGATCGCGTATGTGATGTCTCTGTCTCTCTCGACCAACAGCCCGCACCGCAACAACGTGGAGTGTATCGAAAACATAAAAAGACTGTGAGTGGACAAAATAAATAGTATGTTCAGAAAACAGTTTATAAAAAAGTACTTTTATACCCTCCATTTAAAAACCAATGCATGCATATACAACTAATTCACAAAACCATTTCATATCCAAAACCATCATTGAAAACTAGAATCATTTCCTTTCCTCAAATCTGCAATTCAAATCCAGGGCCTCAGCCCAAAATCATAAATCAAACATCAAAGTACGGGAACTCAACCCCAAAACTCATCAAATCCAAATCTTCCGGGTCATTGCCCAAAACATCTGAAAACCAGTGAAAAACATCAATCAATCGAGTTGTTGGATTTCAAGTGCGCCCGAATCTTTAAACTCAAAACCATGTGCATAATCAGGCCTTCCCGGGATATCAACGAGTCTTTAAACTCAAAACACAATCAACAGGGCTCAGGAGATATCATAATAACTGAGTCTTTAAACTCAAAACATATCAATCCAGGGCCCTCCCCCATCATCAATCAACCGAGTCTTTAAACTCAAAACCAGATCCAGCCGTTTTCCTTTTTCCGGGTCTTTAAACCCAAAACCATTTTTCTTTCTAGGTATTTAAACCCAAAACCATTTTTAAAAACATAGGAAAATCCATATCCGAATTCGCAATAATGATTCCGTAAGCCGGCATCCGGAACCATCATCCCGAACCCAAATCCAGAATTTCTCTTACAAGTTTCAAAACCGAATCAAGAATCCTCTTTCCAAAATTCGATTCCAAAACCGAAATCTCGTTATCGAAATCATATGAACAGGGCTCCAAGCCCGAAATCACTTTTCCAAAATCCATCGTAAATCATTGAAATCAAATCATATTTCAAATCTCAAACTCAAATCATTAAAACCATGGTCAAATCTCAACATAAATTCGAAACTCGTAAAACGTGCAAATACGTCATTATCTCGAAATACGTGCAAAACCGTAAAGCATCAAAATCATAATCATAAACACAGAAATCACGTATAGTAAATATATAAAAACATATATGCATGCATCATAAGTTAGAAAGCAAAGTCCACTCACAGATCATTAAAGCTGTTGCCTCGATACGCGCGCAATTACGCCGTTCCCGGCTAATCCGCTATCACCGGCTTTCCTGAACCTATCCAAATCCCATAATAAGGTCACTAACTACTTCATAAAGCTTATACTAAAGCCCTGTAATTTTCCCGAATTTTTAGCTATTTTTAAACGGGCCTTAAAACCATCGGACATCCCTAAACATATCGAGACGATGTCCCATCGACTCAAAACCAGTGCCAAAATGCTTGTTACATCAAATAATTTAAAAGTCATGTTGGAACCTTCCCCAAAAGGGGCCCTACGCGCCGCCCAAAGGGGCTGCGCTTGGGAGCCACGCGCCTTACTGTTCATTGTCTTCAAGCTTGGTCAAACCTGGTCCAGACCGGTCCGGTTCAGATCGGTCCAACTTGAACCGACGTGGGCGGTTCGACACTCTAAATTGTCCATTCCTTAACCGTTTTCAGTCCTAATCCTTTTAATAGTTTTGTCCAGTAATGCCTTACACAATCACGATTTTAAAACACGAAATTGAAGTCTGAACTATACCTTTCAACCAAAGAACCAGAGGTTCAGTTTCCTTCTCTATGCTATGGAGATTCCGGCCACCTCTGACCGTAGTTCCAAGCCCAACACCCTCGTCTTAAAGTTCAAAACCACACCTGATCAACCAATGAGAGTATTAGCCGTCAAAACGTAAATTGCCATTTTAGCTCAACTAAGACGGTTCACGGCAATTTACACTTACCGGCCCCTTCAAGCCTTGAAACCAGGCTTATTTGATTCCCTAAGCCTCTAGTAACAGCTTCCATCCACTAAAATCGATCAACCACCAAGAATTCACAAATTACCATTTTTTGATTTCAAACAAAACTCACGGTTTTCATACGTACCTTCGTCGTCGTGCCCGTTGGGGCTTCCACCGTCGTCATCCCACTTTCCTTACTTTGTTTCCTTCACAAATTATGGGTCATGGAAGAGAATTGTTCGAATTGATGGATGAGTATAAACTCAGTCTCTGTTTTTCTTCAGTCTAACCCGTGCAACCATCAATCCCTTTTTAAATTTTCTAAGGTGAACAGTGTGGCACCTTCCACAGCCATTCAGAGAGGGCCAGGTGTCCAACTCTCTGTGGACTCACTTCCCCAAGGCAGCCACATGTCCATTTGTCACTGGGCACAGATCCCAAGGCCCCAAATGACCAAAATGCCCTTGCCTTTACAAATTACCATTTTGCCCCTCTTGTGTTTAGACTTAGAACGAAACCGTCCGATGTCCGATTACAGCATGCCGCCTGTCGTTGTACTCAGGGAATCGAGACCTACCTAACGGTCCTCGAATTTCATGAAAATTCCATGTCGTTTGAAAAGTCAACAAATTGACCCAAATTACCCTCGAACTTTCGAACGTCATAACTGTTTCCTCGAATGTTAGAATCGGTTGTGCCACCTGTCTATGAACTCGTGACGTTCCGAACTACGTCACAGTCATCGGTCAAATTCCATTTGACAGATCGAACGAAATGCCAACATTTTTGCCCATTCCATGGGAAAAATCGTCATTCCGCACCATCCGTCCAAAATTATCCAACTAATCACCGATTATCTTCACTAATCCATCATTAACCACTAATCTAATCCCGGTTTAAGGGACAAATTGTTACAATCTCCCCCCTTAAAGAATTTCGTCCCTGAAATTCTGAATCTCGTACGTCCGCAACTTACTGGGGGAAATTCAACTGATCTCACACCTGGGTCTCCTTCCCGGTGTCCATCACCTGCCACTCCAGCTTATCCTGACAGTTCCCAAACTGTCACCCCAATTCAATCAAGCAAACCAACTTGTCCGACTTCCAGTCCATCTAACGATCATCTTATTCTCACTGAGGTCCACATCTTTCAACTCGTGCCCGAGATACCTCTAACGTCGCACCAGCCGACCCTCACGTCTAGTAGGTACACCACAACACCACTGCTACCGATCTCATCATCCTTGATCCTTTTTCGAGTCAAGCGTACCTCGTACCAAGACCTCAATTCATCGTACTAGTCTGCCGTTAACGGAGTGATCAATTTGCAAAACGGCATCTACCAACCTCGGTACGTCTATTCTTCAATATTCGTACAATGATCTGTACTTCTTCCGTCAGCGATCCGCGTCGACCTCACCGGAGTCACAACGTACTCGTCTATACCCCTAATTCAACCAATCATCTCACTAGTGGTTCCATTAACCACTAACACAATCAACTTGTGGGAACACCATCCACATTCCATCCTATTTCTCTATAACGGGACCCTATCACATCCCTGTTTAACCAAGAGCATACCTCTCTATGTCAGGGTCCCACCAGCCACTCATGGCTCGGAGCATCCAGCTCATATCAACACTAAAGCCTGCAATAACCAATCAACCACTCGGGATCACCCTGATCCGGCCCATATGCTCCGACAAAAATCCATCATATCGGAACTACGCCGATCCTCCATCAATCCACAACATACCTCGGCACTAAGCCGATCACCAACATTTCTACCAGAACATCACGCTGCACGTCCAAAATCCATCCAACAATACCATAGTGTTTGGTGGTATGCAACGTGGTTCTAGAACCATACAGATTACCACCTGACCACGAGTCAAACACGCTTCACTTTTGAAACCCATCGGTCTAATCCAATACTAGGCCAAACTACACGTCTTCCGGGGAAGTCCAACTCAAATCCCTTCCGAATCTCCCAGTCTACTGGGTCTCTCAACCAATATTAATTCCAATCGTATCTCAACTACGAATACAGAGCAGACCCAACACTAGATCCAAGCCAAAACTCATACGTCTGCGAGACGGACCACACATGTCCTGCACAACTACAAGGTGGTCAAGATATCCAACTTGTATCTCACATACGATCCTCTGGATCCACAACAACTTAATCTTGAGCCAAAACCGATCCAATACCGATCCACTCACTCCTAAGTGGATGCCACTTCGCGTCCATACAACTCTTACCATCAGACCATCACATCAACTTAAATCAAACCAAAATACCACACGTCTAGTTTGTGGGTTCTATTCAATAACCTCATATCGATCAGTTATAATCACTCTTTCTTAGCTTTCTTCCGTCATCCTACAACGGAACTCACAATGGTCCACAACTATGACATCACAAGTCATTCTGCCTGAATCCAATTTAGCACAATCCTATGACACTCGCCACACATGCCACTCCCGGCGTCACCAAGTACTCTTCCTACTCCCGAACACATCCACCCGTGTTCACGACCAAAGGGGGTCACAAGTCCTGAAATTTCTTCAATGAATCCCTAGATCGAAAGTATCCATCTCTCATACTTGACATCTAACACCAACTCAGAATCAACACACATCTCATCGTCTAAACTACACTTCCTGATTCCGAGATTCCAACCATGTTGGAAGTATATCCACCTTTTGAAATCATGGAACTCAATCCACAACACGAATACCACCATTGGACCAACCGTCCAAACTTCAACTCTGTTATACTTATGCAATCCACAACTCCTACGGATCACAACCACGTGTCCGTAACCAAACCATCTCACTGACCAACTCGCATGTCGGTTAATCCCTCTTATGTACTTCCAAAAGGATTTCAGTCATAACGTCTCAATCTTCCCGAGGTTCCATTCTAAGTCACCAACTTTCGGGACCACAATCAACAATCACTCACCTCGGACTCCTCAGTCACTATCCTCGAAGTCGTCCATCACTAAGCTCGGGGGAATCACTGAGTGCTGGCCTCGACATCACCCAAATGCCAACCTCGGCATGTGCCGACACAGTCCAACACACTCGATATCTCCAACACAACATGGTCAACCTGACCATACCATCCTAGCTCAATCCAACTTGAAGCATCAGTCCGTCCACTGCGCTACTCGGATCCACCTAACGGCATGCTGACCGTTCATACCGAAACATATGGTCATCACATCTCCCAGCTCTATTCATAGTTCCTTCCAGACACCGGCATCTCACGCCTGGTCACAACCTCAACTCACGATATGCCCCCTCTTTCTCCCCGCTCCCCCCCCCCACCCAATCCCCGTACTATTACAAGCCTCCTGGCTCGTGGCACGTCATCCTCTATCTCATGCTCACAGCACACCAGTCCCAAACCTCCGCTCTTACCGAGCCCAAACCCTCAATCTACGCTCGAGTCGGGGAAAATAACACCCATCGTAATCCACAACTCTGAGCAACTCAATGCTCAACCAACGCCGCAATCTTACTGGACTCGTCTAGAGTCGTCCATCAACCATCCACTACCCCGGCTGCATCTCGCAGCACCATTTCTAATCCAGACGTAAATCGGCCCAACCACAACAACTACCTAACCACAAACTCACGGTTTTCAGACCAGTCATCCCGCAGGGTTCCTCAAATCATTCTCGTCATACGGGTTATCAAAACCCACAGCATCCACGAGACCTCCAATTGCTCCCAACGACCTCACCACTCTGGTTGTCACAAACGTCAACCAGTAACAATTGCTAGGGGGGAATCCCTCGGATCTCAAAGTAGTTCCTAAAACCTGCCACTCAAGGCATCCGGCTTCTCGTAGTCGCACAAGTCCACATTCAACCAAACTGACCAAAAGGTCACCAATCCATACTATCATCATCCGGCCTAACAAGCTAGCGTTAACCGGCCTCCTCGGCCCACGGATACCTCCAACACAACGAGTGGTCATCAGGCTCCACATGCTGACCAGTCGATCATCACATCCGACCCTATGGTCCCAACATCGAGCACATCCAGTGCCAAACACACTAACCATTCCGGCCCTAACCCGACATACAACTCACCACACACCGGGTATCGGGCAACACATCACCCAGTCACTCGTACTCTTACCACTAGCAATGCCACTAGCTATCGTACTATCACTCATGTGTCCAGGTTGATGACGGGTTGTTCCACGTTGAGATATCACATTCACAGTAGCATCACGACACGCTAGTCGACAAACCACCTGCTCTGGAAGCCCAACGTCACTCAGAGCACACAAAACCTGGCTCTGATACCAATTTTACATGACCCACCCTCAATCCCCCGGGATTAAGGGTCAGGTCATGCTCCCGTCTAACTTTCGCGTGACACGAAGGCTAAAACGACGCCCAACCTCCGTGTGACACGTAAGTCGGACAAGGGATTCTCAACCGAATCGTTCACGACTTCCGGACTTCCCAGAGCGCACAGACTCTACTGTGGATCGCGTATATGATGTCTCCGTCTCTCTCGACCAACAGCCCGCACTGCAACAACCTGGAGGGTATCAAAAACATAAAAAGACTGCGAGTGGACAAAATAAATAGTATGTTCAGAAAACAGTATATAGAAAAGTAATTTTATACCCTCCATTTAAAAACCAATGCATGCATATACAACTAATTCACAAAACCATTTCATATCCAAAACCATCATTGAAAACTAGAATCATTTCCTTTCCTCAAATCTGCAATTCAAATCCAGGGCCTCAGCCCAAAATCATAAATCAAACATCAAAGTACGGGAACTCAACCCCAAAACTCATCAAATCCAAATCTTCCGGGCCATTGCCCAAAACATCTGAACACCAGTGAAAAACTAGTGAACAACATCAATCAATCGTGTTGCTGGATCTCAAGTGCGCCCGAATCTTTAAACTCAAAACCATGCGCATAATCAGGCCTTCCCGGGATATCAACGAGTCTTTAAACTCAAAACACAATCAACAGGCCTCGTGGGATATCACAATAACCAAGTCTTTAAACTCAAAACATATATCGAGTCTTTAAACTCAAAACATATCAATCCAGGGCCCTCCCCCGTCATCAATCAACCGAGTCTTTAAACTCAAAACCAGATCCAGCTGTTTTCCTTTTTCCGGGTCTTTAAACCCAAAACCATTTTTCTTTTTGGGTCTTTAAATTGAAAAACATTTTTAAAAGCATAGGAAAATCCATATCCGAATTCACAATAATGATTCCGTAAGCCGGCATCCGGAACCATCATCCCGAACCCAAATCCAGAATTTCTCTTACAAGTTTCAAAACCGAATCAAGAATCCTCTTTCCAAAATTCGATTCCAAAACCGAAATCTCGTTATCGAAATCATATGAACAGGGCTCCAAGCCCGAAATCACTTTTCCAAGATCCATCGTAAATCATTGAAATCAAATCATATTTCAAATCCCAAACTCAAATCATTAAAACCATGGTCAAATCTCAACATAAATCTGAAACTCGTAAAACGTGCAAATACGTCATTATCTCAAAATACGTGCAAAACCGTAAAGCATCAAAATCATAATCATAAACACAGAAATCATGTATAGAAAACATATAAAAACATATATGAATGCATCATAAGTTAGAAAGCAAAGTCCACTCACAGATCATTAACGCCGCTGCCTCGATACGTGCGCAATTACGCTGTTCCCAGCTAATTCGCTATCACCGGCTTTCCTGAACCTCTCCAAATCCCATAATAAGTTCACTAACTACTTCATAAAGCTTATACTAAAGCCCCATAATTTTCCCGAATTTTTAGCTATTTTTAAACGGGCGACTCGAAACTAGTTCCAAAATGCTCGTTACATCGAATACTTTAAAAGTCGTGTTGGAACCTTCCCCAAAAGGGGCCCCACGCGCCCTCACGCACCGCTCAAAGGGGCTGCGCGTGGGAGCCACGTGCCTTACTGTTCATTGTCTTTAAGCTTGGTCAAACCCGGTCCAGACCGGTCCAACCTGAAACGGCGTGGGCGGTTCGACGCTCTAAATTGTCCATTCCTTAACCATTTTCAGTCCTGATCCTTTTAACAGTTTTTTCCAGTAATGCCATACACAATCACGACTTTAAAACACGAAATTGAAGTCTGAACTATACCTTTCAACCAAAGAACCAGAGGTTCAGTTTCCTTCTCTGTGCTATGGCGATTTCGGCCACCTCTGACCGTAGTTCCAAGCCCAACACCCTCGTCTTAGTTCAAAACCAAACCTGATCAACCAATGAGAGTATTAGCCGTCAAAACGTAAGTTGCCATTTTAGCTCAACTAAGACGGTTCACGGAAATTTACACTTACCGGCCCTTTCAAGCCTCGAAACCAGGCTTATTTGATTCCCCAAGCCTCCAGTAACAGCTTCCATCAACTAAAATCGATCAACCACCAAGAATTCACAAATGACCATTTTTCGATTTCAAACAAAACTCACTGTTTTCATACGTACCTTCGTTGTCGTGCCCGCTGGGGCTTCCACCGTCGTCATCCTGCTTTCCTTACTTTGTTTTCTTCACAAATTATGGGTCATGGAAGAGAATTTGATGGATGAGTATAAACTCAGTCTCTGTTTTTCTTCAGTCTAACCCGTGCAACCATCAATCCCTTTTTAAATTTTCTAAGGTAAACGGTGTGGCACCTTCCACGGCCATCCAGGGAGGGCCAGGTGTCCAACTCTCTATGGACTCACTTCCTCAAGGCAGCCACATGTCCATTTGTCACTGGGCACAGATCCCAAGGCCCCAAATGACCAAAATGCCCTTGCCTTTACAAATTACCATTTTTGCCCCTCTTGTGTTTAGACTTAGAACAAAACCGTCTAACGTCCGATGACAGCACGCTGCCTGTCGTTGTACTCATGGAATCGAGACCTACCTAACGGTCCTCAAATTTCGTGAAAGTCCATGTCGTTTGAAATGTCACGACCCTGCCCATCTAACACAATATTGTCCGCTTTGGGCCCAGCCCTCACGGTTTTGTTTTCGGGAGCTCACGTGCAACTTCCCAGTAGGTCACCCATCGTGGGATTGCACCAGCCTCAACTCGCTTAACTTTGGGGTTCCAATCCCCCCCCCCCCCAAGCCACTGAGCTCCCAAAAGGCCTTGTGTTAGATAGATACGTGCCCACACATATAAGGTACTTCACCTTTCCCTCCCCGAGCGATGTGGGATCGTTCACCGATCTTACCTTTCCAAGCTCACAGGTCTTGCTCACCGATCTTGCTTCCAAGACCAGGTCGTACAGAAAAGTCAACAAATTGCCCCAAATTTCCAAATTACCCTTGCACTTCCGAACGTCATAACGTTTTCCTCGAATGTCGGAATCGGACGTGCCACCTGTCTATGAACTCGTGATGTCCCGAACTACGTCACAGTTATCGGTGAAAGTCCATTTGACCGCCCGAACGAAAAGTCAACATTTTTGCCCATTCCAAGGGAAAAATCGTCATTCCGCACCGTCCGTCCGAAATTATCCAACTAATCATCGATTATCTTCACTAATTCGTCATTAACCACTAATCTAATCCCGGTTTACGGGACGGGTCATTACATCACCCATCTTGGGATTGCACCAGCCCCTACTCGCTTAACTTTGGATTTCCCCAAGGATCCAATGTAATGACCCATTCCAAATTTTGGGATTAGTTTAGTGAGTAATTGCGGATTAACATGACTAATCGGGGATTAGTCATGAGATTTCGAAGGGATGATGTAAAATGACGATTTTACCCTTGGGAATGGGAAAAAAGTTGACTTTTAAATCAGGTGGTCAAATGGACCTTGACCGATGACTGTGGCGTAGATCGGGACGTTACGAGTCCGTAAACTGGCGGCACATCGAATTCGAACATTCGATGGGAAAGTTACGGGTCTAGGAAGGTTTATGGCACTATTCATACAAACCGAGGATTTCGACACGTGGTATGATTTGATTGGGGAAAAATCTGGAAGGATCCACTAGATGAGTGACAAGTGTCACCCATCTGATTGGCCCATAACCCAATATTTTGGGTCCTTATCATTAGCCATCCTCATCCTCATTTTCTCTTTTTTTCTCCCAAACCCCATGAAATCCATAACCCATACACCCAAACCCATACCACCACCTCTCAATCATCATCCTTTGCTTGTGACCCGTGAGTGAAAGTTAGAAAGGACGGTGAGACGATCATGACGGTGGTCACGACGAAGCAATGACGGCAGAGGTAACGAAATCCAACCCGTAGTCCGTTTTGAGTTCAAAAATGGAGTTTTTGGTTTGGGCAAGTATTGACCGATTTGGTGGATTGGACGAGGTCCTTAGAGGTGAGACGAGTTGATTGGGCTTGCAATTGACGATTGCGGTGGTCGGAGTCGACTGTAGAATGGATTTTCAGGTGGCCGGTTACTGTTCCTATACGAACAAGTATGATCCCGTCCTAATTTCTTAGTCTCGATCAAGTAGATCAATAGGGTAGGCTAGGACGATCACGTAGATCAATAGGGTAGGCTAGGTATGATCCCAAGGCCTGTTAAGAAATGAAGAAACGGTGGCCGGGTCGGGTTCGTCGGTCTGCGCTACCCGGATTATAGACCTGAAGGCGGTTGAAGACGATGATGATGTCAACGGGTGACGTCATCATCTTATAGCTGTTAGAGGTGGACCAATGGGGCTTAACACGTGTCACACATGTCACATGTCAGTGCCTAGTTAGCACTGACATGTTAGT
Organism: Prinsepia uniflora; assembly: GCA_032719365.1. Classification (NCBI taxonomy): domain Eukaryota; kingdom Viridiplantae; phylum Streptophyta; class Magnoliopsida; order Rosales; family Rosaceae; genus Prinsepia; species Prinsepia uniflora. Next base: position 25,206,603 of record CM064863.1, read on the forward strand.
GATGTGGACCAATGGCAGGCTGACACATGGCACTGTCAGATATGATAGGTGTCAGATCTGACAACTATCAAATCTAACAGCTGTCAGAATCTATTAGTGCTGAAGGCAACGATGACGTCAGTCGTTGACCGTTAACCGCTGACGTTAGCAGTGTTGACCTTGACCAGCATTGACCGTGCGTTGACCACACGCATGGAGGCACATGAGTGCAAATTTCCAAGTGGGACTAGTGTCATTCAAAGTGTAACACCCCGGAGATTCGAGGATTTTAATATTGAAATTTAACATATGAATTGACGTTTTTACCCTTGTGAATGGTATGGCCAAATTGTTGACTTTTTGATTGATGGGTCAAATGGACTTTGACCAGTGACCGTGACGTAGTTCGGGACGTCACGAGTTCATAGACAGGTGGCACGTCCAATTCGGACGATCGGGGAAAAAGTTATGACTATCGAAAGTTCAGGGGCCTTACCGTAATTTGGACTTCAGGGCCGAAAATGTTGACTTTTCGTTTGGCAACTAATTTTCACATGACTCAAGGACCATTAGGTAGGTCTCGACGTCCTGAGTCCGTAGACAGGCGGCACGCCGAAATCGGACTTCGTACGAGGAAGTTATGGTCAAAAACGTGAAATCGGGAGGTTCGTGTCTCCGTTTTCGTGTCGAATATTTTATTCTGAAATTCTGATTGGAGGACACCTGGTGAGTGACAAGTGTCACTCACCCATTGGTTAGATTGGATCAAGCTCCACTAAGCATTTATTTAGGATTTAAATCATCTTTTAATCTTAGCCTTTGATCTGAAAACCTCTAGATCTAATCCTAGCCATTGATCTCATTTCTGAGATCTAATCTGGACCGTCCATCCTTTTCCCTCCATTTCTATATATTTTTTCACCCGACACCCTCACTCACTATACATTGATCCAACACTTACGCACTACACCCTGTCTCTGTGTCTGTGCGTTGCTGGACTCACGGGGAAGGACTGAGGCACAGCGGTGGACGGCGGCAGGCGGCGGCAAGGTGAGCTGGTTTCAAAACCCGAAACGGTTTCAAAAACTCAGGATTTGGTAACTTGAATTCCAACGTTTAGTTTTGGTTTCTATTTACCCTAATCAACTCTAGGGACTGTTAGGAACCTATTGGGCTCAATTGCGTGACCGGAGGTAGCTTGAACGGAGTACAAACGACGACGGGTGAACCGGGTCTGTTCATCGAGGTAAGCCTTCGATCCTGTCTGTGTTTGTCGATTTTAATTAGCTAGAACCCTTTCTGGGATTGGGACGAGCATCTAGGAACAAACTAGGACTGAAATGGTTGAAAATTGATGAAATGGTGACTGGGTCATGATCGCGGGTCTGATCGACCCGAGTTGCAGAGATACGGGTCAACCCGTCTGAGGACAGAGGTGATGACGTGGCACCCTATCAGACCTGTCAGGTGACATGGACCAATCGTGAGATAACACGTGTCACATGTCAGTGCACAGTCAGCACTGACATGTCAGTGACGTGGCCCAGCCAGGGACTGCCACGTGTCACTAACATGTCAGTGACGTGGACCAGTGCCGTGCTGACGCGTGGCACATGTCAGATCTGACACGTGGCCTGACAGATCATTGAGGTGGACCAATCGGGTGTTGACATGTGGCACCTGTCAGAGTCTGACATGTCAGACCTGACAGCTGTCAGATGACGTCAGCAGGGACTGTTCCTGCGTTGACCGACGCGTTGACCGGCGCGTGGGGGCGCGTGTGAACAGTGTTTTGGTGGGACCACCACCATTCTTTAGGTTTCGACGATCCGGATCCAATGGCGGTGGTTTCGGGTCGATCGGAGATCATTAAGTTGGTCAAATGAGGTTTATTGCCTTGGGAAGCGCGTTCTGGCGGCTTTTCCCAGCCGGTTTCAGCCTAGGATTTCATGGTTGAATGTTAGGGGTTTAAATTGACCTTTACGAATACTTTGGACTTGACAGGGATTGTAAATTTGTACCAGGACGAGGTATACGTTCGGTTCCTAGCAGGATTGTACTGTGAGTGGGCCCGATTTCATTAAACCTTTGCATGCTTAAATGTTTTCTGATTTACTTATATGTTCACATGCTGGAATCAAGAAATGGTTTTGATGATATTGAAATTTCGGTTATGGCACGTTTCATGGTATTTGGGCATGAGACCCGTCTGATGAAACGTAACGATCGGTTCGGATTTTACCTATGTATACACATATGTTTTGCATGTGGATATCAATAAAATGTATTTGGTACTGCACTGTATAGATCCTTCCATATGATACTGTCTCCTCCGGATGAGGTACCCCGGAGAGGTCACGGACGTCTAGTACGTCCAGCGTCTATGACGCTAAGCATCGGGGATGTTGTACCCGAACGGGGTTCGGGGATTGAACTCGGAAATTGAGACCCGAGTGGCACACGTAGCCTTGTGATTGTGACCTTATTGGACGTCAGGGACGTCGGACATCAGGGATGTCGGGATTGGAGTGTATAGTGCAGTGGCTAAAATTATGTTTATGGTTTTATTATATGCCTTATGGTTTATATTATATGATTGATGGTTTTAAATTCGGTTGCATGCATGTTTGGAAAACGGAGGGGTAAATTATATGTTTTACTTATCAAATGATTTTATAAACTTGAGTTTCGGTCCACTCACCCTTAATGTTTTGGTAACCCCTCCAGGTCGTGCTAATGAGGTAGAGGAGGAACATGAGGCTGAGGCATAGATCCATTTATGCGTACCTGAACCCCTATTGGGTGGTGTACCCGCAGGTTTATGTTAGAGTCGTGCTCGCAACTTGTAGTTTGGATTTCATCCCTTTTCTGACATCTGTTTAATCGGATTTGATGTATAACTTTAATTTGGTTATTTATGCATTTGATTGTTTGAGGTTAAAATTGGTATGTATTTTGGGTGTCAGACGGAAGCAGAGCACGTCCCCATGTGGTCCTAGAGAGGATCGGGGCGGGTCTTGTCAGCTTGGTATCAGAGCACTAGGTTGTGGTCAGCTTGCTAGACTAGCGATTAGTACTAGTTACTTTTCAACTTTTAAGGATAATGTTAACTGATCTATGCCTCTTGACAGTTGGTTATGCCTCCTAGGAGAATTCCTCATACACGAACTGACGAGGATCTGGAAAGGGAAATGGAATGCGCAAGAATTGAGCGGGCTCAACGTCTGGGAGCCACTCCTTTCAACGGGGGATCGAACCCCGAAGATGCTCATGATTGGATCACCAAATGGGAAAGGATCTTCACGGTGATGCAATGCCCTCCGGGCGAACGGGTAACTTTGGCAGCCTTCTTGCTGGAAGGAGGAGCCTACCAGTGGTGGCACGGCCTTGAAATGTCTGGGTGGTCTGTCCATACCACTACTTGGGAAGCTTTCCGTTCCCGATTTCTGGACCAGTACTACCCGCGATCGTTTCGCGCGGCACGGGAGGCTGAGTTCCTGCGGCTGGAGCAGGGGGATATGTCCGTTGCGGACTACGAGCAGACTTTTGGGAAACTTTCCCGGTTCGCTGCATCATTCGTGAGCACGGAGGAGGACAAATGCCAAAGGTTTGAGCTTGGACTCCGAGGGGAGATCCGGGCAAGTGTGACTGCTGCTACTCATGCTTCGCTGAGAGATATGGTCGACGCTGCGGTGCGTGTCGAGGCCAGTCTGGCGGCACACCAGACACGACAGCCTTCGGGCGAGGGGCGATGTTAAGATCGCCCACACCGTGGGCCATCAGGCCAGAAGAACAACAAGGGAGGGGGCTACAGGGGAGCACCCTCATCCTTCAAGGGTCGTGGCTGGTCAGGTCGACGCGGAGGCTCTCAGGGCAGAGGATCAGGATACAACTCCGGGCAGCGTTCATCTTGGAGCGGTGCATCTGGTGGGCATTTGGACAGGCCGAGGCCAGTAACCTGTTTTGCTTGCGGAGATGAGGGCCACTATGCTTGTGATTGCCCGCAGTTGCCCAAGAACAACGACGCTGGGGGCTCTAGTGTGGTGCAGAGCACGGCTTCCCACACTAACGGGGGTCGCGGTCAGGGAGATGACTGTGGTGCTGAGCGTGGCGCGCGCGGGCGCGGACGGAACAGAGGGACGAGGTCCCAAGTGTTTGCAATGACCCAGCAGCAGGCGAGGACTGCCCCAAGCGTGGTTACAGGTACACTACATATCTTAAACCTTCTTGTACGTGTATTGATGGATGCGGGGGCTACAAATTCTTTTACTTCGAGAAGTTGTGCTGGTATGCTTGATTGTGTGGTATCAGCCTTAGATTGCGAAATGGGTGTTGGCACCCCGATGGGCATCGTGTACCTTGTGAATCAGGTGATTCGGAGGTGCCCGGTGAGAATTGAGGATGTGGATTTACCAGCGGACTTGATTATTCTGGATATCCACGACTTTGATGTAATTTTGGGAATGGATTGGCTATCGGAGCATGGGTCGCTCATCGATTGCAGTAGCAAGCAGGTGATTCTGCGAAGCCCGGGTTTGCCGGAGGTTATCTTTCAGGGGGAACGTGACGGTTCGCCTCCTGAAGTGATTTCTTCACTTACTGCTACCAAACTTCTACGGAAGGGATGCCAGGATTACCTGGCGTATGTCGTGTCGGATCAGGTGGATACTCCGGGTATCGACGAGATACCGGTGGTGCGTGAGTTTCCGGATGTGTTCCCGAAAGACTTACCTGGATTACCGCCATCGCGGGAGATCGAGTTTACGATTGAACTACTCCCCGGTACCCGACCTATATCCCAGGCACCATACCGGATGGCGCTGGCCGAGTTACGAGAACTCAAAACTCAATTGCAGGAGTTGGTGGATTTGGGATACGTCCGACTGAGCACTTCACCGTGGGGAGCTCCGGTGTTGTTCGTAAAGAAGAAGGAAGGGAGTCTCCGTTTGTGCGTTGATTATCGGCAACTCAACAAGGTGACACTGAGGAACCAGTATCCTCTACCCAGGATCGATGACCTTTTTGACCAGTTGCGGGGAGCACAGTGCTTCTCGAAGATCGATTTGCGGTCTGGGTATCACCAACTGAGGATTTCGGAGGAGTATATTCCGAAAACTGCGTTTCGAACCCGTTATGGACACTACGAGTTCCTGGTTATGCCTTTTGGTTTGACGAATGCTCCAGTAGCATTCATGGATCTGATGAACCGGGTCTTCCGACCCTACTTGGATAAATTCGTGATTGTGTTCATCGATGATATCTTGGTGTACTCGAGGAGTGCCCGAGCACATGAGGAGCATCTACGGTTGGTGTTGGAGAAGCTGAGACAAGAACAGTTGTACGCCAAGCTGAGCAAGTGTCAGTTTTGGCTGGGCAGTATTGGTTTTCTAGGACACGTGATATCAACGGATGGGATTAGCGTGGATCCCCAGAAAACTGAAGCGGTGACTAACTGGGCTAGACCGACAACGGTAACGGAGGTGCGGAGTTTTGTCGGGTTAGCTGGTTACTACCGAAGATTCGTGGAGGGTTTCTCCAAAATTGCTGCACCATTGACTCGTTTGACTCGGAAGGGAGTAAAGTTTATTTGGGACGAGCAGTGTGATCGGAGTTTTCAAGAATTGAAAGATCGATTGACCACTGCACCTGTCCTTGCATTGCCGGATGACAGTGGAGAATTCGTGGTCTTCAGTGACGCATCACTACAAGGTTTGGGCTGCGTGTTGATGCAAACTGGCAAGGTTATCGCCTACGCATCCCGGCAACTAAAGACTAATGAGTTGAACTACCCTACCCATGATTTGGAGTTGGCAGCGGTGGTTCATACTCTAAAAATCTGGAGACATTATCTATTCGGCGCAACGTGTCGGATATACACCGACCACCAGAGTCTAAAGTACCTATTCACTCAGAAGGAGCTTAACATGAGACAACGGAGATGGTTGGAGCTGCTGAAGGATTATGACTATACGATCGAGTACCATCTGGGTAAGGCCAATGTGGTGGCTGATGCACTCAGCAGGAAGTCAGCGGGATCTGTTGCACACCTAGGGATGGTGTATCTTCCTTTGCTGGTGGAACTCCGGAAGACGGGAGTTATTTTGGATACAGATGAGCATGGAGCTTTGTTGACCAGTTCCATGTACGACCTGTACTGATTGATCGGATCATCGAGGCACAACTTCAGGATCCGATACTCTGTATTTACAGGATTGAGGTCGATGCGGATGGGAGAGAGGATTTTACCATCCGGGATGATGGAGCACTTTTTAAGTTGGGTCGTTTGTGTGTACCTGCAGTGGCAGAGATACGGACCGAGATTCTTGAGGAGGCCCATAGTTCGGCCTATGCTATGCATCCGTGAGGTACAAAGATGTACCGTATCCTCCGGAACCATTATTGGTGGCCAGGAATGAAGAAGGATATTGCTGAGTTCGTAAGCAAATGCTTAACCTGTCAGCAGGTTAAGGCGGAACGATAGAGACCTTATGGGGCAATGCAGCCACTTCCGATTCCCGAGTGGAAGTGGGATCACATCACCATGGACTTCTTCTTTAAGTTACCGAGGACTCAGAGTGGAGTTGACGGGGTGTGGGTGATCGTGGACCGGTTAACCAAGTCAGCCCATTTTCTGCCAGTACAGGAAACTTATAAACCTAACCGACTAGCTCAGTTGTTCGTAAAAGAAATTATATGATTGCATGGTACGTCGGAATCCATCGTGTCCGATCGTGATCCGCGTTTCACTTCCAGGTTCTGGCGGAGTTTGCAAGCTACTTTGGGAACAACCCTACGTTTCAGTACTGCGTTCCATCCACAGACCGATGGACAGTCTGAACGGACCATTCAGACCCTGGAGGACATGATGAGGTCCTGTGTGCTACAGTTTCAGGATTCATGGGATACTCATTTACCATTGATGGAATTCTCTTACAACAACAGCTATCAGGCAAGCATCGGGATGGCACCCTATGAGGCACTGTATGGTCGACAGTGCAGGACACATATCTGCTGGATGGAGATAGGAGAGCGAGCGGCTGTAGGGCCGGAATTGATGGACTTAACCCTGGAGACTGTTTGAAGTGGGAGATTTTGTCTTCCTGAAGTTATCTCCGTGGAAAGGGATTATCCGTTTTGGTCGACGGGGAAAACTGAGTCCGCGTTTTATCGGACCTTATGAGATCGTGGAAAGGATTGGCAGGGTTGCATACAGATTGGCACTACCTCCAGAACTTTCTAGAGTTCACGATGTGTTTCACGTATCGATGCTGCGGAAGTACGTACATGATGCTTCCCATGTACTGGGGGAACAACCTATCGAACTCCGAGGGGATTTGAGCTTTGAGGAACAACCAGTGCAGATTTTGGATCGGAAAGACAAGGTACTACGTCGGAACACGATTCCTCTCGTGAAGATTCTCTGGAGAAACCAGAATGTGGAAGAAGCCACATGGGAGCCTGAGGCTCAGATGCGAGAACAATTTCCTCACTTGTTTCTTTGAAATTTCGGGACGAAATTTCTTAAGGGGGGAAGGTTGTAACACCCCGGACATTCGAGGATTTTAATATTGAAATTTAACATATGAATTGACGTTTTTACCCTTGTGAATGGTATGGCCAAATTGTTGACTTTTTGATTGATGGGTCAAATGGACTTTGACCAGTGACCGTGACGTAGTTCGGGACGTCCCGAGTTCATAGACAGGTGGCACGTCCAATTCGGACGATCGGGGAAAAAGTTATGACTATCGGAAGTTTAGGGGCCTTACCGTAATTTGGACTTCAGGGGCGAAAATGTTGACTTTTCGTTTGGCAACTAATTTTCACATGACTCAAGGACCGTTAGGTAGGTCTCGACGTCCTGAGTCCGTAGAAAGGCGGCACGCCGAAATCGGACTGCGTACGAGGAAGTTATGGTCAGAAACGTGAAATCGGAAGGTTCGTGTCTCGGTTTTCGTGTCGAATATTTTATTATGAAATTCTGATTGGAGGACACCTGGTGAGTGACAAGTACTCACCCATTGGTTAGATTGGATCAAGCTCCACTAAGCATTTATTTAGGATTTAAATCATCTTTTAATCCTAGCCTTTGATCTGAAATCCTCCAGATCTAATCCTGGCCATTGATCTCATTTCTGAGATCTAATCTGGACCGTCCATCCTTTTCCCTCCATTTCTATATATTTTCTCACCCGACACCCTCACTCACTGTCCATTGATCCAACACTTACGGACTACACCCTGTCTCTATGTCTGTGCGTTGCTGGACTCACAGGGAAGGACTGAGGTACGGCGGTGGACGGCGGCAGGCGGCGGCGAGGTGAGCTTGTTTCAAAACCCGAAACGGTTTCAAAGACTCAGGATTTGGTAACTTGAATTCCAACGTTTAGTTTTGGTTTCTATTTACCCTAATCAACTATAGGGACTGTTAGGAACTTATTGGGCTCAATTGCGTGACCGGAGGTAGCCTGAACGGAGTACAAACGACGACGGGAGAACCGGGTCTGTTCATCGAGGTAAGCCTTCGATCCTGTCTGTTTTTGTCGATTTTAATTAGCTAGAACCCTTTCTGGGATTGGGACGAGCATCTAGGAACAAACTAGGACTGAAATGGTTGAAAATTGATGAAATGGTGACCGGGTCATGATCGCGGGTCTGATCGACCCGAGTTGCAGAGATACGGGTCAACCCGTCTGAGGACAGAGGTGATGACGTGGCACCCTGTCAGACCTGTCAGGTGACGTGGACCAATCGTGAGACGACACATGTCACATGATAGTGCACAGTCAGCACTGACATGTCAGTGACGTGGCTTAGTCATGGACTGCCACGTGTCACTAACATGTCAGTGACGTGGACCAGTGTCGTGCTGACACGTGGCACATGTCAGATCTGACATGTGGCCTGATAGATCAGTGAGGTGGACCAATCGGGTGTTGACACGTGACACCTGTCAGAGTTTGACATGTCAGACCTGACAGCTGTCAGATGACATCAGCATGATGTCATGTTGACGTCAGCAGTGACGTCAGTAGAGACTGTTCCTGCGTTGACCGGCGCGTGGGGGCGCGTGTGAACAGTGTTTTGGTTGGACTACCACCATTCTTTAGGTTTCGACGATCCGGATCCAATGGCGGTGGTTTCGGGTCGATCGGAGATCATTAAGTTGGTCAAATGAGGTTTATTGCCTTGGGAAGCGCGTTCAGGCGGCTTTTCCCAGCCGGTTTCAGCCTAGGATTTCATGGTTGAATGTTAGGGGTTTAAATTGACCTTTACGAATACTTTGGACTTGACAGGGATTGTAAATTTGTACCAGGACGAGGTATACGTTCGGTTCCTAGCAGGATTGTACTGTGAGTGGGCCCGATTTCATTAAACCCTTGCATGCTTAAATGTTTTCTGATTTACTTATATGTTCACATGCTGGAATCAAGAAATGGTTTTGATGATATTGAAATTTCGGTTATGGCACGTTTCATGGTATTTGGGCATGGGACCCGTCTGATGAAACGTAACGATCGGTTCGGATTTTACCTATGTATACACATATGTTTTGCATGTGGATATCAATAAAATGTATTTGGTACTGCACTGTATAGATCCTTCCATATGATACTGTCTCCTCCGGATGAGGTACCCCGGAGAGGTCACGGACGTCTAGTACGTCCAGCGTCTATGACGCTAAGCATCGGGGATGTTGTACCCGAACGGGGTTCGGGGATTGAACTCGGAAATTGAGACCCGAGTGGCACACGTAGCCTTGTGATTGTGACCTTATTGGACGTCAGGGACGTCGGACATCAGGGATGTCGGGATTGGAGTGTATAGTGCAGTGGCTAAAATTATGTTTATGGTTTTATTATATGCCTTATGGTTTATATTATATGATTGATGGTTTTAAATTCGGTTGCATGCATGTTTGGAAAACGGAGGGGTAAATTATATGTTTTACTTATCAAATGATTTTATAAACTTGAGTTTCGGTCCACTCACCCTTAATGTTTTGGTAACCTCTCCAGGTCGTGCTAATGAGGTAGAGGAGGAACCTGAGGCTGAGGCATAGATCCACTTCTGCGTACCTGAACCCCTGTTGGGTGGTGTACCCGCAGGTTTATGTTAGAGTCGTGCTCGCAACTTGTAGTTTGGATTTCATCCCTTGTCTGACATCTGTTTAATCGAATTTGATGTATAACTTTAATTTGGTTATTTATGCATTTGATTGTTTGAGGTTAAAATTGGTATGTATTTCGGGTGTCAGAAGGGAGCAGGGCACGTCCCCATGTGGTCCCAGAGAGGATCGGGGCGGGTCTTGTCACAAAGGGTTTCAACGATTCGGATCCAATAGTGTTGGTTTCGAGTCAATCGGAGATTGTTAGGTTGGTCAAATTGAGGTTTTTCTCCTCGAGAAACGTGTTTAGGACACGTTGACTTTTCTGAGAGTTTTGGAATTTTATCCTATGGACTTATATAGATAGTTAGTGAGCTTCGGATATGATTTGGACAAGATCGGAAGTCCTGGAGATGGTGGATTAGCCTCGGGGAGGCTTATGACACGCTTATCGAGGCGATAGTTAGGGCGGTCTGTGAGTGGACTTTTGTTTTCGAAATATTATGCATGCATAACTATTTTATATGTTTTATATCTATGTTTTGAATGCCTTGAATACGTATATTTGTGGTATTTGATATTTACGTATTTGCACATATTTTGAGATGTATAGTTTTATAGTGGTTTATATGTACTTGTGTTTTCAAGAATGGTTTTGGATTTGGAAATATGGAATCGAGCATGAGACTCATTTGTTTTGGAAACTATCAGACTTGGAGTCCATTTAATTTAATGAGATATCGGGCTGGAGGTCCATTTGGTTTACATTATCGTGCTTGAGGCCTAGTTGAGTAGGCATGAGTCCCATAAGAGCAGGGGGCAAGGAATGCACTCTGAAAGCCATGGTAGGCCATAAGAGCAACAAGAAGTCAAAAGAGAAACGGCAACAAGAAGCAGAATTTTAAATAAAGGACCTCCCCTGCAAATCATTCTCAGTAATTAGAAACATTACAAACTACATAACCTTTTTTTTCCTCTAAGTGTAATGTAAACTATTATCAATATGAAAAATAGTACAAACATACAAAATTCTGAAAGCAATCAAGAGGAAGCAAAATGAAATTATTTACATAGTAAGTAAACTCAAATGCACACTTTTGTTCGCTAAAATTGAGAACAACTTATTTTCAAACTAAATAAAACAAATGTGAATCTTTTCCTTTTTAGCTTTTATACCAAGGCTTAAGTTCTTTTCCTTTTTAGTTTTTATACCAAGACTTAGGTATCTAGCATTAGTGAGAAGGGGAAATGAAAATTTTTGGTTTATAGTTGATAAAATTCTATGGCGCAAAATTTTATGTGTTTGTGTGTGGCTATAGTGTTGTATAGTGATAAATTTAACCAAAATTGAATTTTCAGAGCATACTTATTTATGATGGTATAAGATCGAAGGACTTTGTCTACCAAGTAATTGTAAATGCTTCCAAAAATGCCACCAATAACTCCAAGGGATATGACTGCGAGCAGATCAGCGCTGCTATAAGTGACCTTTGCTGAACTGACATCAAACATGATCAGACCTCCTTCACCAAATAGTCAACATTTACCACCCTTGCAAAATTCTACAAAACCTCTTAATAATACTGCTACAGCGGTTGTGAAAAATGCCCTCCAGAGAAGAGCACTCCTCCACCTACAAGAGCATGATAAAAGATGACAAATTTTCTACTAGATATGCAAGTGTGTAAATAAAAAGTACATGAGTATAGATAATGCTTGTGCCGTAGTGCGGGCATTATAGAGATACCATGAAGCAGCTTCTTCCAGTGCAAAAAGGACCCCGCCAACTGGGGCATGGAAGGCAGCTGCGACACCAGCAACAGCACCACAGGTAATCAGATCACGTCGATCTCTGTCATTTTTAAAGTACCTGAGCCATTTCCAAGTCAAATGATATTTGCAAGAGCCACCCTGTCCAAGAAAAGAGGCTATGCAAGTGCCAGTGTGTACCATAGGTCCTTCCTTACCCACAACAAACCCAGCAGCTACTCCAAATATAGAACCAAAAATCTGCCAAGTTGGGACTCTAGTTTTATTGTTTATATATTATGAAAAGCAAGACATTCAAACTACCATTGGGACATAAATTTTTCTTCAAAGTATGAGTGAGGGACAAAAAGAAAGAGAGAAGAGCATTCATTCTGCCATGTATCTTCACAAACAGGGTACGTGGAGCCAATATAGAGTGAGCATCTACACCATTGAGATATGCTTTAACCTCGGGAATACCTGAGCCTGCTGCTGCAGGGGCAATGTAGGCACAAAGAGCTGCAGAAGCAGTAGCCAAGACCACGTTACAACAACCAAATGCTGCGAATACCTGATAGTACCTGCACTGGAGTTAACATAACGTCATAGTTACTCAAAAGTATATTGCAATATAGCCTTAAAGGTAACGATGATAATGATTACATCTAAGACACGTAATAGCTAGGCTTACTTTTCAGGAAGCATGAGGTCGTTGGTAAGCAAAAGTTTGAAACCAACTATATTCTCAACACCTAGGTTACTAAGAAATCCAACTAACCCAGTGCCTAACCCAGTAAGGAGCACAAGTGTCCACTTGAGAGCAACATACGGAAATATCTCAATCTTCGTTCTAGACCTCCAGTCCTGCTTAAAAAGATCATTCTCAATGATCCTAGAAAAAAAATTACAAAAATAAACCAGTGAGGCAGCAGCTGATGCAGGAGCATCAAATAAATTCTCTAAGTCTAGACTTTGTTAACTAAGAGGATTAAGCGCTCGTTAGAATTTTTATAATTATTGTTATTGTTTATTTCTTTCCAGTTTTGTAGTCCTTATAGGACTAGGATTAATTAGGCAGCTCCTAATCTGTTCAGGATTCTAACTAAATAAGGACTAGGATGTCTAGGGTTTTTATGTGCTGGTATAACTAGGTCATTACAGAGGTTTCTTTAGCAGTTTTTTATCAATAATAAATCAGAATTATTAGAGTTTTCTCTTGGGTTTACCCCAGAGCTTAAGATATCCGTTCCTATTTTATTCTATTTCTCTTCTTCTTGCTGTGTTCTTGGATTCTGTGTTGCCGGCCCACATTAACTTGGTATCAGAGCTCATGGCTGGGCGTGGTCGAGGGCGCGGTAGAGGAACCCAAGTCGAACCAGGGATGAATGAGTTACGGAATTTGGTTGAGGACTTGGCAAGAGCGGTGCATGCTCTCCAAGCACAGGAGCGTGCGAGAGCCCATATGGAGATTCCGGAAGGCAATCGCAACCCCTTTGGCATACTAGACGGTAGCCTAAGGGATGAAGACAGCGAGGACGATGACGCACACGACGTCCATAATCCTGCAGATCGTGAACGCGCAGGATTAGAAGAACGGTTGGTTCGTGCGTTGGACTTAAATGGTGGGGGTATCAGAATTGAGGTTGCTGATTTTATTGGAAGGATGCACGCTGAAGATTATTTAGACTGGGAAGCAAGTTTGGAAAATTATTTTGAGTGGAAACCGATGGCTGAAGACAGGAAGGTGTTGTTTGTCAAGCTCAAGTTGAAGAATGCTGCCCTTCAATGGTGGAAGAGAGTTGAAGAACAGCGTGCTCGACAAGGAAAGGCAAAAATCAATACATGGGGGCATATGAAAGAAAAGTTGCGAAAACAATTTTTGCCAGCCGACTATACCATGGAGTTGTACGAAAAGTTTCATCACTTGAAACAACGAGGGATGAGCATAGAAGAATACACCGCTGAATTTAATAATCTGTCTATCCGAGTTGGGTTGAATGAGACTAATGAACAAATGACGTCTTGACACGACCCATCCCAATCCCCCCGGGATTACCATGGAATGTGACGTGCTCCCGTCTGACAAGAGGCGTCAGACAAGGGATAACCGATTGCCATTGCTCATACGGGCTTCCAGAGTGCGTAAGGATCGATGGAGGAAGTGTGTGATGCTCAGGTCTCTGCTGCAGTCGTATTCGGAATCAACCTGAAGGGCATTGAAAACAAAAGCTGTGAGTGGACGAAAATAAACAAGTCTGTTTAAAACATTTATAAGACATTTATGCCCCTCAGTAAAATCATATGCATGCACCAAAACCAATAATCCCATATTTATTTAGAAATAACCATTAGGGCCTTAGCCCGGAAACCAAAGCATAGTTTCAATTTCCAAAAGTAAATCCAAGAGTTATTTCATAAATCCAGTAATATGAACCATAAGGCATATAATATAAACCATAACCATTATTTTAGCCACTGCACTATACACTCCAATCCGACATCCCTGATGTCTGACGTCCCTGACGTCAATAAGGTCACAATCACAAGGCTACGCGTGCCACTCGGGTCTCAATTTTCCGAGTTAAATCCCCGAACCCCGTTCGGGTACAGCATCACCTGATCCAGCATCACCTGATGCTTAGCGTCATAGACGCTGGACGTACTAGACGCCCGTGACCTCTCCGGGGTACCTCGCCGGAGGAGACAATATAATATGGAAGGATCTATACAGTGCAGTACTAAATACATTTTATCGATATCCACATGCAAGGCATATATATATATATATACTTGGATAAAAATCCAAACCAATCATTAAGTTTCATCAGACGGGTCTCAAGCCCAAATACCGTGAAACATGCCATAACCAGATTTTCCATATCATCAAAACCACTATTGTTTTTAGCAGGTGAATATATATAAAATGTAAACCAGAAAACATTTATTCAATTCCGTTTTAGGGTCCCCGACCCGCAAACACATGTAGAAGTCAACTGGGCCCCTGGCCCGATTTCACTTTATTCAAGTTCGTAACCGTTTCATGAAATCATATCCAACCACATTTATGGAAATCGGTGCAAATCTAGAAAACCTCGGTTTACGTGAAAATACGTAAATCGCCTCGAAATGCGTGAAATCATTTAAATTCACCGATATCCAAAGTAAATCATTTAATCATAACCATAACAATCATAAAACAGTTATGCATGCATCGAATTTATGAAACCAATGTCCACTCACAGACCGTTTAACCGAGCGCCTCGATACGCGTGCCATAGGCCTTCCCGGGCCACATCACTATCACCGGGACTCCCAATCCTGTTCAAATCAATTTAGAGGATCACTAACCTCATCATTAACATCCTATTCAAGTCCCGTAATTTTCCCGAATTTTTAAGTATTTTTAAACTGGATTTAAAACCTTCGGACATCCCGAACAATAACGAAACGGGATCCGATCGACACGAAACCAACGCTAAAATGTTCGTTACATTGTATAGGACAAAAGTCATGTTGACCTCACCTCGAGATTCGTGCCCACGCGCCGTCACGCGCCGCCGTGAGTGGCTGCGCGTGAAAGCCACGCGCCTGCTACAGTGACTGCTACAGTCACCATCTTCACCCGTTTGTCTGATAAACGGGTCTGATTACCCGCGATCTGATCCGGCCAGAAACCTGTCAATTCCCACTTAATTTCATTAATTCAAACAGCCAAAAGGATCGTCCTGTGTCTAATTATGGTTCTGTAAACTTAATTACACCCATAAATCCTTAATCCAACAATTCTCTCGAATTCAAACTCACGGTCAGAACATTCAAAACTCACACAAATCATCCTGGTTTTCAAATTAAAAGATACAGAAGCTTCGTATGACCTAACCAATCATTAATCCGTAACTAATTTCAGGAATTCTTACCCGTAGATGGTCGCCCTCAAGCTCCAAATTCCCCAGAAACTGGAACCTGCGTTCATGGCCAAACCGTGATCGATACCCTTGCTAATCGATACGGTTGAGTTCGTAATGAACCCAGAAGAGTATTACAGCCCTTGGTTTCATCCAAAACACCACACATTTTAAATTCTGATTTTCCCTCAATTTTTCCAGATTTCTCCAATCTCTGTTTCTCTCCAATTCGACAGTCCTCACTTGCCCAGAATGAATCCTCACGACTCACTCACAATTATTTTAATCCAATTCAGTTGTTTAAAGCACCCCAAATCATTCTTCAATCCTCTGTGTAAAGGTTCCCGCACTGGCCCGAAACCATTAAACAAAACCAGTGTCCATGTTGTGCAATCAATTGCCAGCTCCCCACATGTGCGATCACACTTCAAAGCTGCTCCAAAACAGTCCATTAATTGATAATCAACCCATGGGATCGATCGCACAAAGTATCCCACCCACGGCTGCTCGATCAAACAGTACCCACCGTGTGAAATTACAATTCTGCCCTTGTGCAGAAAATTACCAAAATGCCCCTCACGCATCCTGACCCGTAACTCGGTCATACGGACTCCGATTGATGCGTGCCGCCTGTCTACGAACTCAGGGCATCGAGACCTTCCTAACGGTCCTCGGTCCTCGGCCATCGGACCTCCCGATCAAAAAGTCAACATTTTCCCATACATCGTCCAAATTACGAAAATGCCCCTGGACTTCCGTACATCATAACTTTCACCACGAACGTCGGAATCGAACGTGCCACCTGTCTATGAACTCGTGACGTCCCGAACTACGTCACGGTCATCGGTCAAAGTCCATTTGACCATCCGAATTAAAAGTCAACGTTTTGCCCACACCCAGGGGCAAAACGGTCATTTTGCACAATTCGTCCGAAATCGCTCAACTAATCCCAGATTAGTAAATCACAATTAAATATTATTAAATCCCGATATTCGGGACGGGTCGTTACAACCTTCCCTCCTTAAAAAATTTCGTCCTCGAAATTACCAACAATCTTATTCCACAACCACCTTGTGGAAAACAATTCGACCACACATCTATGTACACTTGTACACCCACATACTGGGACAACACCAGCCTCGCTTGTACCCAGACATCCCATCACAGTCATACGTCATAATAGCAACAACACTCGACCACCGCGAGTGGAAATGATCACCTGATCCGCGATAAAATCGGATAACCATTTAGCTGACTCCTTCAGCTAAACGGTTCCCTTCCATTGCCACTAAATCCTTACATTTGCTCCCATTGGGAGTCACCAACTCTCATTTGTCAGTCCATGCTGACACCATCAGTCAAACTGTCACCACAAAGCTTTACCACCCTAGTAAAGCCCCAACCATCTGTCCGTCCGTGACAACACCACGTACTACATCACCCTCGATGTAGCGTAAGATCAACCACATGATCTCAATTCGCAGGGCAAGCCCAATCCTGCGACACAAAATAATCTCAATGTCCATAATCGCCGACTCCCTCAGCGAACCAAAACGCTGGGAAATCACGGTGTGATAATATCACACAAGGCTACTCGTGGTTACTCAAACTACCAATTCACTCATCCTGAGTGTACGTATACCGTCAACTTACTCCATCAAGTGGTGTAACTGGAACACATTGAATACCAGCCCAGCAGTGAACACACATATCAATACCGGGTTCCACTAGCCAACCGTGGCCAAGAGCACCTGCTCATACAATCACTGAACCCTGACAAAATCACTCTGCTCGGCGCACAGTATCAAATGTCCAGTCCACAATACAGCCAAACAAATGATATCAGAACCAAGCCGATTACCAACACATTTAGTTACACACCACTGGTACATCCCATGTACCGCCATTAGGCACCACTCAGCCTAACCAGTCTCAATCCTCGTACAACGTACCCTGAACGTACGTCAATCCATCAATCTGACTATAGCCACCCAGGTCATAGCCAAACACGTTCTAGTAATGGAGTACATTTGCCCAAACCAACATGAGACAAAACGAACTCCACCCGTCATCTAGTTCCAATTCCGAATCCGAATTCGCAATTTCGTAAGAAATCCCGAATCCGAACCCAACATCGTATTTTTAACCCATTTCCAAATCCGAATCCGAAATCATTATTCCGTAAGCTAGCATTGGAATAACCATTCCGCACCCAAATCCAGTAATCCATTTTCGAGCTTCGCAATCGAATCCTGAATCGTCACCCAGAAATTCGATTCCAAAACCCAAAATCTCGTTTACGTCCACCAAGACGTAACATAACCGAACCTATTGGTTGCCAGCTCAAAACACTCGATTGACTTCATAGGGAAGCCAATCCCAATATTCACACGTCAAAGTTTGACAAGATCCGACCACTTCGGAAACCTACTCAACCGAGTAACAACCATATGGACTTCACTCCGAAAAGAAGTTCAGTCCCGTCATTTACGACTCACATACCATGGTAAGAGTGATAAACTCTCCACCCATCTGGATCATCAAGATCACAAACCATATCCATCGCTACGTCACCCGACAAGTAATATCACGATCCTAGATCGTCACATCGACCAAAGTCGACAACATCGCAAATCAGATCCACCTAGGATCCACACATGCACACATAGCTAACAATCCATCTGAAAGCTGATCGTAGGGTCTTACACCCTCAATTGAATCCTTCGCCAAATTTCCCTTGGTGGAAAGATGACCTCGCATTTCCCACCAAATCCACAATCATACACAACTTCTTGTGTCCAATGACCCCAAGCCAAACATGGGTCCACCAACCAATACACACTCAACGTACTGGTAGCAACAATCATCATCTGCCACGGCAGGAAATATGAAGTCAACCCTAATGACTTCGGAATACCAATCACCGATGCGGAAACGAGCACTCCTCTCGTCTCCCAATCACAACTCTCCCCGAAACGGGAGTTCCAACCATGTTGGAAACAGACATGCCCCCAATGAGATGTCAAGTCCAACCACTGGACTGCCCACGTCCATACCTCACTTGGACCACCACGTGTCCAAAATCAATTCATTACTCGGACCTCACGTCCGTCAATAATCATGTATGCACACACCCCGATTCCGAACGGAAATTTCCTCAACTCTGCCTGGATGTGCATACCATACTGCCTTCGTCTCACATCTCAACCTTAACAGGTTCAATCCTCAGGTTCCAAGTGATTCACAATCACAAAATCCCACATCAATACCACGAATGGTTTTCCTCGACTTTTCCAATTTCAATAATTTCCTTGTACTCTCAGGGGATATAAGCAGTACACAAACTTACCAATCTCGGAGTTGACCACAACTCCCAAAATCCACCAATTCTTATGAAATAGGGAACATCGTCCCTAGATTCCTCAAGTTTCAATCATACCATTTTATCCGTTCATCACTTGTCGTCATATATCTGTTAGGACTTATCCCAACACGACACAACCTCCACTGGATCCCATCCAGTCCAAGACTCAACCACCACTGAGTCGCAGATACCAATCATCTGTTCATCATGATAGAGTCACACCCCAACTGGTGGCTCAACGTCATCACAATTACTGTCACCAGCACCAGCGCTAGTACCAGCACCAACGCACCATCATCAATACTAGTATCAGCACACAGTCATCCATACTAGTATTGGCATATAGGTATCACCATACCAATATCCATACATAGCACACGAACATCCATGCTAGCACACAGTGTGCAAAGTTGTTACCCTGGATCTCCGTTCATTACGAACGACGATCCCGTAACAGTACTCATACCCCACGACTATGGGTACCTCCAATTTGACCACTGGCACATCAGGATAATGGTCGTTCCCTGAACATCCCCTGATCCTCAAGTGTGAAAGCCACACAAAATACCCTCGATAGCCAGTCATCTCGACACAACTGTCGACCAACAGTCATCGTTGTCAAGATCCGTAACCACACCTCACACTAGTATTCGATCCAACACGGGATTCCATATTTTATCTCATAACCGCATCCGTGGATCGAATCCCATAATCCAGACTAGACTCACTAGAGTCATCCACATGGTCATCCATGACCTCAGCCGCTCGTCGCAGCACAAGTTCTCATTTAAAGTTCACCTTTCGGTCCATCGATTAAAAATTAGGGTTCCAAGATCACACCCTAGGGTTCCACCGAACCCAACTGCCTTTTGCAGTAAAATCCACAACCTGACCGACCCCGCGGTCCTGACATCATATAGACGTCCAATCCAATCCAATCGTCAACTCAACGTGGGTTCCATCGTGGGTTCCACCACGAAGGTCATCGGTTAACTCCGATGCACCAACACCCCGAACATTAGCCAACACTACTAGGGTCCAAAACTTAGACCAATACTCAACTGAGTTTCGCATTTCCAATCAAATGGGGTTCCCTGAACCTAGCTGTGCCCAGTGGCACAACAATCCATCATCACATGACCGAACCGACGGTCCCACATTACCAGTTAATCGAATACAACCCCATTTGGGTTGAATCGCAACAATGCACGGCGTATCGGGCCAAACACACCCAATTCACCATATAAACCCAAAACTATCTATCAGGTTGACAACGGAACTGCAGCCCAACGAGACATCACACCCTCGTCCTTCGCGCACAAAAGAGCAAAACCTGCTCTGATACCACTTGACACGACCCATCCCAATCCCCCCGGGATTACCATGGAATGTGACGTGCTCCCGTCTGACAAGAGGCATCAGACAAGGGATAACCGATTGCCATTGCCCATACGGGCTTCCAGAGTGCGTAAGGATCGATGGAGAAAGTGTGCGATGCTCAGGTCTCTGCTGCAGTCGTATTCGGAATCAACCTGAAGGGCATTGAAAACAAAAGCTGTGAGTGGACGAAAATAAACAAGTCTGTTTAAAACATTTATAAGACATTTATGCCCCTCAGTAAAATCATATGCATGCACCAAAACCAATAATCCCATATTTATTTAGAAATAACCATTAGGGCCTTAGCCCGGAAACCAAAGCATAGTTTCAATTTCCAAAAGTAAATCCAAGAGTTATTTCATAAATCCAGTAATATGAACCATAAGGCATATAATATAAACCATAACCATTATTTTAGCCACTGCACTATACACTCCAATCCGACATCCCTGATGTCTGACGTCCCTGACGTCAATAAGGTCACAATCACAAGGCTACGCGTGCCACTCGGGTCTCAATTTTCCGAGTTAAATCCCCGAACCCCGTTCGGGTACAGCATCACCTGATGCAGCATCACCTGATGCTTAGCGTCATAGACGCTGGACGTACTAGACGCCCGTGACCTCTCCGGGGTACCTCGCCGGAGGAGACAATATAATATGGAAGGATCTATACAGTGCAGTACTAAATACATTTTATCGATATCCACATGCAAGGCATATATATATATATATACTTGGATAAAAATCCAAACCAATCATTAAGTTTCATCAGACGGGTCTCAAGCCCAAATACCGTGAAACATGCCATAACCAGATTTTCCATATCATCAAAACCACTATTGTTTTTAGCAGGTGAATATATATAAAATGTAAACCAGAAAACATTTATTCAATTCCGTTTTAGGGTCCCCGACCCGCAAACACATGTAGAAGTCAACTGGGCCCCTGGCCCGATTTCACTTTATTCAAGTTCGTAACCGTTTCATGAAATCATATCCAACCACATTTATGGAAATCGGTGCAAATCTAGAAAACCTCGGTTTACGTGAAAATACGTAAATCGCCTCGAAATGCGTGAAATCATTTAAATTCACCGATATCCAAAGTAAATCATTTAATCATAACCATAACAATCATAAAACAGTTATGCATGCATCGAATTTATGAAACCAATGTCCACTCACAGACCGTTTAACCGAGCGCCTCGATACGCGTGCCATAGGCCTTCCCGGGCCACATCACTATCACCGGGACTCCCAATCCTGTTCAAATCAATTTAGAGGATCACTAACCTCATCATTAACATCCTATTCAAGTCCCGTAATTTTCCCGAATTTTTAAGTATTTTTAAACTGGATTTAAAACCTTCGGACATCCCGAACAATAACGAAACGGGATCCGATCGACACGAAACCAACGCTAAAATGTTCGTTACATTGTATAGGACAAAAGTCATGTTGACCTCACCTCGAGATTCGTGCCCACGCGCCGTCACGCGCCGCCGTGAGTGGCTGCGCGTGAAAGCCACGCGCCTGCTACAGTGACTGCTACAGCCACCATCTTCACCCGTTTGTCTGATAAACGGGTCTGATTACCCGCGATCTGACCCGGCCAGAAACCTGTCAATTCCCACTTAATTTCATTAATTCAAACAGCCAAAAGGATCGTCCTGTGTCTAATTATGGTTCTGTAAACTTAATTACACCCATAAATCCTTAATCCAACAATTCTCTCGAATTCAAACTCACGGTCAGAACATTCGAAACTCACACAAATCATCCTGGTTTTCAAATTAAAAGATACAGAAGCTTCGTATGACCTAACCAATCATTAATCCGTAACTAATTTCAGGAATTCTTACCCGTAGATGGTCGCCCTCAAGCTCCAAATTCCCCAGAAACTGGAACCTGCGTTCATGGCCAAACCGTGATCGATACCCTTGCTAATCGATACGGTTGAGTTCGTAATGAACCCAGAAGAGTATTACAGCCCTTGGTTTCATCCAAAACACCACACATTTTAAATTCTGATTTTCCCTCAATTTTTCCAGATTTCTCCAATCTCTGTTTCTCTCCAATTCGACAGTCTTCACTTGCCCAGAATGAATCCTCACGACTCACTCACAATTATTTTAATCCAATTCAGTTGTTTAAAGCACCCCAAATCATTCTTCAATCCTCTGTGTAAAGGTTCTCGCACTGGCCCGAAACCATTAAACAAAACCAGTGTCCATGTTGTGCAATCAATTGCCAGCTCCCCACATGTGCGATCACACTTCAAAGCTGCTCCAAAACAGTCCATTAATTGATAAACAACCCATGGGATCGATCGCACAAAGTATCCCACCCACGGCTGCTCGATCAAACAGTACCCACCGTGTGAAATTACAATTCTGCCCTTGTGCAGAAAATTACCAAAATGCCCCTCACGCATCCTGACCCGTAACTCGGTCATACGGACTCCGATTGATGCGTGCCGCCTGTCTACGAACTCAGGGCATCGAGACCTTCCTAACGGTCCTCGGTCCTCGGCCATCGGACCTCCCGATCAAAAAGTCAACATTTTCCCATACATCGTCCAAATTACGAAAATGCCCCTGGACTTCCGTACATCATAACTTTCACCACGAACGTCGGAATCGAACGTGCCACCTGTCTATGAACTCGTGACGTCCCGAACTACGTCACGGTCATCGGTCAAAGTCCATTTGACCATCCGAATTAAAAGTCAACGTTTTGCCCACACCCAGGGGCAAAACGGTCATTTTGCACAATTCGTCCGAAATCGCTCAACTAATCCCAGATTAGTAAATCACAATTAAATATTATTAAATCCCGATATTCGGGACGGGTCGTTACAACCTTCCCTCCTTAAAAAATTTCGCCCTCGAAATTACCAACAATCTTATTCCACAACCACCTTGTGGAAAACAATTCGACCACACATCTATGTACACTTGTACACCCACATACTGGGACAACACCAGCCTCGCTTGTACCCAGACATCCCATCACAGTCATACGTCATAATAGCAACAACACTCGACCACCGCGAGTGGAAATGATCACCTGATCCGCGATAAAATCGGATAACCATTTAGCTGACTCCTTCAGCTAAACGGTTCCCTTCCATTGCCACTAAATCCTTACATTTGCTCCCATTGGGAGTCACCAACTCTCATTTGTCAGTCCATGCTGACACCATCAGTCAAACTGTCACCACAAAGCTTTACCACCCTAGTAAAGCCCCAACCATCTGTCCGTCCGTGACAACACCACGTACTACATCACCCTCGATGTAGCGTAAGATCAACCACATGATCTCAATTCGCAGGGCAAGCCCAATCCTGCGACACAAAATAATCTCAATGTCCATAATCGCCGACTCCCTCAGCGAACCAAAACGCTGGGAAATCACGGTGTGATAATATCACACAAGGCTACTCGTGGTTACTCAAACTACCAATTCACTCATCCTGAGTGTACGTATACCGTCAACTTACTCCATCAAGTGGTGTAACTGGAACACATTGAATACCAGCCCAGCAGTGAACACACATATCAATACCGGGTTCCACTAGCCAACCGTGGCCAAGAGCACCTGCTCATACAATCACTGAACCCTGACAAAATCACTCTGCTCGGCGCACAGTATCAAATGTCCAGTCCACAATACAGCCAAACAAATGATATCAGAACCAAGCCGATTACCAACACATTTAGTTACACACCACTGGTACATCCCATGTACCGCCATTAGGCACCACTCAGCCTAACCAGTCTCAATCCTCGTACAACGTACCCTGAACGTACGTCAATCCATCAATCTGACTATAGCCACCCAGGTCATAGCCAAACACGTTCTAGTAATGGAGTACATTTGCCCAAACCAACATGAGACAAAACGAACTCCACCCGTCATCTAGTTCCAATTCCGAATCCGAATTCGCAATTTCGTAAGAAATCCCGAATCCGAACCCAACATCGTATTTTTAACCCATTTCCAAATCCGAATCCGAAATCATTATTCCGTAAGCTAGCATTGGAATAACCATTCCGCACCCAAATCCAGTAATCCATTTTCGAGCTTCGCAATCGAATCCTGAATCGTCACCCAGAAATTCGATTCCAAAACCCAAAATCTCGTTTACGTCCACCAAGACGTAACATAACCGAACCTATTGGTTGCCAGCTCAAAACACTCGATTGACTTCATAGGGAAGCCAATCCCAATATTCACACGTCAAAGTTTGACAAGATCCGACCACTTCGGAAACCTACTCAACCGAGTAACAACCATATGGACTTCACTCCGAAAAGAAGTTCAGTCCCGTCATTTACGACTCACATACCATGGTAAGAGTGATAAACTCTCCACCCATCTGGATCATCAAGATCACAAACCATATCCATCGCTACGTCACCCGACAAGTAATATCACGATCCTAGATCGTCACATCGACCAAAGTCGACAACATCGCAAATCAGATCCACCTAGGATCCACACATGCACACATAGCTAACAATCCATCTGAAAGCTGATCGTAGGGTCTTACACCCTCAATTGAATCCTTCGCCAAATTTCCCTTGGTGGAAAGATGACCTCGCATTTCCCACCAAATCCACAATCATACACAACTTCTTGTGTCCAATGACCCCAAGCCAAACATGGGTCCACCAACCAATACACACTCAACGTACTGGTAGCAACAATCATCATCTGCCACGGCAGGAAATATGAAGTCAACCCTAATGACTTCGGAATACCAATCACCGATGCGGAAACGAGCACTCCTCTCGTCTCCCAATCACAACTCTCCCCGAAACGGGAGTTCCAACCATGTTGGAAACAGACATGCCCCCAATGAGATGTCAAGTCCAACCACTGGACTGCCCACGTCCATACCTCACTTGGACCACCACGTGTCCAAAATCAATTCATTACTCGGACCTCACGTCCGTCAATAATCATGTATGCACACACCCCGATTCCGAACGGAAATTTCCTCAACTCTGCCTGGATGTGCATACCATACTGCCTTCGTCTCACATCTCAACCTTAACAGGTTCAATCCTCAGGTTCCAAGTGATTCACAATCACAAAATCCCACATCAATACCACGAATGGTTTTCCTCGACTTTTCCAATTTCAATAATTTCCTTGTACTCTCAGGGGATATAAGCAGTACACAAACTTACCAATCTCGGAGTTGACCACAACTCCCAAAATCCACCAATTCTTATGAAATAGGGAACATCGTCCCTAGATTCCTCAAGTTTCAATCATACCATTTTATCCGTTCATCACTTGTCGTCATATATCTGTTAGGACTTATCCCAACACGACACAACCTCCACTGGATCCCATCCAGTCCAAGACTCAACCACCACTGAGTCGCAGATACCAATCATCTGTTCATCATGATAGAGTCACACCCCAACTGGTGGCTCAACGTCATCACAATTACTGTCACCAGCACCAGCGCTAGTACCAGCACCAACGCACCATCATCAATACTAGTATCAGCACACAGTCATCCATACTAGTATTGGCATATAGGTATCACCATACCAATATCCATACATAGCACACGAACATCCATGCTAGCACACAGTGTGCAAAGTTGTTACCCTGGATCTCCGTTCATTACGAACGACGATCCCGTAACAGTACTCATACCCCACGACTATGGGTACCTCCAATTTGACCACTGGCACATCAGGATAATGGTCGTTCCCTGAACATCCCCTGATCCTCAAGTGTGAAAGCCACACAAAATACCCTCGATAGCCAGTCATCTCGACACAACTGTCGACCAACAGTCATCGTTGTCAAGATCCGTAACCACACCTCACACTAGTATTCGATCCAACACGGGATTCCATATTTTATCTCATAACCGCATCCGTGGATCGAATCCCATAATCCAGACTAGACTCACTAGAGTCATCCACATGGTCATCCATGACCTCAGCCGCTCGTCGCAGCACAAGTTCTCATTTAAAGTTCACCTTTCGGTCCATCGATTAAAAATTAGGGTTCCAAGATCACACCCTAGGGTTCCACCGAACCCAACTGCCTTTTGCAGTAAAATCCACAACCTGACCGACCCCGCGGTCCTGACATCATATAGACGTCCAATCCAATCCAATCGTCAACTCAACGTGGGTTCCATCGTGGGTTCCACCACGAAGGTCATCGGTTAACTCCGATGCACCAACACCCCGAACATTAGCCAACACTACTAGGGTCCAAAACTTAGACCAATACTCAACTGAGTTTCGCATTTCCAATCAAATGGGGTTCCCTGAACCTAGCTGTGCCCAGTGGCACAACAATCCATCATCACATGACCGAACCGACGGTCCCACATTACCAGTTAATCGAATACAACCCCATTTGGGTTGAATCGCAACAATGCACGGCGTATCGGGCCAAACACACCCAATTCACCATATAAACCCAAAACTATCTATCAGGTTGACAACGGAACTGCAGCCCAACGAGACATCACACCCTCGTCCTTCGCGCACAAAAGAGCAAAACCTGCTCTGATACCACTTGACACGACCCATCCCAATCCCCCCGGGATTACCATGGAATGTGACGTGCTCCCGTCTGACAAGAGGCATCAGACAAGGGATAACCGATTGCCATTGCCCATACGGGCTTCCAGAGTGCGTAAGGATCGATGGAGAAAGTGTGCGATGCTCAGGTCTCTGCTGCAGTCGTATTCGGAATCAACCTGAAGGGCATTGAAAACAAAAGCTGTGAGTGGACGAAAATAAACAAGTCTGTTTAAAACATTTATAAGACATTTATGCCCCTCAGTAAAATCATATGCATGCACCAAAACCAATAATCCCATATTTATTTAGAAATAACCATTAGGGCCTTAGCCCGGAAACCAAAGCATAGTTTCAATTTCCAAAAGTAAATCCAAGAGTTATTTCATAAATCCAGTAATATGAACCATAAGGCATATAATATAAACCATAACCATTATTTTAGCCACTGCACTATACACTCCAATCCGACATCCCTGATGTCTGACGTCCCTGACGTCAATAAGGTCACAATCACAAGGCTACGCGTGCCACTCGGGTCTCAATTTTCCGAGTTAAATCCCCGAACCCCGTTCGGGTACAGCATCACCTGATGCAGCATCACCTGATGCTTAGCGTCATAGACGCTGGACGTACTAGACGCCCGTGACCTCTCCGGGGTACCTCGCCGGAGGAGACAATATAATATGGAAGGATCTATACAGTGCAGTACTAAATACATTTTATCGATATCCACATGCAAGGCATATATATATATATATACTTGGATAAAAATCCAAACCAATCATTAAGTTTCATCAGACGGGTCTCAAGCCCAAATACCGTGAAACATGCCATAACCAGATTTTCCATATCATCAAAACCACTATTGTTTTTAGCAGGTGAATATATATAAAATGTAAACCAGAAAACATTTATTCAATTCCGTTTTAGGGTCCCCGACCCGCAAACACATGTAGAAGTCAACTGGGCCCCTGGCCCGATTTCACTTTATTCAAGTTCGTAACCGTTTCATGAAATCATATCCAACCACATTTATGGAAATCGGTGCAAATCTAGAAAACCTCGGTTTACGTGAAAATACGTAAATCGCCTCGAAATGCGTGAAATCATTTAAATTCACCGATATCCAAAGTAAATCATTTAATCATAACCATAACAATCATAAAACAGTTATGCATGCATCGAATTTATGAAACCAATGTCCACTCACAGACCGTTTAACCGAGCGCCTCGATACGCGTGCCATAGGCCTTCCCGGGCCACATCACTATCACCGGGACTCCCAATCCTGTTCAAATCAATTTAGAGGATCACTAACCTCATCATTAACATCCTATTCAAGTCCCGTAATTTTCCCGAATTTTTAAGTATTTTTAAACTGGATTTAAAACCTTCGGACATCCCGAACAATAACGAAACGGGATCCGATCGACACGAAACCAACGCTAAAATGTTCGTTACATTGTATAGGACAAAAGTCATGTTGACCTCACCTCGAGATTCGTGCCCACGCGCCGTCACGCGCCGCCGTGAGTGGCTGCGCGTGAAAGCCACGCGCCTGCTACAGTGACTGCTACAGCCACCATCTTCACCCGTTTGTCTGATAAACGGGTCTGATTACCCGCGATCTGACCCGGCCAGAAACCTGTCAATTCCCACTTAATTTCATTAATTCAAACAGCCAAAAGGATCGTCCTGTGTCTAATTATGGTTCTGTAAACTTAATTACACCCATAAATCCTTAATCCAACAATTCTCTCGAATTCAAACTCACGGTCAGAACATTCGAAACTCACACAAATCATCCTGGTTTTCAAATTAAAAGATACAGAAGCTTCGTATGACCTAACCAATCATTAATCCGTAACTAATTTCAGGAATTCTTACCCGTAGATGGTCGCCCTCAAGCTCCAAATTCCCCAGAAACTGGAACCTGCGTTCATGGCCAAACCGTGATCGATACCCTTGCTAATCGATACGGTTGAGTTCGTAATGAACCCAGAAGAGTATTACAGCCCTTGGTTTCATCCAAAACACCACACATTTTAAATTCTGATTTTCCCTCAATTTTTCCAGATTTCTCCAATCTCTGTTTCTCTCCAATTCGACAGTCTTCACTTGCCCAGAATGAATCCTCACGACTCACTCACAATTATTTTAATCCAATTCAGTTGTTTAAAGCACCCCAAATCATTCTTCAATCCTCTGTGTAAAGGTTCCCGCACTGGCCCGAAACCATTAAACAAAACCAGTGTCCATGTTGTGCAATCAATTGCCAGCTCCCCACATGTGCGATCACACTTCAAAGCTGCTCCAAAACAGTCCATTAATTGATAAACAACCCATGGGATCGATCGCACAAAGTATCCCACCCACGGCTGCTCGATCAAACAGTACCCACCGTGTGAAATTACAATTCTGCCCTTGTGCAGAAAATTACCAAAATGCCCCTCACGCATCCTGACCCGTAACTCGGTCATACGGACTCCGATTGATGCGTGCCGCCTGTCTACGAACTCAGGGCATCGAGACCTTCCTAACGGTCCTCGGTCCTCGGCCATCGGACCTCCCGATCAAAAAGTCAACATTTTCCCATACATCGTCCAAATTACGAAAATGCCCCTGGACTTCCGTACATCATAACTTTCACCACGAACGTCGGAATCGAACGTGCCACCTGTCTATGAACTCGTGACGTCCCGAACTACGTCACGGTCATCGGTCAAAGTCCATTTGACCATCCGAATTAAAAGTCAACGTTTTGCCCACACCCAGGGGCAAAACGGTCATTTTGCACAATTCGTCCGAAATCGCTCAACTAATCCCAGATTAGTAAATCACAATTAAATATTATTAAATCCCGATATTCGGGACGGGTCGTTACACGTCTCGTTATCTTTCCGGCTTGAATGAGTCCATTAGGGAAGAGATGGGTGTAGTCCGTTTGTTCAACTTAGAGGACGCTCGCCAATATGCATTAACAGCAGAAAAACGGATCTCACGACGAAGTAGCCGAAGGGCTATTTCAGGTCGCCCGGATAGTAATTGGCAGAGGAATACAGCTGCTGCCCGGGGCGCTCGCAATTTCCACCAACATGTCCCAAGTGCTAGAACTAGTGGGAGAAATTTAGGTGGGGAAAAGGGGAAGGAGCTAATGAAGTTTGGCCCTCCCAACAACGAAGGTGTAAACCAACCTACGGCTGGTAGCACTTCCAAAATCCACTGTTTTACTTGCAGGGAGATGGGTCATACATCCTATGCATGTCCTCAAAAAAGAGTGAACTTGGCTGGGTTTGAAGAGGGAGAAACAAAGTTTGATTCCCCAACCTATGACACATACGATGAAGAAGGTATTGACATATTCCCGGTGGAAGGAGAGTCTCTAGTCGTCAGACGGGTGTTAACCACCCCTAGGGTCACTGTCAGGACCCACCCCGGTTTCACCCCGAAACCCGAGGTAAATCCCGCTCCCGTCTGACTCCCCGACACAACACCTAAGGAACAAAGTCCAATGGTTTCGAAAGGGTAATGAGGTCCCAGTCACCTCACGGTGCTTAGTTAAATTTACTATGGGTAATTCCATCGATGATGAAGCATGGTGTGACATCCTTGAGATGGATGTATGCCACATTTTATTGGGGAGGCCTTGGTTATTTGATAGAGATATGACACACTCCACTAAAGCTATCACCTATACCTTTCATAAAGATGGCAGAAAAGTAACCTTACACCCGCTCAAAGAAGAGCCACGCAGCACTCCCATTGACGCCAAAATTAGTGGTCTCGTGACAAGTCATAAGTTTGAAATTGAGAGTAAGGAGCAGGGGGTTATGTATGCTCTTGTTGCAAGAGAGGTACGGGAAAATCTGCCAGTCCAGTTAAGTGAATACCCAAAAGAAGTACAGCAGGTGTTGGAAGAATTTAAGGAGCTGGTTGGCGAGGAGTTACCTCCGGGATTACCACCGATGAGGAGCATTCAACATGCTATTGACTTAGTGCCTGGTGCTGCGCTTCCCAACCCCCCTGCTTATCGTATGCCACCAGCACACAGAGCTGAGATTCAGCAGCAGGTAGAGGGTCTAATTGCTAAGGGCCTTGTGCGTGAGAGCAAAAGCCCTTGCGCTGTGTCGGCCTTACTAACACCCAAGAAGGATGGAACATGGAGAATGTGCGTCGACAGCCGTGCTATTAACAAAATCACAATAAAATACAAGTTCCCTATCGCGCGGTTAGAAGACATGTTGGATATGTTGGCGGGATCCAGAGTATTCTCCAAGATAGACCTAAGAAGTGGGTATCATCAAATTCGCATGAGAAGTGGGGATGAGTGGAAAACAGCCTTCAAAACACCCAATGGACTCTATGAGTGGTTAGTGATGCCCTTCGGACTCTCCAATGCTCCTAGCACATTTATGCGAGTTATGACTGAGGTACTCAAACCCTTCCTAAATTCATTTGTGGTTGTTTACTTTGATGACATCTTAATATATAGTCGTACACGGGCAGAACACTTGGCCCATCTACGACAAGTCATGGAGGTTCTCTATCATGAGAAGTTGTATGTCAACCTAAAGAAGTGTTCATTCCTATGCGACAAAGTAGTGTTTCTTGGGTTTATTGTTTCATCTGAGGGGTTGCAGGCTGATCCTGATAAAATCCGAGCTATCAATGAGTGGCCAATCCCACAATCTGTGGAAGATGTTCGAAGCTTTCATGGGCTGGTGTCATTTTATAGGAGATTTATTCAGAATTTTAGTTCCCATATGAGCCCAATAACTAAATGTTTAAAGGCAACTAGATTTGAGTGGTCAAAATCAGCTCACAAAGCATTCGAAGAGGTGAAAAGAAAAATGATAGAAGCTCCGGTACTTACACTCCCAGATTTTGAAAAGCTGTTTACTATTGAGTGTGATGCATCACATGTGGGCATAGGGGCTGTTTTGAGTCAAGAAGGTAGGCTGGTAGAATTTTTCAGTGAGAAATTAGCAGGCGCTAAGTGTCGCTACTCCACCTATGATCTGGAATTTTATGATGTAGTCCGTGCAATACGACATTGGGAACATTATCTTGCTTATCGAGAGTTTGTGGTTTATTCAGATCATCAAGCATTACGGTACTTAAATACCCAACAGAAGTTGAGCAATCGACATGCCA
Source organism: Prinsepia uniflora (assembly GCA_032719365.1). Taxonomy (NCBI): domain Eukaryota; kingdom Viridiplantae; phylum Streptophyta; class Magnoliopsida; order Rosales; family Rosaceae; genus Prinsepia; species Prinsepia uniflora. The sequence continues at coordinate 25,238,813 of CM064863.1, forward strand.
AGTGGAGCTCATATCTTCAAGAGTTCAACTTTAGCCTCAAGTATAAGACGGGTGAATCTAATAGAGTTGCTGATGCCTTAAGCCGAAGGCATACCTTACTGGCCGTGATGCGTACCCAAGTCATTGGATTTGAGGAGCTAAAACAGCACTACGTCGCAGACCCATATTTCAGTCCTATAGTCGCAGAACTCCAAGGTCCCAACGAAGGGAGGATGCTGCCATTTCAAATGCACGATGGGTATGTTTTCAAGGGAAATTTGTTGTGTATTCCAGAAGGGTCGTTACGCGAACAAATTATACGAGAACTACACGGCAATGGGTTAGGAGGACATTTTGGAAGGGATAAAACAATGGCAATGGTGGCTGATCGTTATTATTGGCCTGGAATGTACAAGGATGTGAATAGATTAGTACAGAGGTGTCATGTTTGTCAACTTGGCAAGGGCACTTCACAAAACACAGGGTTATACACACCACTACCAGTGGCTGAAACTCCTTGGGTACATATTAGCATGGATTTTGTGTTGGGTCTTCCGAGGACAGCAAGGGGACATGACAGCATTTATGTGGTGGTGGACCGTTTTTCAAAAATGGCCCATTTCATACCATGTTCGCGAACTGCAGATGCTACACATGTGGCTGATTTATTCTTCAAAGAGGTGGTGCGATTACATGAGTGCCAACTACAATTGTTTCTGACAGGGATGTCAAGTTTACTGGTCATTTTTGGAGAACCTTATGGAGGAAGTTGGGAACTGATTTAAAATACTCTAGCACTTGCCACCCTCAAACTGATGGTCAAACTGAAGTAGTCAACCGGAGCTTGGGCAACTTGCTGAGGTGCCTTGTCAGGGGTCATGTGCAATCATGGGATACTGTACTCCCTCAAGCTGAGTTTGCCTATAATAACTCGGTAAACAGGTCCACAAAGAAGACACCCTTTGAAGCCGCTTATGGACTCAAGCCACAACATGTGCTTGACTTAGTCCCGCTGCCACAAGGGGCAAGGGTGAGTGATGACGGTGAGGCATTTGCAGACCATGTCAGAATGGTGCACGAGGAAGTTAAGGCAGCGATAAAGGCTAGTAATGAATCCTATACAGCTGCAGCTAATCAACATCGGAGAGTCCAAAATTTTGAGGAGGGTGATATGGTTTTGGTGTACTTAAGGAGGGAGAGGTTTCCAAAGGGAACATATCACAAGCTAAAGTCGAAGAAATTTGGGCCATGCAAGGCCTTAAAGAAAATGGGTTCAAATGCTTATCTGATAGAGCTGCCATCAGCACTTCAAATTAACCCAATTTTCAATGTTTCTGACCTGTATCCATTTCGGGGGTTTGATAAAGAGCCAGTCTCAACAGAAGCTCAGGTTCAGCAGTTGCCGAAAACTCAACCAGACATTATTGAAGAAGTGCTAGATGTTAAGGAGGTGAAATCCAGGAGGGGTCATCAGTATAGGCGGTTCTTGGTGAAATGGTTAGGCAAACATGCTAGTGAGAGCACTTGGATGGGTGAAGATGATTTACAGAGGGTTGATCCAGAGATATATGCTGAAGTTGTCAAAGCTTTCTCGCCGGAGTCGAGTTCTTCCCAACCTGGTGGAGTTGATGCAGGAGCATCAAATAAATTCTCTAAGTCTAGACTTTGTTAACTAAGAGGATTAAGCGCTCGTTAGAATTTTTATAATTATTGTTATTGTTTATTTCTTTCCAGTTTTGTAGTCCTTATAGGACTAGGATTAATTAGGCAGTTCCTAATCTGTTCAGGATTCTAACTAAATAAGGACTAGGATGTCTAGGGTTTTTATGTGCTGGTATAACTAGGTCATTACAGAGGTTTCTTTAGCAGTTTTTTATCAATAATAAATCAGAATTATCAGAGTTTTCTCTTGGGTTTACCCCAGAGCTTAAGAAATTCGTTCCTATTTTATTCTATTTCTCTTTTTCTTGTTGTGTTCTTGGATTCTGTGTTGCTGGCCCACATTAGCAGCATATACAAAATTGTTAACAATTTATACCTTCAAACAAAGATAAACGTTGTAGGTTTGTAAAAAAAATTGGACTTGTTCTTCAACACAAGATTTTGAAAATTACATTCAAAAGAAAAAGATATAACATGCAATTAGCAAAAAAATTTAACAAAAAATCTATAAATCCTAAAAAGTTAATATCATAAAGCTCTTCCATCCAAGCAGAATTGAAGTATTACAGGATAGATTTGATATTTTGGAAAATCAAATTCCTAATGTCCGTTTGCGTATACTTGAAACAACTTTAGATGAATCACCAACAAAACATGAAATTGATTAATGTGATTTCTCGAAAAGGAAAATGAATCAATCATGTCAGTTTCAAAAACAAAACAACACAGCACATAAAAATCAGTACTTGACAAAGAATGATGAGAAAATGAAAATGGCTCTATCACTACTAACATAGTAGGACTAGATTTCAAAAGCCAAAAGAAAACAGTTGATAATGATAAATTAAGCATTCGAGCTAAAATGCTGATAGCAATATTTGGTTTATTTTACAGAAATGAAAACAACTACCACAAGTAAAATGAAAGTTGTGTTTCCTGTCATCCTCCTATCACTCTCCTATCATTCTTTGTTGTGTTACTATAGAACCCTATTAGGTTGCTAGAATTGTATAGAAATTAGGTTTTGGAACTTATCCCAGTAACAATTCTCCTTCACTAAACAACCAAAGGGAGATTCATAAGCTGTCATGCAATTAGAATCCAAAGAGGGTTCATTTAAACAATACCAAAGAGAAAAAAAGATAAAAAGTTTCGAACTTTACTTCCTTAATTTTTCTCATTACTGCAACATTGGAATTTAGAACACAGCAAGATGAAAAAATTCATCTTTCCTCTCCATGTTCCACCAATATGCGGCTAACTAACCAAGTCCCAATCTTTTTTTCAGAGAGAAAAATGCAAATAAAAACAATCATACAATGGCAAAGGATAACCATTTTTACTTGGCCTCTCTCCTGCAACAGTTACAAATCATGCCAGTGCTTGTGCACTGAGAAAATTAGATAAACCACTGTATCGTCATGTAAGGTAATATGCACAAATGTCTCTACATAGAAACATGAGCAAAAGATTCACCTTGAACAAATACATACCACATCCCAGCAATAGACACAAGAATCACCAGCAGCAGAAAAATGGATCCTCCCTAATGTAGTAAAAGATAAGTTAACAAAATCTCCTTTGAATACTTATTACTCCCCAGGTACATAAAAAGAAGAAACAACACATCTAGCAAAATAAATACATGAGTATTAACAGTAAAAGCATTATTTTCAGGAATTGGAGATAAAGTCCCCCAAGGACCCCTGAAAGACAAGTGATAAACAAGAAATGTGAAACTAATGTTGGGTATGAGTCATAGCTAACATTATAAGGCATAAAGAGCAAGCATTTGACAAGAAAAATAGAACAAATATGATATCTAGAGAACAGTTCTATTATATAAGAAATATTGCACTTCAAGTCCATAAAAAAAAGTGAAATACAAGATATGCAATTCAAAATCATCAAATAAAAGTCAAGTGTAATGAAAGAGTGGCCTATCATGTTAGGTTCCAATGACTTACTTGTGTTGAGGATTCACAAGGTCAAGTACTGGCTTCACATGGTTTCCTACAGAAACAAGAAGAAACAATGTAAGTTGAGAATCTTATTTTTCTTGGTATGGTAAGCTATTAACTACTAAATCACCTTGCAAATGAATAGGTGCCTCTAACTCTACGTAATCCTTCCACCTCCACCCTCGAATCCGACCATCATCACCACAACTATGTTTCATATTCCGAGAAAATCGAAGTTTGAAAATGATGAAATCAAGAAATTACTCAACCACAAAAATATTGGTATAAAGTTGAATTGAACCTGAGCAAAATAGCATCCTCGTCCTAACCATAAAATTTAACATCGTATGCAGGTCCTTCATGAGCTCGAAGGAAGCAAGTAGGTTCGGCCATTAAGGAACTACAAACAAAATTCAAATTCCACCACAAGTAAAACCATCTTAACGTTAAAAGCAATGAAGAGCACGAAAATACTTACTGTGGACCTTTCACATTGCTAAAACCCAATGGCTGCAACAAAAAACATATAATTAAAGTAAAAAATTACAGATGAGAATGTTGAAATGAAACTAAGATTTATAGGAAAAAAATGAGGTACGTACGAGCTTAGAGATGAGGGAGGGTATAGAGTAGGAGGAAACCCATCCATCGCTGGAGACGACGACGATGGCTTCCGGCTTAGGGTTCAGGGATGGAGCCTAGACGGTCCGAAAAAAAAGTTCAGGTTTGGATCTCCTTCTCCTTTAATATGGTTTCCCTGTACGCATCTTCGTTCCAGTTCCTCGCGTCACCACGCATAGTGATTCGGTGGTGCAATGAACTAGCTTGGGCAAGACGAAACTCATACTTGAGTTTAGGGGATGATGATGCAGAAAGCATCAAACTGAGAATGGAGAACCAGTTTGAGCAAGACGAACCAAACCCTAGATCTCTCATTCTCCTGCCTCAATTGCTCCTTCATGATGTATCAGCCCTCTTCACGTTTTGTTTTTTTAGTGATGAATAGTACTGAGCGTGTTTTACAATTTCATTTTCTGCTTTCAAGTTTTTGGAAAATTTTCTTTTCCCGCTTCTCATCTACTTAAATAGACGACACTCTTGTTAAAAAAATGTTGTCTATTAGTTCCCAATATATTATTCAATAGACGACACTTCTATTAGAAAGTGTTGTCTATTAGTTTTCAATATGTTGAAACGGAAGGAAATTAACATTTTTAGGTGATTATAGATGATAGTTTTAATTAAAATCGTCATCTTTTAAAATAAGATGACAATTTTAATATAAATTGTCATCTAATCAGTGTCATCTATGACTAAAAATTGCATAGTGTTGGTATCGTAGAGGTTGTTGACTTGGCAAACGATGAGCTGTGAGTCGCTGAAAATTTGCAGCTGTTGGGCTTGCAGGTCCTTGACCAGGCGTAGACCGGCGAGGAGGGCTTTGTACTCTGCCTCGTTATTGGAGGCCTTGAAGCCGAAGTGCAATGCCTATTCGAGCTTCCCCTAGGTTTGTGTGATGAGCACAAGGTCGACACTGGACCCGCTGTGACAGGTGGACCGATCCACATAAAGGGTCCACATGGGCCTGGATAGGTCCAGGGTAGACAGGGATGGCGGCTTGAGGAGGGGTGCGGGGGAAGGCACAGTGTTGGGATCGCTAGTCTCTGGCATGTGCTGAGTCGTATCGTACGTGAATTTAGAGAGGAAGTCAGCGACGACCTGGCCCTTCTCTGCTGGCTGAGGGGCAAAGGTGATGTCGAATTTACTGAGCTCGATTGCTCACTTGATGAGTCGTCCAGAAGTATCCAGCTTTTAGAGGACCAGCCAAAGGGGTTTGTTGGTGAGTACCAGCATGGGGGTGTGCCTGGAAGTATGGGCGGAGCCGCCGGGTCGTAACGATTAGGGCGAAGGCCAACTTCTCGAGATCGCAGTACCTAGTTTTCACATCTGGAAATGCCTTGTTGACATAGTATACCGGGAATTCAGCATCATCCATGTTCGTTATGAAGACCGAGCTAATGGCATAGATGGAGATAGAAAGGTAGACCGTGAGCCGTTCTCCTGTTTCTGGTCGGGTGAGCAGGGGTACCGTGCTCATGTATGTTTTTAGCGTTACGAATGCGGTGTCGCAATCGATGTCCTAGTTGACAGTTTTGCCCCATGTCTTCATAACCTTAAAGAACGGGAGACATTTGTCGGTTTCCCGTGAGATGAACAGAGTGAGGGTGGCAATCTTGCCAGTAAGGGTTTGAACCTCCTTGGGCGTTCGTGGGGGCTTTATGTCGAGGATGTCCATAATTTTCTCGGGGTTGGCCTCAATGCCGCGTTGGCTAATCATGTAGCCCAAGAATTTTCCTGATCGAACGCCGAAAATGCATTTGGCGGTGTTGAGTCGTAACTGATATTGCTTCATTGCCTGGAACATCTTCTGGAGATTTGGTACATGGTCGCTGGTAGTCTTGCTCTTGACCAGCATATCATCCACATAAACTTCCATGGTCTTCCTAATCTGATCAGTGAACATGAAGTTGATCAGGCGTTGGTAAGTGGCGCCTGCATTCTTTAACCCGAAGGGCATGACAGTGTAGTAGTAGACACCCAAGTTAGTGCGGAAACTAGTGTGGATTTGGTCATCAGGGTGCATTCGGATCTGGTTATAGCTGAAGTATGCATCTATGAAGCTTAGAAGTTCGTGACGAGCGGTGGCGTCGACCAGGAGGTCGATCTTGGGCAATGGGAAGCTATCCTTTGGGCAGGCCTTGTTGAGGTCCGTGAAGTCGATACACATTCACCAGGACCCAAAGGGTTTCTTAACTAGGACGACGTTTACAACACATACGGCGAATATGGATTTGCGCACAAAGTGGATTGTGCTGAGCTTGATGATTTCCTCTTGCATGGCAAGCTGTCGCTCTTCGTCATATGTCCGCTGCTTTTGCGTCACGGGTTTGAAGGATGCACCGATGGTGAGTCAATGGCAGATGACGTCGGTGGAGATGCTGGGCATGTCGGCGTAGGACCATGTGAAGACCTCGTTGTTGTCCTGAAGGAACTGGATAGGCTGCTTCCTGGTTTCCTGGGTGATCGAGGTTCCAATCTTCACCTACCACTCGGGGTGTCGTGTGCTGAGAGTGGTCAACTTAATGTCCTCTACGAGCTGTGGTTGTGACATGGTCGAGACGTCTCTTAGGTCCTCAAGGGGACTTGAGCTGATCTGATCAGTGAGCCAGGGGTTGATGGGGTCGGCCCCGTAAGCAGCTTCTGCGACGGTTATGGTTTCCCGTTTCTCACATGGTTTGACCTTACACAGGGTGGTCTGGTTTCTGCGGACTTGGCCAAGGCCCATGATGGTAGGGAACTTCATGAGTAAGGACCGGGTAGAGATGAAAACTTGAGTTGATTGAAGAGCCCCCTGCCCAGAATGGCATTGTAGGTTGTGGGGCAGTCAACCACGAGGAATGTGGTGATGGCAGTTGCGACCCTGGGCGTTCTACCTAGAGCGACTGGTAAGGAGATAGTGCTGAGGAGCATGACAGAGTCGCCCAAAAAGATGAGTAGCGGAACTGGTTTGGATGAGCTCCCTCAAGTTAAATCTCAACTGGTTGAAGGTTTCCATGAATATCACGTTCACGGAACTGCCAGTGTCCACCAAGATTCGTCTGACGTCAAAGTTGGCGATTTGTGCGCGGATAATCAGTGGGTCGTCGTGAGGAAAAATTACCCCTCGTTCTTCTTCCTCGGTGAAGGTGATGGGCGTCGATCCTGCCCGCGCAACCTTGGCGACCCGTCCATCTTCGATGTTGAAGATCTGGTGGTTAGACGTTGTTGCTCTCAAAAAGCTTTTCTTTGCACGGTTGGAGGTGTAAGAGGAAAATATGGTTGGGCCACCGCTGATTGTGTTGATTTGCGGCATGTTTGATGTTGGGCGCGCGTGCTAGAGGAATTGGTTGATCTTCCCCTCCCTTACGAGGGTCTCCACAATATCACGGAAGGCCACACACTCATCGATGGTGTGACTATTGAATTTGTGATATTAGCAGTATCGATTGGATTGAATTCCAGGGCGGGGGCCCGGTGGTCACGCACGTGGCTTGGGTATGGTTGTAGGTTATGGGGCAATCAACCACAAGGAATGTGGTGATGGCAGTTGCGACCCTGGGCGTTCTACCTAGAGCGACTGGTAAGGAGATAGTGCCGAGGAGCATGACAGAGTCGCCCAAAAATATGAGTAGCGGAGAACTGGTTTGGATGAGGTCCCTCAAGTCGAATCTCAACTGGTTGAAGGTTTCCATGAATATCACGTTCACGGAACTGCTAGTGTCCACCAAGATTCGTCCCACGTCGAAGTTGGCAATTTGTGCGCAGATAATCAGTGGGTCGTCGTGAGGAAAAATTACCCCTCGTTCTTCTTCCTCGGTGAAGGTGATGGGCGTCGATCCTACCCGCGCAACCTTGGCGACCCGTCCATCTTGGATGTTGAAGATCTGGTGGTTAGACGTTGTTGCTCTCAAAAAGATTTTCTTTGCACAGTTGGAGGTGTAAGAGGAAAATATGGTTGGGCCACCGCTGATTGTGTTGATTTGCGGCATGTTTGACGTTGGGCGCGTGTGCTAGAGGAATTGGTTGATCTTCCCCTCCCTTACGAGGGTCTCCACAATATCACGGAAGGCCACACACTCATCGATGGTGTGACTATTGAATTTGTGATATTAGCAGTATCGATTGGATTGAATTCCAGGGCGGGGGCCCGGTGGTCACACACGTGGCTTGGGTATGGTTCCCTCGATGATCATGAGGACATTCTCGAGGGAGTTGTTGAGGATGGAGTACGTCTCGAATTTTGACGTTGGCCCCGTATAGCGTTTATCCGACTGGTGGTGGTTGTTCGGCATGTGCCCTTTTTTTGGTACTTGTCCCTCCCCTTGTAATCGTTGTTGTACGTGTCCTTTCTTTTACCGGAGTTTGAGTCGGATCGGTGGTCCATGTACGGGCCATTGGTCGTGGGAGGTGGTGGTTCCTGCCGAATGTTCGAGGGTGTGAGGTGCGCATGGGCTATGGGTGGCCTAGGTGCCACCTACGGGGATTTGAAGTGCTCTGCCTTGGCATGGATCGCTAGCTGCCTCATAAGCTCGTTGTATTCATCCCAACCTTAAGTGAAGGCATGGTATTTAAAGGTGAACTTCCGCAGACCGTTACGGAAGGCCCAGTACGCCGCCTTATCGTCCATTTCATGGCACTTAGAATACTCCAGGCTGAATCGGGCAGCGTACTGGCACAGAGGTTCACTCTCCCTTTGTCGAAGGGTGCCCAAGTCCTCGGTGGTAAGTAGTCGATCCGTCTGGATCAAGAATTGGTTCAGGAAGACCGTGTGTAGTGGGTCAAATGAATCAATTAACTGTGGCTCCAATCAGTAGAACCAGTTGAGCGAGGCCTCAGTGAGGGTGGAATTGAAGATCAGGCATTGGGCCTCATAAGAGAGGTTTCTAAAAGAAAGGGCGGAGTTGTAGTTGTTGATATGGGTGTTTGGGTTTCCCTTTCCATTGTACAGGGCAATCTTGAGGGGCTTGACCTCTGTCTCGTGGAGATATCGCATGATGCGGTATGTGAAGGGGCCATGTTGGTCATGGGCCTGGGCAGTGTTTTGGCCTTGGCCTTGCCAGCTTCCAGCTCTCGAACGCGTCGGAGGAGCTCATGAACCATGTCGTCCAATCGACTAGGCCTGTCTAATGGTTCTGGCTGGTCCCCGGCTGGTTGACGACCTGTGCCGCTCGTGCCCTTCCCAGGTTTTTTAGGTTGTAAGGACTGTCGACTGGATCCAGTGGTCATTGAGTCAACATCATCCTCTAAATGGTGCCAGCTCTGGGAGTGGGTTACTCGGCTACGGGGCGGGTGCCTTCTTGCGCTGCGCTCATCGGAGTGCTGACCCTGATTGTGATTGTACACCTTGGGATGGCAGTGGCAACGACAGTTGTGCCTGGATTCGGGGGTCGTGAGCAGGGTAGGTCAGGCGGTTGGCCTGGGTTTATAGTTGCCTCCGGTCGAGCAATTCTCGAGTATCGCGGAAGATCTGCGTTTCTGAGGGACCGGATAGGTCGGTTTGATGGAAGAAAAGGCGCCCAGATGTCTTAAGTTGGCAGGTATCGGTGATCTCTGCTCAGCAGGCACCAAACTCCTGTCGAGCGGCTGCAGCAGCTAAGGCCCATTTGGTTGCTTCCTGCTACTCCTCCAGTTCATCGTGTATGGATTAAAGGATGGAAATGTTGCTTCCACACTGTTCTCCCCACACATGGTTTCTGCTCTCGATGGTAACATTGCTTTTCCTGAGTTCAGCTACTTCCGATCGGAGGGTTCTCAGCATCTCGAGCATGTCCTCAGAAGGTATGCTTGTTCTGGCTCGATTGCAGTCTCCTTGAGGAGTGTTGTTGAGCTTGCCATCATCCCATTCGGCAGACATCGTATGTCGGCAAGGGCTGAGTACGGGTATGTGAGCTAGTGGGAGGAACTTAGTCAGAATTCCCACATACGAAGCCAATTGTTTGGTCATGATGTGGACTTAACGTGATGAGACCCGCTGAGGGATCTGGGACCAGCCATGTGGTGCTTCGTACCCGCTGAGGGCGTTGTCGTGCGTTGGTCGTCCGCTCGGCAGACAACTGTGAGGCAATACTAGACAACGGTATGGTGCTGGCCAGAGGGGCTCCGGTGCTTAAGTAAGTAAGTCAGTATTCGGGGGTATTTATTATAGCCATGAATGTGGTGGTTGAGCTACTGTTTAGGAGTAGGTCCTGTTTTGTGGCTGGGAGTCACCTCGTGGTTCCTGAAGATCAGGAACAGGCGCCAGCTGGTGCCTAACCTACTAACGTCAGGGAGTTGTTGTGCCAGATTCGGTGTGTCAGAGAGTTGGTGCAGCCAGCTGGTGTGAATAGTGAACAGATTCCGAGCGGCGGGCTTGTCCTCTAAGCCAACGAGCTAGCCACGACTGTGTTAAGGGACATCTGGGCTGGATGCCGGTCGACAGGCACTTCTCTGGCTTGGCGGTCCCTGTGTACGTAGGGTGGTTGATCGACATGGTATCAATAGAAATGTTTTCTCGTTTGGTTCGTACTCGTATTACTAATGCCCCCATTTTCAATACCATTGGAGACGTGATAGGATTAATATTTCTCATCTTGCCTTTACGGATGACCTTCTTTTATTCTCTTATCGATATCAAGATTCTATTATTGTGTTCAAAGAGGCCTTGGATGATTTTAGTGCTCGTTCTAGTCTTTGTGCTAATGCTAGTAAGAGCAATGTGTATATGGCTGGTATTGAGTAGAGTGAGATTACCACAATCTTGCACATGCTTGGGTTCCAGTTGGGTCTTGTTCCTTTTTGTTATTTAGGGATTCCCTTAGTCACTACTAAGCTCTGTTTCTCTGATTGTCTCCCTTTGCTTGAAAAAATTGAGTGTAGAATTCGCAGTTGGAGCACATGTCCTTTCTTTTTTCGGTCGTCACCAGCTTGTTAATTTCGTTATTTGTAGCCACCAAGTATATTGGGCTTTATTTTTGCCTAAGAGGATTCTGAGGGTCATAGAGCAAAAATTGAGGCGGTTCCTTTGGTCTGGGCATGCTTCTGGGAGCTACTATGCTAAGGTAGCTTAGAATGATGTGTGTCGTCCTAAAGAGGAAGGTAGTTTAAGGATTAGGGATCTTGCTAAGTGGAACCAAGCTCTTATGGCTAAACACATTTGGTCTTTATGTGCTGAGGAGCGGTTAGTGTTTGGTGCCAGTGGATTAAAGCTCACTTTATTAAAGATGAGTGTTTTTGGTCTATATATGTTCCCTCGTCTTGCTCTTGGAATTGGAAGAAACTTATGAAGTTCAGGCCTATTATTAAGTCTCTGATTGTTGCTATAGTTGTTAATGGGAGTAAAGTGTTTCTCTGGCATGATTCTTGGCATCCTCATAGGCCTTAATTGGATCGTTGGGGTGAGCACATCGTCCTGCTTTCGGGTATTAGTCATGATGCTAAGCTTGATGAGGTTATTTGTGGGAGTAGGTGGATTTGGCCTATATCTTCCTTCTCTTGGGTCCAATCTATCCAGCTTCATGCTTCTTTGGTTCCCATTACCCCATCTTCCCCTAATTCCTTTGTATGAAGGCTTGGAATTAGTGGTGCTTTCTCTCCAGCTACTATGTGGAATTACAACATGGAAGTTTTTCCTATTGTTCATTGGGCTCATTTAGTTTGGTTCCCTGCAGTTATCTTGCGTACGAGTTTTGTTCTCTAGGTGGTTATTCGATCTCGTCTCTCTATTTTGGACAGAGTTGGGTCTTTCACTAATGTCTCCTCTATGATATGTGTGCTTTGCGATCGTGCTCCTGAGAGCCACAACCATTTATTTTTTGAGTGACCTTTTAGTATTGGTATTTGGAGGATTCTTCTTGGTCGTTATGGCTACCCTTGGTTACATCTTCCTTGGCATTCATTCATCGAAGATGTTACACAAAATTGGAAAGGAAAGTCCCTTAACAAAGTTGTGTGCAAGCTTCTCTTGGTTTCTACCGTTTATAACTTTTGAATTGAGCGAAATAATCGTATTTATAATCGCCAAAGGAAATCCCTGTTTCTATTATTCAAACTATTACCAATTTGGTCCGTGGTCGTCTTTGTATTCTTTACCATAATCAAATGTCAAAATAACAAAAACAAAAAGAAATTATTTTCATTACGTCGTCTTCATGTGGTAGACAGATGCAATTAACTAACCAAACCTAATTTTGCTACCCCCGTTTACAATTCAAATCTTAAAAGGAGGACCTCAGTCTCAAATAAACACACAATTTAAGCTAAAATGGCGAATGAGAAAATTAGTAGTAATGCTAGTACCAATGGCATTCATCCAAACAGTGGGTTTTGCTCCAACACCAGAACCTTCCACAGCCTCAGGCCCAAACCCCCTCTCCCACCCTCAACCGCTCCTCTTTCCGTCGTCCACTACCTTTTCTCCCACCTCCACCACTCTCCTCCCCCGCCTTCCACTCCCGCCCTCCTCGACGCCTCCACTGGCCACCGTCTTCTCCACCCCGACCTCACTCGCCAAGTCCAATCTTTAGCCGCCTCGCTCCAATCCCAACTCGGCCTCTCAAATGGCGACTGCGCCTTCATTCTCTCCCCCAACTCCCTCCACATCCCCATCCTCTACCTCTCTCTCCTCTCCCTCGGCGTTATCGTCTCTCCTTCCAACCCCGCCAGCACAACCTCCGAGCTTTCCCGCCAAATTCACCTCTCCAAACCCGTCGTCGCCTTCGCTACGACAGCCACCGTCCACCAGATCACTAATTCCTTCCGCCGGGGGACCGTGCTCATCGACTCGGCCGAGTTCGAGTCGATGATGACGTATCCCGCAGCCGAGTTGTACCGAGTTGAAGTGAGCCAATCGGACACCGCCGCGATTCTGTACTCGTCGGGGACCACGGGGATGGTCAAAGGCGTGGAGTTGAGTCACCGGAATTGGATTTCCATGATTGCCGGTGGCATCTACGGGGTTCCAAATGGTGGCGTGGCTCTCTGTACAGTGCCGTTTTTTCACGTGTACGGGTTCGCGTTCTTTCTGAGGACTTTGGTGGTTGGGCACACGCTGTCGTTGATACCAGGGAGGTTTAATTTGGAGGCGATGGGGAAATCCATCGAGCGGTTTCGAATCACCCACGTGGCGTGCGCTCCGCCGATAATTGTGGCCATAGTTAAGCACGGGGATATGATGGCCGGCTACGATTTGAGCTCCCTCCAAGTCATTTCGTCTGGTGGCGCTCCGCTTGCGAAGAGTGTCGTTGCTAAACTGAGGAAACGGCTTCCCAACGTACAGCTCGCACAGGTCAGTCACTCAGTCAGAGTAAAATATAGCAAAGTGACGCAATATATGAGATTTATAAATATTCTCCACGTTAATTGGCTAATAATTTAATTATAGGTAATAATCTTATAATTAAATTTGCTGTGGTTTGGGCCGTGAAGGGATATGGGATGACGGAGACAACGGCAAGAGTTTCTGGGACAGTGGGCCCAGAAGAAACCCGAGTAGAAGGAACTACGGGAAAGCTGATGTCAAACGTGGAGGCCAAGATTGTTGATCCTCACTCTCAAACTGGTATTGGGTTGCCTCCTTTGATGCATGGGGAGCTTTGGGTTAGAGGCCTAGGCGTTATGAAAGGTAAGTTCTTCTTCTCTTTCGTAAGCATAGTCCATATAACTAATCTTTTTAGTTTTTGAAGACGATGCTTTTCTAATCTATGTAGTAATTATTAGTTTTTTGGCACCCGTTTATTCAAATGCCAATACGCATTTGTTTATTTTTTATCACGTAATTTTTTTTGCATCCGTTATCCGATACCCTAAACCCAAGAACTAGAACTATTAGTAGTTTTCATTTCTCTTTATGGTTATATTTCGTCTAATTTTTCATTAAATTTATTGCTATTTCAGTATTACATAGGATTAATAACTAAAAATACTCCTAACAAATCATATATAAAAATCATTATGTCATTTTTTGGGCCACAAGCTTTGACCAATTGTGAGAAAATATTTTGATGGGAAGAATAGCAAGGGTTACTAGTTCATGAAGTAACTAGGCAAATCACTCTACCTGTAAATCTGTAATAGTGATTTGGGCTGGCGTGCTGACTTTACAAATTACAACAAGAGTGCAAGTTGTGACTGTACATCCTCTTTTACTAAAAATACGAACACGGGAACATCTATTAATTTCTGATCACATATATATATATATATATGATGAGATTGTATTTTATACTGTTTACATGAGTTTAGGGTACGCCGGTGATGAAGAAGCAACTGCTAAAATTATGGACTCAGAGGGATGGTTAAAAACTGGAGACCTTTGTTATTTTGACAATGAAGGCTATCTATTTTTCGTTGAGAGGATCAAAGAAATGATTAAGTACAAAGCCTATCAGGTTTTTCCTTTTACAACTTTATCAACTACTTTTCATCATGCCTGAATTGTTGTGTATTATTTTAATTGCTTGCATGTTTTATTAGGTTGCCCCAGCGGAGTTGGAGCACCTGCTTCATTCCCATCCAGACATCGTTGATGCAGCTGTGATTCCGTACATAATTCGCTTGTGCCACCATACTTCAATTGGTTTTGACTCCATTGTTGTTTGAATGTAAGAGTGTTTGATGTGCAGGTACCCTGATGAGGAAGCAGGACAAGTACCCATGGCCTTTGTGGTGAGGAGGCTTGGAAGTGTCATCGATGAAGCACAAATTAAGGATTTCATTGCCAAACAGGTAATTCATACTAGACTATTCTAAATTGAGCAATACCTACATTCACTCTAAAGTGGAGGTGCTTGTTTCACTCATTGTTCATTATTGAATATTTCATATGCATGTACGCCTAGTAATAGAAAACCATTGATTTTTAAAACACCATAAAACAATCGTCTCTACAAAAGTACGTCCACTACAAGCAAAGATCTTAATGTTAAAAAAAAAAAACGTCAATTGTTTTCACAAATACGTTTCATCTTCAATTTTGATTATATTTTGCAGACATGATTGAGAAATTATTTCTGCACTAAATATTTTACTTTCTACACTCCATTTTGAACAAAATTAAAATAGAATGTGGAATGCAGAAAAAAAATTTAGAGGGTGGAAATCAGCTCCCTTTTGATTACCACGAATGCATAAGGTAAATTTGGTACACAATAATGAAGGAACAAGCATATCCATCTTAGAGTGAATGCAAGTATTGTTTTTCCTACTTTCCAATGATCTCAATGCCATATGAGGACCAGCTAGTAGTAAAACTTTGCTGTGTACCAATTCAATCGTAGGTTGCACCGTATAAGAAAATCCGACGAGTAGCATTCATCAATACCATACCAAAGAATGCACAAGGAAAAATGTTGAGGAAGGAATTAATCGAACTTGCCTTATCCAAGTTATAGATCCCAGCTTCTTTCTTCTGGTGCTATATTTAGATTTGTATAGTTAAACCCCTTCGAAGAGGAAGGATGAAGTGAGGTTTTCTTCTCCCTTTGTGTTCCATATCTGGGAGGGGGACAAAAGTCTATTATTGAAACAAGTTGGAAACTTCTTATTTTCTATGATCTTCGTGTAAACTCTCATAGTGTAAGCATAATTTGCTACGGCACCAAGCAAAGATTGTTCATTATTTAAATGTATGCATTCCAAATAAAAAGCTCCATGCTTTCTCCCGCTTTTCATTATTAGCTGTGACAAAGGCAGAAGAATTCTATATATATAGACTGGCTTTATGCACATATGCACTTGTTTCATACACAAACTATATAAGATTGCACAGATGTTGAATATCGTTTGAGATGCTGAGATACTTAAAGCCTTCAAATAGAAATGCTGTTGGGGATTCCACGGCCAGTTACCCCGGGCCCTGACGATCGAAGCAGCAATTCATATGGGGGAATGCCTGCTCCACTTCTGTTCTTAAGATGGCTGTCTTTGTTTCTCAGGTTTATGATCTTCTCTATCTCCTCTAGTCTAGCAGAGAATTTATCAAACGACTTTAAAATCTCTTGATCATTGATCCAATGGGCATGGAGAGGGTTTACCTGACCCAAGTACTCTTCGTCCGGGGAGTGAGTTGAGAGAGTATCTTGAACCGCCATTAATTTGGTGGCTTGAAGCTTAGTTGCCAAGGAAGATAGGAAGGTTAGCTGAGGGTGAGAAATGAACTCTTCATAATCAGGGTCATCTTCTTGTGGGATGAGTTTTCGCATCACAGTAGGCCGGTTTGGAACATAACCACCAAAAGGGTACTGCCCGAAGTTGACGGCCGCGTGCTGACCCGAAGCAACCCAGATCATCGTTGTAAGTATGCCAGATAAATCCTCTTTGGTATGGAGTTTAGGCCACCATGGCTCGTTTCGCTTGTCATAGTGACCCTTGTTCTTGATCTCACTCCACCAGTCTTGGAGCTCAACATCAGATGTCACAGAATTCGGCTCAGAGTAGTAGTGTTCCACATAGGATTCTACCCATTCTTTTATAGCAGACCATATGAGGAGACCATCAGCAGCATATGGATAGTCCTCAATTACAAGTCTTACGCCACAAGGAGCCGAAGGATCTTCAATAGCCATGCCTCTAAAAATGCAATCACAAGTATCAACCACTTCAATTCTGGAAATGATAACACAGCTAAGAGTATGGAGTCATTAAAGCCTTACCTTCGAAGAAGATCAGCCGGTAATGCCTCCCTGTCAAACCTCCACATGCTCTTGTAGGCGGCAGAGCTTACCTCCATAGCATACTTTCCCGGACTAAACGAGGCCTCAATGATCCCCCCTCCATTGATTAAGCTTTGCCTTGCAAGCGCGTTAATCTCTAAAGTGTAGCGCATATGTGGGTGAAGTAGCTTGTAAATGGGATGCATTGAGCTAAGCTGTCTATGAGTTGCGATTATATAAGGCTCCATACAAGCATGAGTCCTCAACCTAGAGGTAACACAAATTATTGTCAATATTGGTTAAATGTGACAAAATGTAAACTTTGCAGATGCAAATATAATTGTGTTTTTACCAGTGATTGACTAGTTGATGAATGCCAGCATCGTTGGAGCAAACATGAGCTTTAGCCAGCTTCCAAATCCAATGCGTAGTAGCATGATGCCCGTGAGTATAAACGCGTTTGTTCTGAGGGGACGAAGCTGCTGGTGGAAGTGTAAGCTCAATAGCTAAAGGCCTCATAATACCAGTAGAGGTGAAGTAGAACACAGTTCTGGAGGCATAAGCTTTTCTATCAGACAAGGAGTTCATCCTTTCGATAAATGGCATGAACACGTCATGGTAATCAAGTAAGAACAGCCTCTTCTCCTCGATAGCCTGGTAAGATCAAAATGTTCTTGTTCCGGGATATTTTGTTTGAAATTTGGAATGAATTAAGAAAATGAATCCATTTCTCATAATGCATTTAGATATTCATACCTTTTCTACACTAATCCCATTGAGTTCTTGTTCTATTAATTCCTTCGTGATAGCAGACTCTGGAGGACCGTAAACAGCCGGATCTAGCTTGCTGAGAATCGGAAACTCCTGTGAAAAATCAAAGAATCCTAATTAGGGACCCGAAAAAGGCCATTTTCTTTACAAGTAGAAATGGTAATTGAGAAAGGATTTGCTTGTAGGTTACCTTCAAAATCTCAATGTTCACCGGATTCACTCCAGCTAAAGTTTGGCGTGCAAACTCATTATCACGCAACCAAGCAAATCTATCGCCTAACCACACAAATCGAATCATATGAGCTTCAAATTTTACAAAAACAACTGGAAAGGTTAATGATAGAGCAAGATCAAGTGCATTTACGTAGTATAACAGCTGGAATTTCATATTTCAACCATCTTTCTCCAACGTTCAGAACCTCTTTAACCATGCTGCCCAGAAACAGTTTCTTCTTGCCTTCTTTTTTATCCTCGTCTTTCATGAGGACACCATCAATGTATAGGTTATCTATATCGGAGAAGCACTGGAAAGGGATGTCTGAACTCGCCAATGTCGCTGCAAGAGATGGTATGAGATTATGCAGCAAAGATTTCAACCGTCCGGTGGAGAAAGTGTTTTGTTTGATTTCCTCAAAAGTCTCATCCCTTGGCACATAAACTGGATGGGGCTTTTCGATTCTACTCTCCGAAAGAGGATCTGTTTAAATGCCATTCAAATTTAGATGATAATACCACGAAGATAATTCAATATGATAGAGAAAGAGCATAAACAGGCATACCTGACTTGGTCGGAGGCCGGCCAGTTCTACAGCGCCTGGGATAAGGCCTCTCCTCGCCACCAATGACCGGCCTAGCTAGATCTTCACTTTTATCAGGGTTTCCCAGCTCATTGTAAACATCATAATCATAAATTCTATCGTGTTCCTTTCTTCTTCTTCTTCCTTTTCCATTTCCCCGATTACTCAGTAAATCTTCGCGGCGAAGATCTTTAAGCCCCGGTGGGGTTTGTGACGGCAGATATGCCTAATTTGCCAACAACATGAGCAAAATAAAACATGAGCAAAATAAAGCATGAGCAAAATAAAACATGAGCAAAATAAAGCATGAGCAAAATAAATCAAGCAAGTATTCGGATTCTAACAACTCATATGTAACAATTCGTACCTGGTTTTTGAAAATGATTCTACTTTCGGGATTTTCATTGCGTGAATGGATCCAAGTGGTTGCTGGGAAGAAAACTGGGCCTCCATCAAAACCATGGATGACAATCTCCACCAAATAAAACTCTTTGCTTTGGAGATTGGTGATAAGAATCGCCCCGGGGCTCCCAAAGTCCGGTGGGACTCTGAATTCCGCAGCATACTCAACAATGTTGGCATGGTTCGACGCCAATGGCCGCGGCAACCACCCTCTCACGGCGGATTGGACAACCTTCCCTGAATTAGTAACTGTGGAAACAATTAACAAAACAGAGTTTACAGAGCCATTAGAAGTTTAGAACTTTAGAACACACATTTTAGTAACTGCTTAGCCATTAAAAAGCATGAAAAGTAAATCATAAAAATGAAGAAAAGTTACAGGCTTTATGCTTTAACTAATAAAAATGAGAAATTTACTAACCAGGATCAACTTCCCCACTGATGAGCTGAATCATAATCCCCTGTCCAATTCCATTGACGAAGAACTCCCACTGATCCTCAATCTTGTCCGTGAGCTTCTCCTTCAGCTTCTTCCTCACTGTCACCACCGCCTTCACTTGGATCCCTCCAGCGGAGGAAGGTTTCAAGGGCCCATTAACGTCTTTGCTCTGAAATGGCGCTGCCTCCACAGCCTTGTCTCCGCCACTGATCATGGCTTTGACTGACCCATGCCCATTGACCCGCGATCCCGGCACACGGGATTTTCGGACCTTGATGTAGCTCCCCGACCCAGGGATCCGCCGGTCAACGGCTATGTTTGACTTAAGAGGAGTAGTGGGCTGTTTCACTGCATACATATCTGTTTTTGACAGATTATGGCAAAGTCCAATACTTTTTTAGAGGGAACGGTGATGGGATGATATATAAGTAAAAGCTTAGACTTAGAGCTGATGAACCGACGACGTTTGGTATTTTTCCGGTGGCTGACGCCGTAGAAGAAGAGAATGGCAGTCTCAGTCTGCCTGAGAGTGATTGACCATTATAAATACCAGTGGTAGGCTTCTGGGACAGTCTTCCATGCCATCATTTAGTAAACTTTTTAGGTGATGATGTGGGGGCAGCGATGGAGACTCTCGGATGTGAGCGCGTGATATCACGCTCCGATTGTCCAAATGAGCGAGCATGGGTAATGTGCTGACAAAATTATCCAAAAAGTAATATTTGGAAGACTACGAGGAAGATGCTACCACATACTTGTTGACAAACCTAAACTTAGCTATAGCTCATTTTGTTTTGAAGTTTTTGTTTGGCTTATCGATTTATTTCTATTTAAAGAATGTATATTTATTTATTAAAATTATAATTAAATTCATGTAATATTACGGTTATCAAATTAAAAATGGTGCATAGATTTTGAAATATGTAAATCTCAATGCACTGATTTATTTCTGAATTCCGGACTGTCACTTAATACGATGTTGTGTTGTAAAAATTCCAAAGTACATCAAGAAGAGAGCTAGTTGCACTATGTTACTTAGCTGACACATTATCTAGTTCACTATTTCCCAGTTGTCATCTACATGAACATTATACATGAAGTTCAATAACATGCATTTTATTTTACTTTATCTTGTTATGAACCACCAGATTTGTGGTGATCTTTGTACGAATACCATCAATAATAAAACCAACACCTTCTGTTTCACATGTTTATTATATAAATTCAGGATTACATAAATAATAAACAATTTTGTGTAGATGTTGAAAACTTGAAACTATCATCCATATATCATATGTGTAACACGTGTATTCTTTTATGCATCACAATGTGTATCTTCTTTTTTATTATATAAAATTTCTTTATAAAAAATAATATTATTGTATATTATAACTATATTATTAAAATTAAGTTATGATAATAAAACTAAGGTTAATATGACAATATTGACGTGGACAAAATCAGGCTAAGAGTTAAAAAACTCACATCATTAAAATTATACAAAATTACAAATTATACTTATAAAGTCTCACAAAACAACCAAAATCCTAACAATGTTTATAATCATAAATAAACTACCTCCACTAAAAGAAACAAACGTCGTCGTCAAACTCGTCCTATTTGATCTTGAAGAAGAAGTAGAGCATGACAAATCTGAAAAAAAAACTTGATTTCCAGTTATCAAATTGCAAAAATTAAAAAAAAGAAAAAGAAAAAAAATCATAATCTAGCTACTGTGACGAAAATCCAATAAAGATATTACGACAAAATAATATGATGAAAAACTCAAAATTGAGCATGGTTCAGACCATAGAATCACATAAATGAATTTTTATTACTAGTTAAAGAAAAAATGAGTGAGAGGAGGAAGGGAGAATGCCTTAGTTTGCTTTTTATTTTTCTTTGAAACGAGGAGAGAAAAAAAATGCTATGATTTTTTTAGTTAGGTCCTTTGCTTTTTTATTATATAATTTTGATTCATGTAAACAAGGATGGATCCTTCCCTGGGGCTGGGAGGGCTAAAAATGTAACACCCCGAACTCTTATGAATTTGTAAAATTGGAAATTTCTTGTAAAATGACCGCTTTGCCCCTAGTAAAGGGAAAATGTTAAATTTTGACCCGTGAAACTTTTTGAATTTTGACCAATGTTCGTTACATAGATCAGGACATCATGAGTCCGTAGACAGGTGGCACGTTGAAATCGGACGTTCGACGGAAAAGTTATGGGTCACATAAGTAAATCGGAACTATTCACGTAAAACGAGGCGAGTGTACAATTGTCACTTGGTAATTGGTCCAAAATATCAGAGTGGACCAGTGGATAAGTGACACTCATCCCATTGGCCTATTCTCCCATGCCCCTTGGATCTGATATTTGGTTCATGCATCTCACTCTCTCCCTCACTTGTTCTCTATAACCCGAAACCCCCCAAAATACAAACATAAAAACACCACCCCACACCATTATACTATCATCTTCTGTGAGCTTCTGAGAGTGTGAGAGAGACGTGACAACAGAGGGACGACGGAGACGGGTTGAGCATGACGGAGGGCACACGGCTAAGGTGAGCCCGAAAACCCATTTTTTGACCCAAATTGTAAAACCATTTTCTGAGGCTTGTTGATCGATTTGGATGACCCTAACACGTTCCTAGGTTCAGTACGAACTCGTAGGTGTGAGTTTCGAGGACAGAGATGGTCGGAGACGACGGGAAATGGAGCTGAAAAATTCATAGTTACTATTCATCATGGGATGGTAACTTTGAGCTTGTTTTTCATCATTTCAATTCGATAGGGTTGTTTCTGGGTAGATTGCGAGTTCATAGGGACAATGACAGGACCCGCCCCGATCCCACAGGGACCACAAGGGGACGTGCCCTGCTCCCGTCTGACACCCAATAATTCATACCAATTTTAACTTCAAAGCATCAAATGCATAAATAACCAAATTAAAGTCATACATCAAATCCGAATTAAACAGATGTCAGACAAGGGATGAAATCCAAAATTACAAGTTGCGAGCACGACTCTAACATAAACCTGCGGGTAAACCACCCAGCAGGGGTTCAGGTACGCAGAAGTAGATCTATGCCTCAGCCTCAGGTTCCTCCTCTACCTCAGTATCATGACCTGGTGGGGTTACCAAAACATTAAGGGTGAGTGGACCAAAACTCAAGTTTATAAAATCATTTGATAAGTAAAACATATAATTTACCCCTTCCGTTTTCCAAACATGCATGCATCATCATTTAAAACCATAAATCATATAACATGAATCATAAGGCATGTAATAAAACCATAAGTATAATTTTAGCCACTGCACTATACACTCCAATCCCGACATCCCCGATGTCTGACGTCCCTGACGTCCAATAAGGTCACAATCATAAGGCTACGCGTGTCACTCGGGTCTCAATTCCGAGTTCAATC
The DNA here is from genome assembly GCA_032719365.1 of Prinsepia uniflora. NCBI lineage: Eukaryota > Viridiplantae > Streptophyta > Magnoliopsida > Rosales > Rosaceae > Prinsepia > Prinsepia uniflora. The sequence continues at coordinate 25,261,481 of CM064863.1, forward strand.
CCCGAACCCCGTTCGGGTACAGCATCCCCGATGCTTAGCGTCATAGACGCTGGACGTTCTAGACGTCCGTGACCACTCCGGGGTACCTCATCCGGAGGAGACAGTATCATATGAATGGATCTATACAGTGCAGTACCAAATACATTTTATTGATATCCACATGCAAAGCATATATATATACATAGATAAAATCCAAGCCAATCTTTAAGTTTCATCAGACGGGTCTCAAGCCCAAATACCGTGAAACGTGCCATAACCATAATCTCCATATCATCAAAACCGTTATTTGTTTTTAGCATGTGAATAAATATATAAGTAAACCAGAAAACATTTATGCACGCAAGGGTTTAATGAAAACGGCCCACTTACAGTACAATCCTGCTGAAAACCGAACATATACCCTCGTTCAGGTACAATTGTACAGTCCCTGTCATATCCAAAGTATACATAAAGGTCAATACAAACCCCTAACATTTAACCATGAAACCCTAGACCGAAACTGGTCCGAAAAAGCCGCCCAAACGAGTTTCCCAAGGCAATAAACCTCATTTTAACCAACTTAATGATCTCCGATCGACCCGAAACCACCGCCATTGGATCCGGATCGTCGAAACCTAAAGAATGGTGGTGGTCCCACCAAAAGTACTGTTTACACGTGCACCCACGCGCCTGGTCAACCCTCTGGTCAACTATGCTACAGTACTGCTGACGTCATCACTGACAGTGTCAGAGGACACGTGTCAGCAGTCCATTGGTCCCTGGTCTGACAGTTTCTGACATGATGACGTCATCATGACGTCACTGCTGACGTCAGCATGATGACGTCATCAGCTACAGTAACCGGGTCACCGCAGACCCACGGCTCGACCCGATCACAGATCGTGATTCCGACCACCATTTCAGGTGGGATTTGTTCCTATGGACTCGTCTCTACCTCATCAATGGTTCTGTGCAAATAAAACTAGATTCTAGGTTGAATAAACTACTTGAAAATCGACGGGAAGGTTGGCTGTCGGTTCTGGTTATCTTCTCCAGCGAGTCGTCGAGGTTCCAGCCACGGTCCTTGGTTCAAACTGGTCGTCAAGGTCCCCTAAATGTGTCATAACAACAACCAAACAATTCCAACGTAAAAAACGGACATTTCGAAGTAGGGAAGGAAATCGGGCACTCACGGGTTTTTCGTCCTACCGCCGCCGTGTCGCCGCCGTACGCCGTCCAGTTCAGTTCTGGGTCGTCCTGTCGTCACAGTGAACCCATCCGTACGTTGGTTCGAATCCAAGTGTGAAGGTTTGGATGGTTTGGGTGGTTTGGGTTGTTCGGGTTTCTTCTCGGGTCTGGGGGAAATCCGGCCGTGCAGGGTGGCTGTGGAGTGGTGGCCGGCGTCTGGGGGTGGCTGTTGGCTGCTTGGGGTGTGAGGTTGAGTGGTGAGGTGCTGGTGAGTTGTTCCAAGGGGTAACCGTGCTAATCGGGTTGAGAGAATGAACATGTAGGTGTATGGTCGCATGGTTTTAATACAAATTATGCATAAGAAATCAAGGGCCAGGATTGAATCTGACTTAAGATTCAATGGTGAGGATTAGATCTGGAGATTTTCAGATCAAGGGATGTGATTAAAAGGTGATTTAAATTCTAAATAAATGCTTAGTGGAGCTTGATCCAATCTAACCAATTGGTGAGTGACACTTGTCACTCACCAGGTGTCCTCCCATCATATTTCCAGAATAAAATATTTGACACGAAAACCGAGACACGAACCTCCCGATTTCACGTTTCTGACCATAACTTCCCCGTACGAAGTCCGATTTCGGCGTGCCGCCTGTCTACGGACTCAGGACGTCGAGACCTACCTAACGGTCCTTGAGTCACGTGGAAATTAGTTGTCAAATGAAAAGTCAACATTTTCGCCCCAACCGTCCAATTTACGGTAATGCCCCTGAACTTCCGATAGTCATAACTTCTTCCCTGATCGTCCGAATTGGACGTGCCACCTGTCTATGAACTCGTGACATCCCGAATTACGTCACGGTCATAGGTCAAAGTCCATTTAACCCACCAATCAAAAAGTCAACAATTTGGCCATACTAATCACAAGGGTAAAAGCGTCAATTCACCTTAAATTACAATATTAAAATCCTCGAGTTTCCGGGGTGTTACAACCGTTCCCCCTTAAGAAATTTCGTTCCGAAATTTCAAAGAAACAAATAAGGAAATTGTTCTCGCATCTGAGCCTCAGGCTCCCATGTGGCTTCTTCCACATTCTGGTTTCTCCAGAGAATCTTCACGAGAGGGATCGTCTTCCGACGTAGTACCTTGTCCTTCCGATCCAAGATCTGTACTGGTTGTTCTTCGAAGCTCAAATCCTCCCGTAGTTCGACTGGTTGTTCCCCTAGTACATGCGAAGCATCATGTACGTACTTCCGTAGCATCGATATGTGGAAAATATCGTGAACTCTAGATAGTTCTGGAGGTAGTGCCAATCTGTAAGCAACTCTGCCAATCCTCTCCACGATCTCATAAGGTCCGATAAAACGCGGACTCAGTTTCCCCCGTCGGCCAAAACGGATAATCCCTTTCCACGGAGATAACTTCAGAAAGACAAAATCTCCCACTTCAAATTCCAAGTCTCGAATTCGTTGATCCGCATAACTCTTTTGGCGATCCTGTGCCGCATTCAATCTCTCCTTGATAACTCGAACAGTTTCCATGGTTAAGTCCATCAATTCTGGCCCTACAGCCGCTCGCTCTCCTATCTCCGTCCAGCAGATAGGTGTCCTGCACTGTCGACCATACAGTGCCTCATAGGGTGCCATCCCAATGCTTGCCTGATAGCTGTTGTTGTAAGCGAATTCCATTAATGGCAAATGAGTATCCCAAGAGTCCTGAAACTGTAGCACACATGACCTCATCATGTCCTCCAGGGTCTGAATGGTTCTTTCAGACTGTCCATTGGTCTGAGGATGGAAAACAGTACTGAAACGTAGGGTTGTTCCCAAAGTAGCTTGCAAACTCCGCCAGAACCTGGAAGTGAAACACGGATCACGATCGGACACGATCAATTCCGGCGTACCATGCAATCGTATGATTTCCTTCACAAACAACTGAGCCAGTCGGTTAGGTTTATAAGTTTCCTGAACTGGCAGGAAATGGGCTGACTTGGTTAGCCGGTCCACGATCACCCATACTCCGTCAACTCCACTCTGAGTCCTCGGTAACTTAAAGACGAAGTCCATGGTGAAGTGATCCCACTTCCACTCGGGAATAGGAAGTGGCTGCATAGCCCCATAAGGTCTCTGCCATTCCGCCTTAACCTGCTGACAGGTTAAGCATTTGCTCACGAACTCAGCAATATCCTTCTTCATTCCTGGCCACCAATAATGGTTCCGGAGGGTAAGGTACATCTTTGTACCTCCCGGATGCATAGCATAAGCCGAACTATGGGCCTCCTCAAGAATCTCGGCCCGTAACTCTGCCACTGCAGGTACACACAAACGGCCCAATTTCACAAGTGCTCCATCGTCCCGGATGGTAAAATCCTGTCTCCCATCCGCATCGACCTCAATTCTGTAAATACAGAGTATTGGATTCTGAAGTTGTGCTTCGATAATCCGATCAATTAGTACTGGTCGTACATGGAAGCTGGCCAACAAAGCTCCATGCTCATCCGTACCCAAAATAACTCCCGCCTTCCGGAGTTCCACCAGCAAAGGAAGGTACACCATCCCCAGGTGCGCAATTGATCTCGCTGATTTCCTACTGAGTGCATCTGCCACCACATTGGCCTTACTCGGATGGTACTCAATCGTACAGTCATAATCCTTCAGCAGCTCCAACCATCTCCGTTGTTTCATGTTAAGCTCCTTCTGAGTGAATAGGTATTTAAGACTCTGGTGGTCGGTGTATATCCGACACGTTGCGCCGAACAGGTAATGTCTCCAGATTTTTAGAGCATGAACCACCGCCGCCAACTCCAAATCATGGGTAGGGTAGTTCAACTCATGAGTCTTCAGCTACCGGGATGCATAGGCGATAACCTTGCCAGTCTGCATCAACACGCAGCCCAGACCTTGCAGCGATGCATCACTGAAGACCACAAACTCTCCACTGTCATCTGGCAATGCAAGGACAGGTGCAGTGGTCAATCGATCTTTCAACTCTTGAAAACTCCGATCGCACTGCTCATCCCAGATAAACTTTACTCTCTTCCGAGTCAAACGAGTCAATGGTGCAGCAATTTTGGAGAAACCCTCCACGAATCTCCGGTAGTAACCTGCTAATCCGACAAAACTCCGCACCTCAGTCACAGTTGTCGGTCTAGCCCAGTTGGTCACCGCTTCTATTTTCTGGGGATCCACGCAAATCCCATCCGTCGATATCACGTGTCCCAGAAAACCAATATTGCTCAGCCAAAACTGACACTTGCTCAGCTTGGCGTACAACTGTTCTTGTCTCAGCTTTTCCAAGACCATCCGTAGATGTTCCTCATGTGCACGGGCACTCCTTGAGTATACCAAGATATCATCGATGAACACAATCACAAACTTATCCAGGTAGGGTCGAAAACCCCGGTTCATCAGATCCATGAATGCTGCCGGAGCATTCGTCAAGCCAAAAGGCATAACAAGGAACTCGTAGTGTCCGTAACGGGTTCGAAAAGCAGTTTTCGGAATATCCTCCTCCGAAATCCTCAGTTGGTGATACCCAGACCGCAAATCAATTTTCGAGAAGCACTGTGCTCCCCGCAACTGGTCAAAAAGGTCATCGATCCTAGGTAGAGGATACTGGTTCCTCAGTGTCACCTTGTTGAGTTGTCGATAGTCAATACACAATCAGAGTCTTCCCTCCTTCTTCTTTACGAACAACACCGGTGCTCCCCACGGTGAAGTACTCGGTCGGACATATCCCAAATCCACCAACTCCTGCAATTGAGTCTTGAGTTCTCGTAACTCAGCCGGCGCCATCCGGTATGGTGCCTGGGATATAGGTCGGGTACAAGGGAGTAGTTCAATTGTAAACTCGATCTCCCGTGATGGTGGCAATCCAGGTAAGTCTTCCGGGAATACATCTGGAAACTCACATACCACCGGTATCTCGTCGATACCCGGAGTATCAACCTGCTCCGACATGACATGCGCCAGATAACCCTGGCATCCCTTCCGTAGAAGTTTGGTAGCAGTAAGTGAAGAAATCACTTCAGGAGGCGAACCGTCACGTTCCCCCTGAAAGATAACCTCCGGCAAACCCGGGCTCCGCATAATCACTTGCTTGCTACATCAATCGATGAGCGATCCATGCTCCGATAGCCAATCCATCCCTAGGATTATATTGAAATCGTGGATATCCAGAATAATTAAGTCTGCTAGTAAATCCACATCCTCAATTCTTACCGGGCACCTCCGAATCACCTGATTCACAAGGTACACGATGCCCATCGGGGTGCCAACACCCATTTCGCAATCTAAGGCTGATACCACACAATCAAGCATACCAGCACAACTCTTCGAAATAAAAGAATGTGCAGCTCCCGCATCCATCAATACACGTACAAGAAGGTTTAAGATATGTAGTGTACCTGTAACCACGCCTGGGGCAGTCCTCGCCTGCTGCTGGGTCATTGCAAACACTTGGGCCCTCGGCCCTCCGTTCCGTCCGCACCCACGCGCGCCATGCCCAGCACCACGGTCACCTCCCTGACCGCGACCTCCATTAGTGTGGGAAGCCGTGCTCTGCACCACACTAGAGCCCCTAGCGTCGTTGTTCTTGGACAACTGCGGGCAATCACAAGCATAGTGGCCCTCCTCTCCGCAAGCAAAACAGGTAACTGGCCTCGGCCTGTCCGAATGCCCACCAGAAGCACCGCTCCAAGATGAGCGCTACCCAGAGTTTTATCCAGATCCTCTGCCCTGAGAGCCTCCACGTCGACCTGACCAGGCACGACCCATGAAGGATGAGGGTGCTCCCCTGTAGCCCCCTCCCTTGTTGTTCTTCTGGCCCGATGGCCCACGATGTGGGCGATCCTGACGTCGCCCCTCGCCCGAAGGCTGTCGTGTCTGGTGTGCCGCCAGACTGGCCTCGACACGCACCGCAGCGTCGACCATATCTCTCAGAGAAGCATGAGTAGTAGCAGTCACACTTGCCCGGATCTCCCCTCGGAGTCCAAGCTCAAACCTTTGGCATTTGTCCTCCTTCGTGCTCACGAATGAAGAAGCGAACTGGGATAGTTTTCCGAAAGTCTGCTCGTAGTCCGCAACGGACATATCCCCCTGCTCCAGCCGCAGGAATTCAGCCTCCCGTGCCGTGCGGAACGACCGCGGGTAGTACTGGTCCAGAAATCGTGTCAGGACCCACCCCGGTTTCACCCCGAAACCCGAGGTAAATCCCGCTCCCGTCTGACTCCCCGCCACAAAACTCAAGTAAAACTTACTCACATTCTATCTAGTCAAACGCAGGAGTAATTAGACACAAAGTCCCGAAGGTAGCATTTACAAAACATAGTACGAACATACAAAGAAAATAACTCGGTAACTACACGCACACGGAAGCCTTTACTCTACTCTGGGAACCCTCACTTCCCTTCTATGCCTCAGACTCTGCCTCGACGTCAAGACCCCGCGCTCGCTCCACAACCTGGAGGGCAAATAAAACAGAAAATGTGAGTGGACCAGAAAATACAAAAGTTTAAAAACCATTTTATAAGAAAACCGAGTTAAACCCTCCGTTTTGAAACCACATGCATAACCAACAGTTATAAACACATTTATAAAATAATCATTATAAACATCATAAGAAACAGAAACACTATAAAATACCATAAGAAACCACACACGAGTATTAGAAAACTGTTTCATAAACCATAACCACCAAATCATCATTTTCTTGATCAAACCTGCTGGATCTATCCGAGTCTTTAAACTCCCGAGTCTTTAAACTCAATCCAGGCCTTAATAATATCCGAGTCTTTAAACTCCCGAGTCTTTAAACTCAAGGCCTACGGGGGAAATCAATATATATCCGAGTCTTTAAACTCCCGAGTCTTTAAACTCAATCCGGGTCTTTAAACCCAATCCGGCCGGTCCCCCGTCACATATATCCGGGTCTTTAAACCCAATATCCAGATCCAGCAAATCCAATCCCAAAACCATTTAAAAACCATTTACCAAATTCTCATCCAAACCCGAATCCGAAATCACTGGTCCGATGCTCTCCCGGCATCTAGAACCGTCATTCCGAACCCAAATCCGGAAAATATCTATTTTCATACCAAACCCCATGTAATCACAAATCACAGTTCATAACCCATATATCACTATTAGAAAACCTTTATCAGTGGAAATCCTCAATTGTGGCATCAAAATCCGAAAACCAACATTTTCTCGAAAACCGTGCCAAAACCGTCTTTTTCTCGAAAAACGTGCAATTACATAAAATCATCATTTCATATTCAATAAACATAGATTTATGAGTAAAACCATAAAACACGTATATAAAAATAGTTATGCATGCTCGAGTTTAAGGAAAGGGTCCACTCAAAGTACTGAGCCCTACTCGCGTCCCGAACGTCCAGCCCGTTCCTCGGCTTCCTCGGGAAATCCCGATCCTGTAAAACACCGCCAAATTACGTCACTAACACGTCTACGAAGGTTCACCTAAATTCCCTCAAAATTCCCCGAATCCTAAACATAAGAACCCGGGACCCTAAACTTTCACCCTCGCGGAACTCAACTCAAACGACTTCCGATTGACCCGAAACCAACTCCATCGAACTCACAACAACTCCTAGACCAAAAACTATGTTGACCGTTTCTCCCAGAACCGCCGCACGCGCCCCCACGCGCCGCCCAAAGTGGCTGCGCGTGGCCCTCACGCGCCGCTACAGTGCCACCGTCAACCTCGAGCCAACCCGGTTCGCAACAGTAGCCCGCAACTCGGACCGGCGAGACCTGTTCTCCACCGTCCGGCCACCATTTCACCTCCTTTCTTCACCATCTTCATCGTCCAACCTTAAGCTATCCATCCCCCTCCTCCTTAGAACTCGACACGGCCCCTACACCGTCGACTCAAGCTCGAACCAGACGGCCTGAACTCCTCTGTTTCACAATCCAGCCACTCCGGTCACCCCCCGTCACGGTGACTGTCCCAGACTCTTCCTAGGACCTCACTGAACCTAATCCAACTCGTCTAAACCTTCGACTCAGTCCCTGGGATCACGACTCTTGGATTGAAACAAAACGGAAAAACAGGGTACACAGAGTCCCTCCGTCGCGCCAACCACCACCGTGCACCTCTCGTCACGGCAACACAACCAGACGGTTCCTAGGACTCAGCTAAATCCCCTAAACCACTATAGACCCATCGATTCAACCCCTAGACTCACGACTTTCGATTCAAAACTCGACGGGAAAACAGGGCAAGTTTACAAGGATAAGGGATTACCTGCAACCGTCCACCACCGTGCTCGCCGCCGCGGTTCCTGGAGTCCACAACGTCGCCTCAGCCTCCTCTCGAGGTCAATCGCACTCACACACGGCCACAGCACCACCAGCTCCCTCAGTTCCTCTCTGTTTTTCTCTGACGTTCCCGTGGCTCTCACCTCACTCACACACCACCTGCACACTTCTAACCTTCTCAGCACCACCCCAGCATCTCTCAACCTCCTTCGGATCACTCTTCACTCACCAGAACTCATCAACATCCACGATCACCTTCCAATTTTTCCTCACCGCCTCACTCTGTTTCTATCCGGGTCGAAGAACACTCACACTTGCACGGTTGCACCCAAATAATTGGACCGTGCACACACTGGAACCCCCCAGAAACCACTCCACCTTTAGCACGTGTCACCATCCTACCCTTCAGCTCACATGTGGCTCAATCTCAACCCTTCATCTGTCCTTATCTGTTGCACACACCCCAGAGCACAAAAGACCAAAATGCCCTTCTGTTTTACCCAAAATTACAACTTTGCCACTACCTTTCTAGACCTGTAACTCCCACATCGTACGTCCGATGAATACGTGCCGCCTGTCATCGAACTCAGGACGACGAGATCTATCTAACGGTCTTAGGTCAACTTACCAAAACCCGTTCGTATAAAAAGTCAACATTTCCCCCCTAATTTTCCAAATTACGGTTATGCCCTCAATCTTCCGAACATCACAACTTCCTCCTCGGATGTCGGAATCGGGCGTGCCACCTACCTACGGATTCGTAACGTCCTCAACTACGTCCTGGTCACTGGTCAACTCCCATTTGACCACCCAAAATAAAAGTCAACAGTTCTGCCCGACCCAGGGGCAAAATCGTCATTCTAAGTTCCCGGACCCCTCGGGACCACCTAACCCTTGATTAATCTTACTAATCACACCTTAATCACTCTACTTATCCCAATTCTCGGGACGGGTTGTTACAATCTACCCACCTAAAAAGAATTTCGTCCCCGAAATTTCACAGCTAGTCCCCAACACCTAGGGTCTCCTAAGGAACAACCTCTCCTAGGTTTCCTGTCTATCATCTCCACCTTGGGTATTTCACTCCATTCCCAGCTACTGTTACCACAGCCAACCCTAGCTATGTAACAACTACATGGTGTACGCAAGGGAAACTCTATGAACAGAAAACGAAGGTATTATACAATACCTCATGTCACAATACCCGACAGAAGTCATAGAGTACATCCTCGTATACAACCACCCATCTCCCTCGGCTACTACTCCGGCCACGGTCGGACTAACTCCACAAAGTCCAAAAGGCAAACTCTAGCTTGTGGGTTCTCTCCTTCCACAGTCACTCCTTTCCTCTACTTCCCGTCAACCTACTACGGAACTTACTGTACACTCCTAGTCCTCTAGGAAAACTCCTAGACTCTACCCCGAAATCCAAACACCAAACCAACAGGACAACCCAAAAGTAAAACAAGTACCTGTCCCCACGTCTGGTATCGCCTGATCCTCCTGCTGAGTCATCGAGAACACCCGGGCCTGAGATCCTGACGCTCTACCACGTCCCCTCGAACTACTCGTGGCTGTGCCACCACCTCCTCTAGTGCCCGCTGTCCCTGATGCTGTACTCTGTCCGGACTCCGCTACTCCTCTGCCTACACCACCTTCCTGTGGCAACAGTGGACACTCACGTCGAAAATGACCTCGCTCCCCGCAGTAGAAACACACATTCCAGCCTGGTCCACTACTCGGTCTCCCTGTGGATGCTACCGACGTCGCACTCGCTTGCGGAGTCGGCGGTACTCGATAACCCCAAAATCCTGAACTCTGGGCACTACCAGGCCTACCAAAACGATCATCGCCCGACGAGGACGATCCACCGAAGTTACCTCTTTTCGGTGTCCGCTGGCTCGAAGCTCCAGGAATAGAAGGTTCCCGGCGTCGCACCGGCAAACTAGCCTCAACTCGCACCGCAGCATCCGACAGATCTCGGAGGGTAGCAAAAGATCTAGCCGTCACTACGGCTCGAATCTCACCACGCAAACCCAACTCAAACCTACGGCACTTCTCGGCTTCAGTGGCCACAAAAGCAGGAGCAAACCGAGACAACATCTGGAACTTCCGTTCATACTCTGCCACGGTCATATTCCCCTGCTGGAGCTGCAGAAACTCCGCCTCCTTGGCATCCCGGAAAGAACGAGGATAATACTGTTCCAGAAACCGTTCCCTGAACGTCTCCCAGGTCACACTGTGGACATCCCAACCGGACAACTCGAGGGTATACCACCACTCGTACGCCGCACCATCGAGTAAAAATGCAGCCAACAATACTCGCTCCTCCGGCGGACAATGCATCACCGCAAAAATCCGCTCCAGTCTAGTAATCCACCTCTGGGCTTCCTCAGGATCAGCCCCACCACTAAAAGTAGTAGCCCCGAGCCGCTGGGCTCGCTCAATCGTAGCACTCTCCGTCTCTCTGGCTACTTCTTCAGGTTGTGGAGAGGGTCTACGTCTCGGAGGCATCGTCAACCGCACGCTGAAAGAGGCATAGAAGTAGTCAAACAACTGAAACACAACCTCACAAACCGACAGACCCAACAAACTCGACAAACCTATGCTCTGATACCAATTGTCAGGACCCACCCCGGTTTCACCCCGAAACCCGAGGTAAATCCCGCTCCCGTCTGACTCCCCGCCACAAAACTCAAGTAAAACTTACTCACATTCTATCTAGTCAAACGCAGGAGTAATTAGACACAAAGTCCCGAAGGTAGCATTTACAAAACATAGTACGAACATACAAAGAAAATAACTCGGTAACTACACGCACACGGAAGCCTTTACTCTACTCTGGGAACCCTCACTTCCCTTCTATGCCTCAGACTCTGCCTCGACGTCAAGACCCCGCGCTCGCTCCACAACCTGGAGGGCAAATAAAACAGAAAATGTGAGTGGACCAGAAAATACAAAAGTTTAAAAACCATTTTATAAGAAAACCGAGTTAAACCCTCCGTTTTGAAACCACATGCATAACCAACAGTTATAAACACATTTATAAAATAATCATTATAAACATCATAAGAAACAGAAACACTATAAAATACCATAAGAAACCACACACGAGTATCAGAAAACTGTTTCATAAACCATAACCACCAAATCATCATTTTCTTGATCAAACCTGCTGGATCTATCCGAGTCTTTAAACTCCCGAGTCTTTAAACTCAATCCAGGCCTTAATAATATCCGAGTCTTTAAACTCCCGAGTCTTTAAACTCAAGGCCTACGGGGGAAATCAATATATATCCGAGTCTTTAAACTCCCGAGTCTTTAAACTCAATCCGGGTCTTTAAACCCAATCCGGCCGGTCCCCCGTCACATATATCCGGGTCTTTAAACCCAATATCCAGATCCAGCAAATCCAATCCCAAAACCATTTAAAAACCATTTACCAAATTCTCATCCAAACCCGAATCCAAAATCACTGGTCCGATGCTCTCCCGGCATCTAGAACCGTCATTCCGAACCCAAATCCGGAAAATATCTATTTTCATACCAAACCCCATGTAATCACAAATCACAGTTCATAACCCATATATCACTATTAGAAAACCTTTATCAGTGGAAATCCTCAATTGTGGCATCAAAATCCGAAAACCAACATTTTCTCGAAAACCGTGCCAAAACCGTCTTTTTCTCGAAAAACGTGCAATTACATAAAATCATCATTTCATATTCAATAAACATAGATTTATGAGTAAAACCATAAAACACGTATATAAAAATAGTTATGCATGCTCGAGTTTAAGGAAAGGGTCCACTCACAGTACTGAGCCCTACTCGCGTCCCGAACGTCCAGCCTGTTCCTCGGCTTCCTCGGGAAATCCCGATCCTGTAAAACACCGCCAAATTACGTCACTAACACGTCTACGAAGGTTCACCTAAATTCCCTCAAAATTCCCCGAATCCTAAACATAAGAACCCGGGACCCTAAACTTTCACCCTCGCGGAACTCAACTCAAACGACTTCCGATTGACCCGAAACCAACTCCATCGAACTCACAACAACTCCTAGACCAAAAACTATGTTGACCGTTTCTCCCAGAACCGCCGCACGCGCCCCCACGCGCCGCCCAAAGTGGCTGCGCGTGGCCCTCACGCGCCGCTACAGTGCCACCGTCAACCTCGAGCCAACCCGGTTCGCAACAGTAGCCCGCAACTCGGACCGGCGAGACCTGTTCTCCACCGTCCGGCCACCATTTCACCTCCTTTCTTCACCATCTTCATCGTCCAACCTTAAGCTATCCATCCCCCTCCTCCTTAGAACTCGACACGGCCCCTACACCGTCGACTCAAGCTCGAACCAGACGGCCTGAACTCCTCTGTTTCACAATCCAGCCACTCCGGTCACCCCCCGTCACGGTGACTGTCCCAGACTCTTCCTAGGACCTCACTGAACCTAATCCAACTCGTCTAAACCTTCGACTCAGTCCCTGGGATCACGACTCTTGGATTGAAACAAAACGGAAAAACAGGGTACACAGAGTCCCTCCGTCGCGCCAACCACCACCGTGCACCTCTCGTCACGGCAACACAACCAGACGGTTCCTAGGACTCAGCTAAATCCCCTAAACCACTATAGACCCATCGATTCAACCCCTAGACTCACGACTTTCGATTCAAAACTCGACGGGAAAACAGGGCAAGTTTACAAGGATAAGGGATTACCTGCAACCGTCCACCACCGTGCTCGCCGCCGCGGTTCCTGGAGTCCACAACGTCGCCTCAGCCTCCTCTCGAGGTCAATCGCACTCACACACGGCCACAGCACCACCAGCTCCCTCAGTTCCTCTCTGTTTTTCTCTGACGTTCCCGTGGCTCTCACCTCACTCACACACCACCTGCACACTTCTAACCTTCTCAGCACCACCCCAGCATCTCTCAACCTCCTTCGGATCACTCTTCACTCACCAGAACTCATCAACATCCACGATCACCTTCCAATTTTTCCTCACCGCCTCACTCTGTTTCTATCCGGGTCGAAGAACACTCACACTTGCACGGTTGCACCCAAATAATTGGACCGTGCACACACTGGAACCCCCCAGAAACCACTCCACCTTTAGCACGTGTCACCATCCTACCCTTCAGCTCACATGTGGCTCAATCTCAACCCTTCATCTGTCCTTATCTGTTGCACACACCCCAGAGCACAAAAGACCAAAATGCCCTTCTGTTTTACCCAAAATTACAACTTTGCCACTACCTTTCTAGACCTGTAACTCCCACATCGTACGTCCGATGAATACGTGCCGCCTGTCATCGAACTCAGGACGACGAGATCTATCTAACGGTCTTAGGTCAACTTACCAAAACCCGTTCGTATAAAAAGTCAACATTTCCCCCCTAATTTTCCAAATTACGGTTATGCCCTCAATCTTCCGAACATCACAACTTCCTCCTCGGATGTCGGAATCGGGCGTGCCACCTACCTACGGATTCGTAACGTCCTCAACTACGTCCTGGTCACTGGTCAACTCCCATTTGACCACCCAAAATAAAAGTCAACAGTTCTGCCCGACCCAGGGGCAAAATCGTCATTCTAAGTTCCCGGACCCCTCGGGACCACCTAACCCTTGATTAATCTTACTAATCACACCTTAATCACTCTACTTATCCCAATTCTCGGGACGGGTTGTTACAATCTACCCACCTAAAAAGAATTTCGTCCCCGAAATTTCACAGCTAGTCCCCAACACCTAGGGTCTCCTAAGGAACAACCTCTCCTAGGTTTCCTGTCTATCATCTCCACCTTGGGTATTTCACTCCATTCCCAGCTACTGTTACCACAGCCAACCCTAGCTATGTAACAACTACATGGTGTACGCAAGGGAAACTCTATGAACAGAAAACGAAGGTATTATACAATACCTCATGTCACAATACCCGACAGAAGTCATAGAGTACATCCTCGTATACAACCACCCATCTCCCTCGGCTACTACTCCGGCCACGGTCGGACTAACTCCACAAAGTCCAAAAGGCAAACTCTAGCTTGTGGGTTCTCTCCTTCCACAGTCACTCCTTTCCTCTACTTCCCGTCAACCTACTACGGAACTTACTGTACACTCCTAGTCCTCTAGGAAAACTCCTAGACTCTACCCCGAAATCCAAACACCAAACCAACAGGACAACCCAAAAGTAAAACAAGTACCTGTCCCCACGTCTGGTATCGCCTGATCCTCCTGCTGAGTCATCGAGAACACCCGGGCCTGAGATCCTGACGCTCTACCACGTCCCCTCGAACTACTCGTGGCTGTGCCACCACCTCCTCTAGTGCCCGCTGTCCCTGATGCTGTACTCTGTCCGGACTCCGCTACTCCTCTGCCTACACCACCTTCCTGTGGCAACAGTGGACACTCACGTCGAAAATGACCTCGCTCCCCGCAGTAGAAACACACATTCCAGCCTGGTCCACTACTCGGTCTCCCTGTGGATGCTACCGACGTCGCACTCGCTTGCGGAGTCGGCGGTACTCGATAACCCCAAAATCCTGAACTCTGGGCACTACCAGGCCTACCAAAACGATCATCGCCCGACGAGGACGATCCACCGAAGTTACCTCTTTTCGGTGTCCGCTGGCTCGAAGCTCCAGGAATAGAAGGTTCCCGGCGTCGCACCGGCAAACTAGCCTCAACTCGCACCGCAGCATCCGACAGATCTCGGAGGGTAGCAAAAGATCTAGCCGTCACTACGGCTCGAATCTCACCACGCAAACCCAACTCAAACCTACGGCACTTCTCGGCTTCAGTGGCCACAAAAGCAGGAGCAAACCGAGACAACATCTGGAACTTCCGTTCATACTCTGCCACGGTCATATTCCCCTGCTGGAGCTGCAGAAACTCCGCCTCCTTGGCATCCCGGAAAGAACGAGGATAATACTGTTCCAGAAACCGTTCCCTGAACGTCTCCCAGGTCACACTGTGGACATCCCAACCGGACAACTCGAGGGTATACCACCACTCGTACGCCGCACCATCGAGTAAAAATGCAGCCAACAATACTCGCTCCTCCGGCGGACAATGCATCACCGCAAAAATCCGCTCCAGTCTAGTAATCCACCTCTGGGCTTCCTCAGGATCAGCCCCACCACTAAAAGTAGTAGCCCCGAGCCGCTGGGCTCGCTCAATCGTAGCACTCTCCGTCTCTCTGGCTACTTCTTCAGGTTGTGGAGAGGGTCTACGTCTCGGAGGCATCGTCAACCGCACGCTGAAAGAGGCATAGAAGTAGTCAAACAACTGAAACACAACCTCACAAACCGACAGACCCAACAAACTCGACAAACCTATGCTCTGATACCAATTGTCAGGACCCACCCCGGTTTCACCCCGAAACCCGAGGTAAATCCCGCTCCCGTCTGACTCCCCGCCACAAAACTCAAGTAAAACTTACTCACATTCTATCTAGTCAAACGCAGGAGTAATTAGACACAAAGTCCCGAAGGTAGCATTTACAAAACATAGTACGAACATACAAAGAAAATAACTCGGTAACTACACGCACACGGAAGCCTTTACTCTACTCTGGGAACCCTCACTTCCCTTCTATGCCTCAGACTCTGCCTCGACGTCAAGACCCCGCGCTCGCTCCACAACCTGGAGGGCAAATAAAACAGAAAATGTGAGTGGACCAGAAAATACAAAAGTTTAAAAACCATTTTATAAGAAAACCGAGTTAAACCCTCCGTTTTGAAACCACATGCATAACCAACAGTTATAAACACATTTATAAAATAATCATTATAAACATCATAAGAAACAGAAACACTATAAAATACCATAAGAAACCACACACGAGTATCAGAAAACTGTTTCATAAACCATAACCACCAAATCATCATTTTCTTGATCAAACCTGCTGGATCTATCCGAGTCTTTAAACTCCCGAGTCTTTAAACTCAATCCAGGCCTTAATAATATCCGAGTCTTTAAACTCCCGAGTCTTTAAACTCAAGGCCTACGGGGGAAATCAATATATATCCGAGTCTTTAAACTCCCGAGTCTTTAAACTCAATCCGGGTCTTTAAACCCAATCCGGCCGGTCCCCCGTCACATATATCCGGGTCTTTAAACCCAATATCCAGATCCAGCAAATCCAATCCCAAAACCATTTAAAAACCATTTACCAAATTCTCATCCAAACCCGAATCCAAAATCACTGGTCCGATGCTCTCCCGGCATCTAGAACCGTCATTCCGAACCCAAATCCGGAAAATATCTATTTTCATACCAAACCCCATGTAATCACAAATCACAGTTCATAACCCATATATCACTATTAGAAAACCTTTATCAGTGGAAATCCTCAATTGTGGCATCAAAATCCGAAAACCAACATTTTCTCGAAAACCGTGCCAAAACCGTCTTTTTCTCGAAAAACGTGCAATTACATAAAATCATCATTTCATATTCAATAAACATAGATTTATGAGTAAAACCATAAAACACGTATATAAAAATAGTTATGCATGCTCGAGTTTAAGGAAAGGGTCCACTCACAGTACTGAGCCCTACTCGCGTCCCGAACGTCCAGCCCGTTCCTCGGCTTCCTCGGGAAATCCCGATCCTGTAAAACACCGCCAAATTACGTCACTAACACGTCTACGAAGGTTCACCTAAATTCCCTCAAAATTCCCCGAATCCTAAACATAAGAACCCGGGACCCTAAACTTTCACCCTCGCGGAACTCAACTCAAACGACTTCCGATTGACCCGAAACCAACTCCATCGAACTCACAACAACTCCTAGACCAAAAACTATGTTGACCGTTTCTCCCAGAACCGCCGCACGCGCCCCCACGCGCCGCCCAAAGTGGCTGCGCGTGGCCCTCACGCGCCGCTACAGTGCCACCGTCAACCTCGAGCCAACCCGGTTCGCAACAGTAGCCCGCAACTCGGACCGGCGAGACCTGTTCTCCACCGTCCGGCCACCATTTCACCTCCTTTCTTCACCATCTTCATCGTCCAACCTTAAGCTATCCATCCCCCTCCTCCTTAGAACTCGACACGGCCCCTACACCGTCGACTCAAGCTCGAACCAGACGGCCTGAACTCCTCTGTTTCACAATCCAGCCACTCCGGTCACCCCCCGTCACGGTGACTGTCCCAGACTCTTCCTAGGACCTCACTGAACCTAATCCAACTCGTCTAAACCTTCGACTCAGTCCCTGGGATCACGACTCTTGGATTGAAACAAAACGGAAAAACAGGGTACACAGAGTCCCTCCGTCGCGCCAACCACCACCGTGCACCTCTCGTCACGGCAACACAACCAGACGGTTCCTAGGACTCAGCTAAATCCCCTAAACCACTATAGACCCATCGATTCAACCCCTAGACTCACGACTTTCGATTCAAAACTCGACGGGAAAACAGGGCAAGTTTACAAGGATAAGGGATTACCTGCAACCGTCCACCACCGTGCTCGCCGCCGCGGTTCCTGGAGTCCACAACGTCGCCTCAGCCTCCTCTCGAGGTCAATCGCACTCACACACGGCCACAGCACCACCAGCTCCCTCAGTTCCTCTCTGTTTTTCTCTGACGTTCCCGTGGCTCTCACCTCACTCACACACCACCTGCACACTTCTAACCTTCTCAGCACCACCCCAGCATCTCTCAACCTCCTTCGGATCACTCTTCACTCACCAGAACTCATCAACATCCACGATCACCTTCCAATTTTTCCTCACCGCCTCACTCTGTTTCTATCCGGGTCGAAGAACACTCACACTTGCACGGTTGCACCCAAATAATTGGACCGTGCACACACTGGAACCCCCCAGAAACCACTCCACCTTTAGCACGTGTCACCATCCTACCCTTCAGCTCACATGTGGCTCAATCTCAACCCTTCATCTGTCCTTATCTGTTGCACACACCCCAGAGCACAAAAGACCAAAATGCCCTTCTGTTTTACCCAAAATTACAACTTTGCCACTACCTTTCTAGACCTGTAACTCCCACATCGTACGTCCGATGAATACGTGCCGCCTGTCATCGAACTCAGGACGACGAGATCTATCTAACGGTCTTAGGTCAACTTACCAAAACCCGTTCGTATAAAAAGTCAACATTTCCCCCCTAATTTTCCAAATTACGGTTATGCCCTCAATCTTCCGAACATCACAACTTCCTCCTCGGATGTCGGAATCGGGCGTGCCACCTACCTACGGATTCGTAACGTCCTCAACTACGTCCTGGTCACTGGTCAACTCCCATTTGACCACCCAAAATAAAAGTCAACAGTTCTGCCCGACCCAGGGGCAAAATCGTCATTCTAAGTTCCCGGACCCCTCGGGACCACCTAACCCTTGATTAATCTTACTAATCACACCTTAATCACTCTACTTATCCCAATTCTCGGGACGGGTTGTTACAATCTACCCACCTAAAAAGAATTTCGTCCCCGAAATTTCACAGCTAGTCCCCAACACCTAGGGTCTCCTAAGGAACAACCTCTCCTAGGTTTCCTGTCTATCATCTCCACCTTGGGTATTTCACTCCATTCCCAGCTACTGTTACCACAGCCAACCCTAGCTATGTAACAACTACATGGTGTACGCAAGGGAAACTCTATGAACAGAAAACGAAGGTATTATACAATACCTCATGTCACAATACCCGACAGAAGTCATAGAGTACATCCTCGTATACAACCACCCATCTCCCTCGGCTACTACTCCGGCCACGGTCGGACTAACTCCACAAAGTCCAAAAGGCAAACTCTAGCTTGTGGGTTCTCTCCTTCCACAGTCACTCCTTTCCTCTACTTCCCGTCAACCTACTACGGAACTTACTGTACACTCCTAGTCCTCTAGGAAAACTCCTAGACTCTACCCCGAAATCCAAACACCAAACCAACAGGACAACCCAAAAGTAAAACAAGTACCTGTCCCCACGTCTGGTATCGCCTGATCCTCCTGCTGAGTCATCGAGAACACCCGGGCCTGAGATCCTGACGCTCTACCACGTCCCCTCGAACTACTCGTGGCTGTGCCACCACCTCCTCTAGTGCCCGCTGTCCCTGATGCTGTACTCTGTCCGGACTCCGCTACTCCTCTGCCTACACCACCTTCCTGTGGCAACAGTGGACACTCACGTCGAAAATGACCTCGCTCCCCGCAGTAGAAACACACATTCCAGCCTGGTCCACTACTCGGTCTCCCTGTGGATGCTACCGACGTCGCACTCGCTTGCGGAGTCGGCGGTACTCGATAACCCCAAAATCCTGAACTCTGGGCACTACCAGGACTACCAAAACGATCATCGCCCGACGAGGACGATCCACCGAAGTTACCTCTTTTCGGTGTCCGCTGGCTCGAAGCTCCAGGAATAGAAGGTTCCCGGCGTCGCACCGGCAAACTAGCCTCAACTCGCACCGCAGCATCCGACAGATCTCGGAGGGTAGCAAAAGATCCAGCCGTCACTACGGCTCGAATCTCACCACGCAAACCCAACTCAAACCTACGGCACTTCTCGGCTTCAGTGGCCACAAAAGCAGGAGCAAACCGAGACAACATCTGGAACTTCCGTTCATACTCTGCCACGGTCATATTCCCCTGCTGGAGCTGCAGAAACTCCGCCTCCTTGGCATCCCGGAAAGAACGAGGATAATACTGTTCCAGAAACCGTTCCCTGAACGTCTCCCAGGTCACACTGTGGACATCCCAACCGGACAACTCGAGGGTATACCACCACTCGTACGCCGCACCATCGAGTAAAAATGCAGCCAACAATACTCGCTCCTCCGACGGACAATGCATCACCGCAAAAATCCGCTCCAGTCTAGTAATCCACCTCTGGGCTTCCTCAGGATCAGCCCCACCACTAAAAGTAGTAGCCCCGAGCCGCTGGGCTCGCTCAATCGTAGCACTCTCCGTCTCTCTGGCTACTTCTTCAGGTTGTGGAGAGGGTCTACGTCTCGGAGGCATCGTCAACCGCACGCTGAAAGAGGCATAGAAGTAGTCAAACAACTGAAACACAACCTCACAAACCGACAGACCCAACAAACTCGACAAACCTATGCTCTGATACCAATTGTCAGGACCCACCCCGGTTTCACCCCGAAACCCGAGGTAAATCCCGCTCCCGTCTGACTCCCCGCCACAAAACTCAAGTAAAACTTACTCACATTCTATCTAGTCAAACGCAGGAGTAATTAGACACAAAGTCCCGAAGGTAGCATTTACAAAACATAGTACGAACATACAAAGAAAATAACTCGGTAACTACACGCACACGGAAGCCTTTACTCTACTCTGGGAACCCTCACTTCCCTTCTATGCCTCAGACTCTGCCTCGACGTCAAGACCCCGCGCTCGCTCCACAACCTGGAGGGCAAATAAAACAGAAAATGTGAGTGGACCAGAAAATACAAAAGTTTAAAAACCATTTTATAAGAAAACCGAGTTAAACCCTCCGTTTTGAAACCACATGCATAACCAACAGTTATAAACACATTTATAAAATAATCATTATAAACATCATAAGAAACAGAAACACTATAAAATACCATAAGAAACCACACACGAGTATCAGAAAACTGTTTCATAAACCATAACCACCAAATCATCATTTTCTTGATCAAACCTGCTGGATCTATCCGAGTCTTTAAACTCCCGAGTCTTTAAACTCAATCCAGGCCTTAATAATATCCGAGTCTTTAAACTCCCGAGTCTTTAAACTCAAGGCCTACGGGGGAAATCAATATATATCCGAGTCTTTAAACTCCCGAGTCTTTAAACTCAATCCGGGTCTTTAAACCCAATCCGGCCGGTCCCCCGTCACATATATCCGGGTCTTTAAACCCAATATCCAGATCCAGCAAATCCAATCCCAAAACCATTTAAAAACCATTTACCAAATTCTCATCCAAACCCGAATCCAAAATCACTGGTCCGATGCTCTCCCGGCATCTAGAACCGTCATTCCGAACCCAAATCCGGAAAATATCTATTTTCATACCAAACCCCATGTAATCACAAATCACAGTTCATAACCCATATATCACTATTAGAAAACCTTTATCAGTGGAAATCCTCAATTGTGGCATCAAAATCCGAAAACCAACATTTTCTCGAAAACCGTGCCAAAACCGTCTTTTTCTCGAAAAACGTGCAATTACATAAAATCATCATTTCATATTCAATAAACATAGATTTATGAGTAAAACCATAAAACACGTATATAAAAATAGTTATGCATGCTCGAGTTTAAGGAAAGGGTCCACTCACAGTACTGAGCCCTACTCGCGTCCCGAACGTCCAGCCCGTTCCTCGGCTTCCTCGGGAAATCCCGATCCTGTAAAACACCGCCAAATTACGTCACTAACACGTCTACGAAGGTTCACCTAAATTCCCTCAAAATTCCCCGAATCCTAAACATAAGAACCCGGGACCCTAAACTTTCACCCTCGCGGAACTCAACTCAAACGACTTTCGATTGACCCGAAACCAACTCCATCGAACTCACAACAACTCCTAGACCAAAAACTATGTTGACCGTTTCTCCCAGAACCGCCGCACGCGCCCCCACGCGCCGCCCAAAGTGGCTGCGCGTGGCCCTCACGCGCCGCTACAGTGCCACCGTCAACCTCGAGCCAACCCGGTTCGCAACAGTAGCCCGCAACTCGGACCGGCGAGACCTGTTCTCCACCGTCCGGCCACCATTTCACCTCCTTTCTTCACCATCTTCATCGTCCAACCTTAAGCTATCCATCCCCCTCCTCCTTAGAACTCGACACGGCCCCTACACCGTCGACTCAAGCTCGAACCAGACGGCCTGAACTCCCCTGTTTCACAATCCAGCCACTCCGGTCACCCCCCGTCACGGTGACTGTCCCAGACTCTTCCTAGGACCTCACTGAACCTAATCCAACTCGTCTAAACCTTCGACTCAGTCCCTGGGATCACGACTCTTGGATTGAAACAAAACGGAAAAACAGGGTACACAGAGTCCCTCCGTCGCGCCAACCACCACCGTGCACCTCTCGTCACGGCAACACAACCAGACGGTTCCTAGGACTCAGCTAAATCCCCTAAACCACTATAGACCCATCGATTCAACCCCTAGACTCACGACTTTCGATTCAAAACTCGACGGGAAAACAGGGCAAGTTTACAAGGATAAGGGATTACCTGCAACCGTCCACCACCGTGCTCGCCGCCGCGGTTCCTGGAGTCCACAACGTCGCCTCAGCCTCCTCTCGAGGTCAATCGCACTCACACACGGCCACAGCACCACCAGCTCCCTCAGTTCCTCTCTGTTTTTCTCTGAAGTTCCTGTGGCTCTCACCTCACTCACACACCACCTGCACACTTCTAACCTTCTCAGCACCACCCCAGCATCTCTCAACCTCCTTCGGATCACTCTTCACTCACTAGAACTCATCAACATCCACGATCACCTTCCAATTTTTCCTCACCGCCTCACTCTGTTTCTATCCGGGTCGAAGAACACTCACACTTGCACGGTTGCACCCAAATAATTGGACCGTGCACACACTGGAACCCCCCAGAAACCACTCCACCTTTAGCACGTGTCACCATCCTACCCTTCAGCTCACATGTGGCTCAATCTCAACCCTTCATCTGTCCTTATCTGTTGCACACACCCCAGAGCACAAAAGACGAAAATGCCCTTCTGTTTTACCCAAAATTACAACTTTGCCACTACCTTTCTAGACCTGTAACTCCGACATCGTACGTCCGATGAATACGTGCCGCCTGTCATCGAACTCAGGACGACGAGATCTATCTAACGGTCTTAGGTCAACTTACCAAAACCCGTTCGTATAAAAAGTCAACATTTCCCCCCTAATTTTCCAAATTACGGTTATGCCCTCAATCTTCCGAACATCACAACTTCCTCCTCGGATGTCGGAATTGGGCGTGCCACCTACCTACGGATTCGTAACGTCCTCAACTACGTCCTGGTCACTGGTCAACTCCCATTTGACCACCCGAAATAAAAGTCAACAGTTCTGCCCGACCTAGGGGCAAAATCGTCATTCTAAGTTCCCGGACCCCTCGGGACCACCTAACCCTTGATTAATCTTACTAATCACACCTTAATCACTCTACTTATCCCAATTCTCGGGACGGGTTGTTACAAATCGGGAACGGAAAACTTCCCAAGTGGTGGTATGAACAGACCATCCAGACATTTCGAGTCCGTGCCACCACTAGTAGGCTCCTCCTTCCAGTAAGAAGGCCGCCAAGGTCACTCGTTCGCCCGGAGGGCAGTGCATCACCGAGAAGATCCTCTCCCACTTGGTGGTCCAATCATGAGCATCCTCGGGGTTTGATCCCCCGCAGAAAGGAGTGGCTCCCAAACGTTGAGCCCTTTCAATGCTCGCGCATTCCATCTCCCTTTCCAGATCCTCGTCCGCTCGTATATGAGGAATTCTCCTCGGAGGCATAACCAACTGTCAAGAGGCATAGATGAGATAACAATATTCTTAAAAATCGAAAAGTAACTAGTACAAATCGCTAGTCTAGCATGCTGACCATAACCTAGTACTGACCACAACCTAGTGCTCTGATACCAAGCTGACAGGACCCGCCCCGATCCCACAGGGACCACAAGGGGACGTGCCCTGCTCCCGTCTGACACCCAATAATCCATACCAATTTTAACTTCAAAGCATCAAATGCATAAATAACCAAATTAAAGTCATACATCAAATCCGAATTAAACAGATGTCAGACAAGGGATGAAATCCAAAATTACAAGTTGCGAGCACGACTCTAACATAAACCTGCAAGTAAACCACCCAGCAGGGGTTCAGGTACGTAGAAGTAGATCTATGCCTCAGCCTCAGGTTCCTCCTCTACCTCAGTATCATGACCTGGTGGGGTTACCAAAACATTAAGGGTGAGTGGACCAAAACTCAAGTTTATAAAATCATTTGATAAGTAAAACATATAATTTACCCCTTCCGTTTTCCAAACATGCATGCATCATCATTTAAAACCATAAATCATATAACATGAATCATAAGGCATGTAATAAAACCATAAGTATAATTTTAGCCACTGCACTATACACTCCAATCCTGACATCCCCGATGTCTGACGTCCCTGACGTCCAATAAGGTCACAATCACAAGGCTACGCGTGCCACTCGGGTCTCAATTCCGAGTTCAATCCCCGAACCCCGTTCGGGTACAGCATCCCCGATGCTTAGCGTCATAGACGCTGGACGTTCTAGACGTCCGTGACCACTCCGGGGTACCACATCTGGAGGAGACAGTATCATATGAATGGATCTATACAGTGCAGTACCAAATACATTTTATTGATATCCACATGCAAAGCATATATATATACATAGATAAAATCCAAGCCAATCTTTAAGTTTCATCAGACGGGTCTCAAGCCCAAATACCTTGAAACGTGCCATAACCATAATCTCCATATCATCAAAACCGTTATTTGTTTTTAGCATGTGAATAAATATATAAGTAAACCAGAAAACATTTATGCACGCAAGGGTTTAAGGAAAACGGCCCACTCACAGTACAATCCTGCTGAAAACCGAACGTATACCCTCGTTCAGGTACAATTGTACAGTCCATGTCATATCCAAAGTATACATAAAGGTCAATACAAACCCCTAACATTTAACCATGAAACCCTAGACCGAAACTAGTCCGGAAAAGCCGCCCGAACGCGCTTCCCAAGGCAATAAACCTCATTTTGACCAACTTAATGATCTCCGATCGACCCGAAACCACCGTTATTGGATCCGGATCGTCGAAACCTAAAGAATGGTGATGGTCCCACCAAAAGTACTGTTCACACGCGACCCCACGCGCCTGGTCAACCTTCTGGTCAACTGTGCTACAGTACTGCTGACGTCAGCATGATGACGTCATCAGCTACAGTAACCGGGTCAGAGAACCGGGTCACCGCAGACCCACGGCTCGACCCGATCACAGATCTTGATTCCGACCACCATTTCAGGTGGGATTTGTTCCTATGGACTCGTCTCTACCTCATCAATGGTTCTGTGCAAATAAAACTAGATTCTAGGTTGAATAAACTACTTGAAAATCGACGGGAAGGTTGGCTGTCGGTTCTGGTTATCTTCTCCGGCGAGTCGTCGAGTTTCCAGCCACGGTCCTTGGTTCAAACTGGTCGTCAAGGTCCCCTAAATGTGTCATAACAACAACCAAACAATTACAACGTCAAAAACGGACATTTCGAAGTAGGGAAGGAAATCGGGCATTCACGGGTTTTTCGTCCTACCGCCGCCGTGTTGCCGTCGTACGCCGTCCAGTTCAGTTCTGGGTCGTCCTGTCGTCATAGTGAGCCCATCAGTACGTTGGTTCGAATCCAAGTGTGAAGGTTTGGATGGTTTGGGTGGTTTGGGTTGTTCGGGCTTCTTCTAGGTTCTGGGGGAAATCCGGCCGTGCAGGGTGGCTGTGGAGTGGTGGCCGGCGTCTGGGGGTGGCTGTTGGCTGCCTGGGGTGTGAGGTTGAGTGGTGAGGTGCTGGTGAGTTGTTCCAAGGGGTAACCGTGCTAATCGGGTTGAGAGAATGAACATGTAGGTGTATGGTCGCATGGTTTTAATACAGAATATGCATAAAAAATCAAGGGCCAGGATTGAATCTGACTTAAGATTCAATGGTGAGGATTAGATCTGGAGATTTTCAGATCAAGGGCTGTGATTAAAAGGTGATTTAAATTCTAAATAAATGCTTAGTGGAGCTTGATCCAATCTAACCAATGGGTGAGTGACACTTGTCACTCACCAGGTGTCCTCCCATCAGATTTCTAGAATAAAATATTTAACACGAAAACCGAGACACGAACCTCCCGATTTCACGTTTCTGACCATAACTTCCCCGTACGAAGTCCGATTTCGGAGTGCCTCCTGTCTACGGACTCAGGACGTCAAGACCTACCTAACGGTCCTTGAGTCGCGTGGAAATTAGTTGTCAAACGAAAAGTCAACATTTTCGCCCCAACCGTCCAATTTACGGTAATGCCCCTGAACTTCCGATAGTTATAACTACTTCCGATATTCATAACTTCTTCCCTGATCGTCCGAATTGGACGTGCCACCTGTCTATGAACTCGTGACGTCCCGAACTACGTCACGGTCATAAGTCAAAGTCCATTTAACCCACCAATCAAAAAGTCAACAATTTGGCCATACCAATCACAAGGGTAAAAGCGTCAATTCACCTTAAATTACAATATTAAAATCCTCGAGTTTCCGGGGTGTTATAGACAAAAATGGTGGAAAATGGTGTATGATTGAAGGAATTAGGGCCGGGTCGGGTCGCGGGTCTGGGCGACCCGTTATAGTGATCCTTCGAGACGTTGAAGACGATGACGTCAGCAGGGTGACGTCATCATCTGCCAGGTGTCAGGCCACGTGGCCAATTGGAGACTACCACGTTGCAGTTCTCAGCGTCCAATTAGCACTGACGTCTTAGACACATGGACTAGTCAAAGAGTGACACGTGGCACGTGTCAAATGTGACAGGTGTTAGACCTATCAGGTTGATGTCATGCTGATGTCAACGATGGTCGTTGACCATAACGTCAGCGTTGACTTTTGCTGACGTGCCGGAAATTCAAAAAAGGAAAATTTGGAAAATTTGAAGAAAATGACGACTTTACCCTTGGAATTGGGCGAACGGTTGACTTTTGGTTCAAGCAGTCAAACGGACTTTGACCGATGACTGTGACGTAATTCAGGATGTCACAAGTTCATAGATAGGTGGCACGCCCAATTCCGACATTCGAGGAGAAAGTTATGATGTTCGAAAGTTTAGGGGTAATTTGATAAATTGGTTAAAAAGGGGCCATTTGTTGACTTTTTGATCGGGACCGTGTTGAATTGATAGGAAACTAACCGGGTCGACAAGCGGGCTAAAGGACCCGTTTTATAGGAATCCGGGTGAAGATGGTAATTGTAGCAGTTACTGTAGCAGGCGCGTGGGGGCGCGTGATCTGAGAATTTCGAGGTAAGGTCAACATGACTTTTGTCCTATTTAATGTAACGAACATTTTGGCACTAGTTTCGAGGAAATCGAACACCGTTTCGATATTGTTTCGAGGGTCTAAAGGTTTATGTTACGTTTAAAATACGTATAAAACATGAGTAATAGCGTGAAATCAACCAAGTAAGAGCAGTGGACCGATAAAATCAAAAGATGTTTTCCAATGGTCCATAAAACTCATGTTCATCAAATCAGTGCACGATATAAAGTATCTGGACACAAATATCAATAAATCATCAATACCACCAATCCTCAATATCCAATCTCAATATCCAAGTAACCCGTCACGATATCAATGCAACGCGTACAACTCGGGTGTCTCATGTCCGAGTACCTCCCCAGGATCTACGACGTCTGGGGTGATATCATCTCCAGGATCTACGGCGTCTGGAGGATATCATCATAATCTCACACTCCTGAGACTGAGCCTCCCTCGGAGCTACTCATCTCCAGGCAGTGGATCATGACTACTCCAGGATCTACGACATCTGGAGGAGACTATAAAATCACAGAGGATGGTATATGTGGAACAGTCGCCCAATCCAGTAATCTCATTTTAAAACCATTCAAATTTCAAATCAAATAAATAAAAACGTTTTAACAGGGCCTCTGTCCAAAACATAGCTTTCACAAAGCAAGTTCCACAAATCCATCATGAAAATAGTGTCCAGAATTTACTTTATAAATCAAAATCATCAATTTCATCATACTCACATGTGACTCCAAATCCGAGTCAAAATCACTATCCAATTGGGTCTCAAACCCAAAATATCATTTTCACGCAAATCCGTGCAATTACAACCTCAGTTGCCCTTTTTACATAACTCCATATGGTATATCCAAAACATTACAATTTCATCAAATCAATTTCCCGACTCATAATCCGAGTCAAAACCAATCTCAAATCCCAGGCCTTCGCCCAAATCAACAATATCATAAGTTTCTCGAAAATCGTGCCCAAAATCATATAAAATAATATAATATTTCCAAAACCCGGAAATCATCACATCGAAACACAAATCATGCCAAAGCATTTCAAATCATATCATAAAGCATTTAAAACATTTATGCATGCATTCAGGGTAGAAAACAAAAGTCCACTCACACACCGTCCATATTGCTCGCTTTCCGAGCTGCACGTTTTTCCGTAAATTCCGGAAACCACCATTCCTGTCCAAAATCATTATCAAGGGTCACTAACATCTCAATATACTTCCCATAATTTTCCCCAATTTTTCCGGGATTTATGATTATGATATGCATGCATGTTTGTGAAATTGGAGGGTAAAAATGTATTTTGATACCTGCATTTCTAAAACTTTGTTTTGTCCACTCACACCTTTTGTGTTTTTATTGACCCTCCAGGTTGTGGCGCGATGATCGAGGCTATTTGAGAGGGGGGCATGAGTGGGCACAGGTGCGGTTATCCCTTATTTGGCAAGTGCTGAGGGTAAGTCCGGAACTTTAGTTGACTTGTCAGACGGGAGCAGGACCGGACACGGTTATCTATGTCCTTCGGGGACGGGTCCTGTCATGATGTCAGTGTTGACTTTTTCCCCACGCGTTGACTGGGACTTTGACCAGCGCGTGGGGGCGCATGGGTAGGTATTTCGAGGTGAGACCAGTCCCATTTGAAAGCTTTTGATGATTCAGATCCAATGAAGGTGGTTTCAGATCGATCAGAGATCATTGGTAGGTCATTTAGGGGTTTAAATTGTCAGGATGCGTGTTCAGGACATGTTCCCGGTAGGGGACTTTTTGGAAGTTTTAAGTATGAACTAGTAGAGTCCGTTAGTGACATTTGGATGTGTTTTGGACAGGCTCGGAGACTGTGGTTTAGCTTCAGGGTAGTTATAGCACCGTTCGCAAGCGCATCAAGGACTGTGTGTGAGTGGACCTTTGGTTTATAAAATGAACGCATGCATAACTATTTTTAATTGCTCATTATATTATATGAACTGAATCACTTTGGTGGATTTTAAATGTTAGCTATGGGCTATTTTTCGTGATACTATGTTTTGGGCTTGAAACCCGTCAAGATATTATATTGACTTGTTTTGGGAATTAATAAATGATTTTGGGAAATGGCTTTAGAAAAATTTCACTGGGTGGACTCAGGGGAGCACTTGGGATTGAGACCCTAGGTGGCACGCGTAGCCTTAGGACCGTGACATTATTGGACACCTGGAATGTCGAGAATTGGTTACATAGTGTATTAGTATGATTATTATTTTTATGATTACTATTAGTATTACATTGATTTATTCCACTTTATGATTTGACTTGAATGCATGCATGTTTGGAAAACGGAGGGTCTAAATATTATTATTGGTTGCAAATGAGTTTTATCACTTAATTATTTTTTGTGCACTCACCCTTGAACGTTTTTCTTGACCCTCCAAGTCGTGACACTGAGGCAGGGACTAACCGAGAGGCCGAGGCATAGATAATTGTTGTTGCGCACCTGTACATCCGTTTGGGTAGGTTGTGATAGGACCCGTCCCAAATCCCCCGGGATTAATGTGGGACGCGCCTGTTACCGTCTGACACGAAAACCGGGATTATCAGAGAGCGCCAAGATCAGGAGGAGGAATGTGATGTCTCGGTCTCCGCTACAGCTCGCATCCGCGATCAACCTGAAGGGAATTCAAAACATGAAAACTGTGAGCGGACAAAAAAAATATTTTATAAAAACATTTTCATAAAAAAAACCTTTATGCCCTTCACTAAAAAGTATGCATGCATTCGAAAACCATTTTCAAACCGTTCATTAGGGCCTTGGCCCAAAATCCAAAATAAGGAACCCAGAACGAGTCTCATTCTCAAATCATGAAACATAGGGTCTCAACCTAAATCCAATGCACGTGGGTCTCAACCCAAAATCAATACACGTGGGTCTCAGCCCAAAACCATCTCCGTGAAATCTCACACACATATACCTATATACATATATAACCCATCCTAGACATCCTCTGATGTCAACTCGGGGCACATAGCCCCTAGGGAACTCATCCCCGATATATGTCACGATTTCTCTATATATATAAGTATGTATACTACTCTGGATCTCACTCCGAGTCTACCCGCATGAATTCTCCATCTGTGAGGCTCTATCTTCGAAACCAGTCCAGGCATCTCTCCAGACCAGATCCGGGATTCTATCATATCTTCCACTCCTGGAATGGGCTCCCTATGAGGATTACTCATTCCGGGCAGTGGATCGTGACTTTCCAAGTCGACGTCTGGAGGAGACCAATCACCTCATACAGGTGGGTATATACATACTAGTATAAAAACCACACATGTGACTCACGCCCAATAATATAAAGCAACTGGGCCTCCAGCCCAAACTTATGACTCAACGGGGCCTCTAGCCCGATTTCACAATATATCAAGGACTCAAGCCCGAACTCGTAAATCAACGTGGCATCGTGTCAGGATCAGTCCCAATCCCCCCGGGTTAACGCGGGATGACCCTAATCCAGTCGGACACGAAGTGTCAGACAAGGGAATTTCCAACCTTAGCCCTCTCGGGCTTCAGAGTATGCCAGGATCTGGAGGAGGTAAGTGATATCTCGGTCTCTTCTACAGTCGCATCCGTTGTCAACCTGAAAGGCAGTCAAAACATTAAAAGCTGTGAGTGGACAAAACAAAGAGTTTATAAAAGCATTTCATAAGAACATTTGTACCCTTCACTAAAAAGTATGCATGCATTCGAAAACCATTTAACCAAAAGGACCATATGTAGGAACTAAGCCCAAAACCATAACCGAAAGAATTATAAAGAACCAACCATACGGACCACTGCCCAAATCCATAAAGAAACCAACCATACGGGCCAATGCCCAAATCCATACGGGACTCAGCCCAAAACCTGTACACATCACATATCATATAACATATATACAAATAAATCACACAACCAATCCTGTCACGGTTTCCAAAGCTACGCGCCTGCTACCCGAGGTCTCAAGCCCAAGTATCTCAGGGTCACCCAGGTCAGTGTCCGTAGACCAATGACCCTCCCTGAGGTTATAATTTAAGCCCTCCTGAGAGTAAGGTACCAAACGAGGGCGACTCCACTCAGTAAGTGCTCCGTGACTACTTCGGGGTCCATCTAGGCCAACGACCCTCCCCGGAGGAGACAATCCAAGTAAAGGAAGGTATATGAATATATATATATATATAAATATAGAAAACATCCTTAAAACCTTTCAAAGGATTCATGCCTGGTCCCCATAAACCGTCATGAAGTCATAAACCATAAAAACCTTTAAAGGGTTCATGCTGGTTCCCATAAACCGTCAAGAACCTGGAAATCCATTTAGGGTCCCCGACCCGAAAACATAAACGTAAAGTAACTTGGTCTCGTGCCCGAACACATGACTCAACTGGGCATCGTGCCCGATATCTCAGGGTCAATCACGAATCCGATCGTAGTAATGCGTGCAACCATCCATCCAGGACCGCCCTTAATCCTGGTATGTCGCCGTGAATGAATCAACCGACGCGAACACCTCTAGATTAAGCACTCATCACCGATCGATATCCTGAACCGTCAGCATTCTGAAGTCAAGCCTCCATCGGCTGCCTGACAACAGATCGTGCATCGTGACCTCTCCAGAAAGAACATATCCTAGTCCCGAGGTGAGCGTCGTATCATCAGTCGCCTTGCACAAAGCACTCGCCGCGACCACGATTCAGACCCGTAGGTCATAAATAGAGCCACATGCCCGAGACAAAACCAAATGGGTCTCATGCCTGAGTTTATTCTTTTGAAATCCAAAATAATTTCATTTAAATCAACGTAGAAACACAGACCCATATAGGCACCGTATAAGGCCGAAACCTCAAAATACGTGACATTACGTAACCACACACAAATGCACTCATGGAATCACCAAACAAGTATTAAAAAATATAATAAACATTTATGCATGCATCAATTTAGAAAACCAAGGTTCACTTACAGACCGACCGAGCTGCCACCTCGATTCGCGTACCATACAGCTCTCCCGAGCCAACCACTGTCACCGGGACTCCCAAACCTGTCCAAATTGTAATAAAGGGTTACTAACTACTTAAATAACCCCTCACTAAAGCCCCGTAATTTTTTGGAATTTTTAACTATTTTTAAAGTCAATCCTAAACCTTCGGACACGCCGAAACCTATCGAAACGATGTCTAATCGACACGAAACCAGTCCCAAAATGTTCGTTACATCGAATAGATGATTTCACATGTTGAAGACATCCCCAAAATACTGTTCATGCGCCCTCACGTGCCAAGAACTATTCATCATCTTCAACCCTTAGCAGCCGGTTCAGACTGGTTCAACCCGGTTCGGTCCAACCGAACCGGCGGTCCTGGTTCAACCCTAAAATCCACCCATTTTCACTCTTTTCCTTCTCATTTCAATTCCTATTAGTTATAACCTCAAACCCAATTAATCTTAGACATTAAAACCAAAGGAAATAGGTTGAAAGCTCACCTTGAAGGTTCATGTTTGAACCGGCCACCTGTAAGTTGCCACTGCCGTGGCCTCCGGCCGTCCTAGGCAAAACCGATCCATCTCGACTCCCCTAGGGCCCTAGATGCCAACCCAATTAATGAAAACAATCAAGAACCTCTCAAACTCAAACTTAGATTTTTGAACAAGCTTACCCGTCCAAACCAGGTTTCCCTCCGCCGTGTCTTCCACCGTGGCCTGTCGGCCCCTCCTCCATTGTCTTGACCTCTCCCTCAATCTCTCACTATCTCTCACAATAATGGTTATACAAGTGGGGGTGGTATGAATGAGGAGGGCTTTCGGGTGGTATGAATGGTTATACAAGTGTGTGTTGTTTGCTAAAAAATGGAAATGAAGAAATGAATGGGGAGGGCTTTCGGGTTGTGAGAGAACAGAGATGATATGTTGATCAGATGAGAGGGGGAAGGGAATGGAGGTTGAGGATTGAAAGAAGGATTAGAGATGAATGGTGAGGATTAAAAGGGAAGATGAGTGAGAAATTATAAAATCATAAAATATTATTATTTTAATGGTTTAGATCCACTTTTTAGGGGATTGACCAATGAGACTTGTCACTCATCCATGGGTCCAACTAAAATATCTGCCCAATTAGATATTGCCATAACACCCCGTCTCGAAATGTATGCATAGTGAAATCGACTTCCGTGACCCATAACTTTCCCGTTCGAAGTCCGATTTCAGCGTGTCTCCTGTCTATGGATTCGTATCGTCCTGATCTAAGTAACGGTCCTCGGCCCTCAGCCATCGGACCTCCCGGTCCAAAAATTAACTATTTGCTCCTATTCAACCAAATTACCAAAATACCCTTGAACTTCCGAATGTCATAACTTCTTCCTCGAATGTCAGAATTGAATGTGTCACCTGTCTATGAACTCGCGACGTCCCAAACTACGTCACAGTCATCGGTTAAAGTCCATTTGACCGCCTGAACAAAAAGTCAACATTTTACCCACGACTAGGGGCAAAATGGTCATTTTGCATCGTTCGTCTGATTTCGCTCAACTAATCACCGATTAACCTCACTAATCCTTGATTAGTCACTAATCTAATCCCGGAATTCGGGATGGGTCGTTACAACCTTCCCTCCTTAATTAATTTCATCCTCGAAATTCCAACTATTTTGATTCCACATCCACCTCGTGGAAATAATTCGATCTCATAACACGTGTACACTAGTACACCCACTAGTCCACACAACACTCAGACGTACCACTAACACTCACGTCGCATCGACTACACTCGACCATGTCGAGTGACAGTAGTCATACGTTCCGAATTGACACAAATCTACCGATTCGCTAATACTAACAGCTCGACGGTTCCTTCTGTAATCATCAATCTATCCTGACGTCTTCTCCCACTAGGAGTCACCAGACCTCACACAACGATCCACGTTGGCACATCCCGAAAAACTATCACCACTTGACAGTCGCTAGTCGAAAACTGACATTATAGTCGTGTGTGGTTACTCTGACTACCAACTCACTCAACCTGGGTATACGTATACCAACAAACACTCTATCTGTGTGTAACTGGACCCACCAGAAATACTATGACCCAATGCACAGTATCCAATGTCCAGTTCACGTCCTCAACTAATCCAATGGTATCGGAATTAAGCCGACTACCAACACGCTCACCTACGTACCTCTGGTATATCCTATATACCGTCACTAGGTACCATAAGCTTGTACAGTATCATACCCCGAGCAACGTACAAGGTACGTACGTCCATCCATCAACTAGCCTACAACAACAACGACGACGGCCACAACAACAACAACAACCACAACCTAGGTCGTAGCCAATCACGTTTCTATTCTGTAGTCCATTTGTCCAATCTAGTACCAGACAAATCACAAACTCCAATCCATCAACCATTTCGAGTCCCATGGTCACCCGACCAGTATCACCACAACTACTCCTAATCATGTAACCCAATACGTATCGATCCGACTCACGCCTTGGTGAGCGTACCCACTCATACCAGTTGGCATCAAATTTCACCCACGTCTACCGAGACGTACTAATTATGAACCTATCGATTACCTGCTCAATCGATTACACATTACATTTGATTGACTTCATAGGGAAGCCAATCCCAACATTCGCACATCTCTGAGGCTGACAAAATCCGACCTCGTCGGACATTTACTCGCCCAAGTAATATACCATACGAGATTTATCTCGAAAAGAAGTTCAGTCCCAACATCATCAACTCAAACATCCAAGTAAGAGCAATAAACTCTCCACCTATCTGGACCATCAAGATCTCGATCCAGATCCATCACTACGTCACCCGACCATAAACGTCACGATCCTTGATCGTCACGACGCCCAAAGTTTTCAACATCAAATCCCCGATCCACATCGCGATCCTAGGTGGATCCACACTAGTTCTCCCTCAGCTAACTACCAGATTTCAGGTCATAGGGTCTTACACCCTCATGAATCCTTCGTCAGTCACATCACTCTTCAACCAATTCCCACATCTAAACAGATTAGTCAACGACGAGACATGCCGAGACTGTGGGTTCTCTCCAGTTACCTCGTATTGATCCTTGTCGTTCGACCTAGGAAAAACCAAGGATGATCCAAGACGATGACAACGAAATTCATCCTACGTGAATGCAACCAAACTTGCTGCACTCACCACACCATGTAACCCAGCATCTTATGCCACCAAGCAGAAAATGAGGAATCTCATTCACCTAACAACAAAATACTCAACTCCTCCAGATGACCCAAGAAAATTCCCGGGTCCACCAACCAATACACGATCAATGTACTGGTGACACAACCATCATCTACCATGGTAGAACCTGAGAAGTCACCCTAATGACTTCGAAATACCCATTACCAATGCGAAAAACTTGCATTCCTCTCGTCACCTCAATCGCAACTTCTCTCGATTCTGAAGTTCCAATCATATCGGAACCGACACACTCAGACATCAACCCCGTGTCCCTTTTAAACTGGTTACGGACACATGCCCATCTCGACGGAGTCACATCCCAGCTCGTGACTCATCGTCATCACAATCATTGGCGCCAGTACCAGCACCAGCACCATCATACACTATGCGAATTAGACAACCCCGGATCTCCGCGCATATCGAGCGACGACCCCGTACCTCTGCTCGTATTGGAGGAACTCTGCCTCCCTCGTACCCAACAACTCTAGATACAGTCACCCTAAGATACGAGAAAAGGAAATGTTCCCCGAACGTCTCCGATTCCCAACAACCGTAACTACAACCACTCTCGGTAGTAGTGCCTTCCACAACTCTTGCAGACCTAACTACCATACATCACTATCGAGACTCTGCATCCAACGGAATCAATCGCTCATACTAACTACTCTGTATCCCCACTCTGGGATTCCATCGACAAGTACCAACCCTGGTAACCTGTCCAACCAAACTCTAACCAGTCGTAACTCGACTTATCCAATGTCGTCTACCAGGTCGCCCATGACCTTAGCTGCACCAACAATCCATCACAGCTAAAGTAGCACGACAACCAACTAAGCCTAACCGATTTACACAACCTCGACTGCAGAGTGCAGTCCCATCACTAAAGCTAACATGACTAGACCAACCTACAGTCTCGACTCTGAAAAGTCGTCAAAGTCAAACCATTTTCCAACTCACCTTTTCGAACCATACACCCTACCTTAGGGTTCCACGATCACTACCTAGGGTTCCCCTGAACCCAACTACAGAAGGCAGTATAATCCATAATCTGACTGAACACAGGGTCCTAACATCGTATGGACGTCAATCCAATCCTACCGTCAATTCAACTAGGTTTCCTCGAACCTGAGTGCTCCTAGCAGCATATCATCTAACTCAACAAAATACGACCATCTAATGGTCACAATTCCTAACCAGTCGTCAAAATCGATCCTACAACATTGTGAAAGACGATCCCAACTAACCGTCTCATGATCAAAACTCTAAAGTACTATTACGTTCAACTCTTCGTAGGGTCCCACACTGCCAATCTCGACAGAACTATGGCAACCCCGGCATCAAATACCGAACCAAGATATTCCACTATTTGATCCTACTAACTATCGTACCGGCATCTTAACTATCAGGTTGATAACAAACTGTAGCCCATTGAGACATCACATCCTCGACCTGCGCACGGAGTATCGCGCAAAACACGCTCTAGAATTCAGAGTAACATGAGCAACCTGGTTCTGATACCACTTGTCAGTATCAGAGCATCCTGAGTATCCTATGAGCTAACCAAGCTCCGATACCACTTGTCAGGACCCGTCCCAATCCCCCCTAGATTAACAAGGGACGACCCTGATCCTGTCTGACACGAAGTGTCAGACAAGGGAATTTCCAACCTTAGCCCTTTCGGGCTTCAGTGTACTCCAAGATCCGGATGAGGTAAGTGATATCTCGGTCTCTGCTACAGTCCGCATCCGTTATCAACCTAAAGGGCAGTCAAAACATTAAAAGCTATGAGTGGACAAAACAAAGAGTTTATAAAAAAACTTCATAAGAAACATTTGTATCCTTCACTAAAAAGTATGCATGCATTCAAAAACCATTTTACCAAAAGAACCATATGTGGGAACTAAGCCCAAAACCATAACCGAAAGAATCATAAAGAACCAACCATAAGGGCCACTGCCCAAATCCATAAAGAAACCAACCATACGGGCCACTGCCCAAATCCATACGGGACTCCGCCCAAAACCTGTACACATCACATATCATATAACATGTATACATATAAATCACACAACCAATCCTATCACGATTTCCAAAGCTACGCGCGTGCTACCCGGGGTCTCAAGCCCAAGTCTCCCCAGGTCAATGTCCGTAGATTAATGACCCTCCCTTAGGGTTACAATCCATAATCCTTCCTGAGAGTAAGGTACCCAACGGGGTCGACTGCACTCAGTTAGTGCTCCGTGACTACTCCGGGGTCCACCCAGGCCAATGACCCTCCCTAGAGGAGACAATCCAAATAAAGGAAGGTATATGAATATATATATATATATAAATATAAATATAGAAAACCTCCATAAAACCTTTCAAAGGATTCATGCTCGGTCCCCATAAACTGTCATGAAGCCATGAACCATAAAAACCTTTCAAGGGTTCATGCCGTTTCCTATAAACCTTAATGAACCTAGAAATCCATTTAGGGTCCTCAACCCGAAAACATAAACGTAAAGTAACTGGATCTCGTGCCCGAACACATGACTCAACTGGGCATCGTGCCCGATATCTCAGGGTCAGTCACGACTCCGATCGTAGTGATGCTTGCAACCATCCATCCAGGACCGCCCTCAATCTTGGTATGTAGTCGTGAACGAATCAACCGATGTGACCACCGGTAGATTATGGAGCACTCATCACCGATCGATATCCTGAACAGTCAGCACTCCGAAGTCGAGCCTCCATCGGCTGCCCGATAACAGATCGTGCATCGTGACCTCTCCGGAAGGAACATATCCTAGTCCGGAGGCGAGAGTCGTATTATCCGTCGCCGTGTACAAAGTACTCGCCGCGACCACGATTCAGACCCATAGGTCATAAATAGAGCCACATGCCCGAGATAAAACCAAATGGGTCTCATGCCCGAGTTTATCCTTTTGAAATCCAAAACCATTTCATTTAAATCAACGTAGAAACCCAAACCCGTATAAGCACCGTATAAGGCCGACACCTCGATATACGTGCCAATACGTAACCACACACAAATGCACTCATGGCATCACCAAACAAGTATTAAAACATATAATAAACATTTATGCATGCATCAATTTAGAAAACCAAGGTCCACTCACAGACCGTCCGAGTTGCCGCCTCGATTCTTGTGTCATACGGCTCTCCCGAGCCAACCACCGTCACTGGGACTCCCAAACCTATCCAAATTGTAATAGAGGGTTACTAACTACTTAAATAACCCTTCACTAAAGCCCCGTAAGTTTCTGGAATTTTTAACTATTTTTAAAGTCGATCCTAAACCTTCGGACAACCCGAAACCTATCGAAACGATGTTCGATCAACACGAAACCAATCCCAAAAGGTTCGTTACATCGAATAGATGATTTCACATGTTGAAGACATCTCTAAATACTATTCATGCACCCTCATGCGCCCCTAGAAGCTCATGTGTGTGGGCCTCACGCGCCAAGAGCTATTCATCATCTTCAACCCTTAGTAGCCAGTTCAGACCGGTTCAACCAAACCGGTGGTCCTGGTTCAACCCTAAAATCCACCCATTTTCACCCATTTCCTTCTCATTTCAATTCCTATCAGTTATAACCTCAAACCTAATTAATCTTAGACATTAAAACCAAAGGAAATAGGTTGAAAGCTCACCTTGAAGGTTCATATTTGAACCGGCCACCTGCAAGTTGCCACCACTGTGGCCTCCGGCCGTCCTAGGCTTCAAAACCGATCCATCTTGACTCCCCTAGGGCCCTAGATGCCAACCCAATTAATGAAAACAATCAAGAACCTCTCAAACCCAAACTTAGATTTGTAAACAAGCTTACCCGCCCAAACCGGGTTTTCCTCCGTCGTGTCCTCCGTCGTGGCCTATCGGCCCTTCCTCCATTGTCTTGACCTCTCCCTTAGTCTCTCACTATCTCTCACAGTAATGGTTATGCAAGTGGGGTGGTATTCCGTGTGTGTTGTTTGCTAAAAAATGGAAATGAAGAAATGAATGGGGATGACTTTCGGGTTGTGAGAGAACAGAGATGATATCTTGATCAGATGAGAGGGGGAAGGGAATGAAGGGTGAGGATTGAAGGAAGGATTAGAGATGAATGGTGAGAATTAAAAGGGAAGATGAGTGAGAAATTATAAAATAATAAAATATTATTATTTTAATGGTTTAGATCCACTTTTTAGGGGATTAACCAATGGGATGAGTGACACTTGTCACTCATCCATGTGTCCCACTAAAATATCTGTCCAATCAGATATTGCCACAACATCTCGTCTCGGAATGCATGCATAGTGAAATCTAGTTTCGTGACCTATAACTTTCCCTAACTTTCCCGTTCGAAGTCCGATTTCAGTGTGCCGCTTGTCTATGGATTAGTATCGTCCCGATCTAAGTAACGGTCCTCGGCCCTCAGCCATTGGACCTCCCGGTCCAAAAGTCAACTATTTGCTCCTATTCAACCAAATTACCAAAATACTCTTGAACTTCCGAATGTCATAACTTCTTTCTCGAATGTCGGAATTGAACGTGCCACCTGTCTATGAACTCGCAATGTTCCGAACTACGTCACAGTCATCGGCCAAAGTCCATTTGACCACCTGAACGAAAAATCAACATTTTGCCCACGACCAGGGGCAAAACGGTAATTTTGCATCATTCGTCCGATTTCGCTCAACTAATCACCGATAAACCTCGCTAATCCTTAATTAGTCATTAATCTAATCTCAGAATTCAGGACGGGCCGTTACACATCGAGCCCGATGCCTCAAGGTTAGTCACGATTCCGATCGTATTGGTGCGTGCAACCATTAGTACAGGACCGCTCTTAATCTTGGTATGTCGCCGTGAACATATCAACCGACGCGACCACCTCTAGAGCATGGTGCACAGTTCACTAACCGATCTCCTAAACCGTCATCACTCTGAAATCAGGCCTCTAGTGGCTGCTCGACAATGGAACGTGTATCGTGACCTCTCCGGGAGGAACTCATCCCTAATCCGGAGGCGAGCATCATGTCGTTCGTCGCCGTGCACACAACACCC
The DNA here is from genome assembly GCA_032719365.1 of Prinsepia uniflora. NCBI lineage: Eukaryota > Viridiplantae > Streptophyta > Magnoliopsida > Rosales > Rosaceae > Prinsepia > Prinsepia uniflora. The sequence continues at coordinate 25,302,268 of CM064863.1, forward strand.
ATCGCGACCACGACTCAGATCCGTAGGTCATCAATAGGGTCACACACCCGAGACAAAACCAAAACCAAATGAGTCTCATGCCCGATTTTACCTTTTCAAAACCATTTCATTAAAACTGAAAGCATAAGCGCGTATAAGCACGTATAAAACTTGAAAATATTGAAATACTTGCCAATACATAACACACACATAAAATGCCCTCATGGCATCACAAAACATGTATTAAAATACTTATAAAAAATTTATGCATGCATCGATTCATAAAAGAAAGTCCACTCACAGACCGTCCGAACTACCGCCTCGATACACACGATGTACGCCTTCCTGAGCCAATCGCCGTCTCCGGGGTTCCCAAACCTGTCCAAATCACTTTAGAGAGTTACTAACTATTTAATTAGCCCCTTACTAAAGCCCCCTAATTTTCCGGAATTTTTAATTATTTTTAAACGCGAACTTCAACCTTCAGATAGCCCGAACTATATCGAGACGATGTCCGATTGACTCGAAACCAGTCCTAAAATGTTCGTTACATCGAATAGATGAAATTACATGTTGGAACTTTCCCCAAAAACTCCCCCACATGACAGGACCCGTCCCAACTGGACCTCGATATTCGTGCCCGGTCCTGCTCCCGTCTGACAAGTCAACTGAAATCCCGAAACAATCCTTCAGCACCTATCAGACAAGGGATTATCACCGCTTATACCTCCGCCTCTCGATTAACCCCGAACGTCGTGTCACGGCCTGGAGGGTCACCAAAAACAGAAAAGTGTGAGTGGACAAAAATATATTCGTTAAAACACATTTTAAAAGACATCATTTACCCTCCAGTTTATCAAACCAGCATGCATAGGGGAAAACATATGAATGTCAATCATCGGCTTTCCAGCCAAACAACATAACAAGTCAACATCCCAGCTCTCAGGCCAAACACATGATAACATAGTCACCTGGCCACACAGACCAGCACTCGTACTTAATACCAGTACGTAATCACAATCAACATCAAACAGTACTATGCACAAGGTCAACAATCAATTACTCAATCAATCAATCAATCAATCCGCACTGTTCACAAGTGCACAAACCATTACATTGTCACACCGGCACTACGCGTAGGCCAACCTCGGGAACTGCACTCAGGCACCATCTGAGTCATATCCATTATGTCTGGGAACTGCACACGCATCCTCTAGACGCCTCCGGGAACTGCACTCACGCAACGTCCGAGTCACGTCTAGGCACTGCACTTGCATCATCCAGAACACGATCCAGTATCGAGTATCCACAAGCACAAACACAATCCATACCACAACACATATCAATCATATCCATGACCTCAAATCAAGTCATAAGCATTCCCGACAGAGTTTCGGGCTCAAATACCAATTATACGTAAATCCGTGAAATCACAATGAAATCATTAAAATAATCCAGAAATCATCCTTAACTTATCAATTCATCAAAATATCCATTTTGAAACTATTTTGACTCCGGGCCTAGCCCAAAATACCATTGGCACATTTCCTCGAAAAACGTGCCCAGAAGCATATAAAATAAAATAATATTCCCAAAAATCCGGAAATCATCATATCGAAACATTAATTATACCAAATCATTTCCAATCATATTATAAAGCATTTAAAACATATATGCATGCATTCAGGGTAGAAAACAAAAGTCCACCCACACACCGTCCAACCCGCTCGCTTCCCGAGCTGCACGCGTTTCCGTAATTTCCGACACTTGACAGGAGTCTCGAATCCTGTCCAAAATCATTATGTAAGGTTACTAACAAGTCAAATTACATCATATCAATTCCCCATAATTTTCCGGGAATTTAATATTAATTTAAAACATAACGTAAACCGTCGGACCCTCGAAACATAATCGAGACGGTGTCCGATTGCCTCGAAACCAATTTTAAAATATCCGTATCATCGAAAGCATCAAAAACTATGTTGAACCCAAGACCAGATTCCCGGCGCCCTCACGCACCGCCGCAAGCGGCTGCGCGTGACAGCCACGCTCCGTGAACAGTGCAGCTACAGTTATCTCTCTCACCCGTTTCTCTGGTATTCGGGTCTGCCACCCGCGGTGCAACCCGGTCTGGTCTTGGTCAATTCGACCTCAATTTCACCGTTTCTTTTACTCAGCTTCATCCATTCTCCATCTATTTTGGCTCTGAAACCTCAATTTAATGAAACCATGCCCTAAAACCCACGACTCAACATCGAAACCCGACGGGTCTTAAATCGGGTTCTACCCAATTTCACACTGTTTCGTTTAATTGATTGCACATGAAGTATCTTATACTCATTCTAAACTTGAATTCCAAACCAATTTCATGAATTCGTACCTCCAATTACCTGAACTCAACTTCCACAATCCGCGGATGTCACATGGCCTGTTCTTCGTGGATTCTTCACCAATTTCTGTTCCAGTTGAGGTGGTTCGCTACGTTGAACTCCCAGGAGGCTAACTCTCTCATCAATTTCGATTGGAACCGCCCACAAATTCAAATTCGATATTTATGGATTTAGGAGGAATTTCGGGTGTTCTCAATACCGTTCGATTAGGATTTTCTGGGTTCCTCTTTCGGTTTTTCTCTCTGAAACATACTGAATTGGTCACTTAATTTCACTTGTTCCCCTCTGTTGCTGCTAATTGGTCACAAAGGTGAGTTTTGGGTGTTCTCTGTATCTCCTACACACACAAGACTACACGGTTTAAACCATAGCTTAGGCGGTAGGAATGCCACTAATCTCAATTAGAATTTACCAGGTGTCACTTAGGAAATTATCCTCATCCCATAAGCTGAATCAGCCAATTTTAAAAGATATTATTGCACCTTAAAAACAACTAACTGTTTTACCCTTATCATAACAATTTACCAAAATGCCCCTCCTCGTTCTAGACCCGTAACTTTTTCGTTCGGACTCTGATTGACGCATGCCGCCTGTTTACGGATTCAGCGTCTCGAGACCTATCCAACGGTACTTCCAGAAAGTCCAAACAATGTTCCGATCAAAAAGTCAACAAATGTCCCCTTTTGACTAATTTACCAAATTACCCTCAAACTTCCGCACATCATAACTTTTTCCTCGAATGTCGGAATCGAGCGTGCCACCTGTCTATGAACTCGTGACGTCCCAAACTACGTCATAGTCATCGGTCAAAGTCCGTTTGACCACTCGAATAAAAAGTCAACCATTTGCCCAATTCCAGGGGCAAAATCGTCATTTTCCTCAAATTTTGCAATTTTTCGTTTTTCAAATTTTCATGGCGTTACACCACATGCCCGTACGTGCCTCCTGAAGTGGCTGCGCGTGGGAGCTACGTGCATGCACAGTGCTGTCTTCAACCTCCAGCCGACCGGGTCCGACTTTCCGGTCCGGTTCGATCCTGCAATCCGGTCCAACTGGACCGCCTTGATCAGTCTAGGCCCCTAAACCGTCCAATCTTCATTTTTTTCTTCCTAATCATTTCCAATCCTCCTAATTCGATCCTAGAAACCTAAATATGAAATCAAAACCACCAAAAACCCACTAAAACCCATCGGTCCAATTTTCCCTCATAGTTCAGTCTTTCCCAGTTTTTCCCCAGGGCTTCTCAGCCTTCAACCACCATCCAAAACCTTCCTAAAACCTTCCTAGCAACCTATTAAACCCATCCTAATCAACTAAAACCGTCCATAACGTAACAAATCAAAAATGGAAGAAATTGGGCAAAACCGGCTTACCATGCACGATGTCCCTCCGCCGTCCACGGCGGCGTCGCTCCTGGCCAGCCACCACCAAAAACATTCTCACCTCATTTTCTGGGTCTCACATAAGATCAGATAGGGATGAGTTTTGGATTGGGTTGATCGGGTTGCTCGGGTTTGGTGGGAATGGACGATGATCGAATGAAAAAGAGGAAGGCGATATGCATGTGTCTGTTTGAGATGGGCAATGAATGGGTGACACTTGTCACTCATCCATTGGACTTTTCTAAAATATCTGGGCCCCACTTGCTGCCAAAAGTCCCTCGCCTCGTAAAACGTGCAATAGTTCGTTCAACTTCCGTGAACCGTAACTTTTCCATCGAACGTCCGAATTTGACGTGCCGCTTGTCTACGGATTTGTATCGACACGATCTACGTAACAGTCCTCGACCCTCGGCCATCGGACCTCTCGGGTCAAAAGTCAACTTTTCACCCTCATTTAGGGGCAAAATCGTAATTTCGCCCTGAACGTCCGTCGATCCTCGACCAATCCCCGATTAGCCTCGCTAATCCGTCATTAATACCTAATTAATCCTTAAAATTAGGGATGGGTCGTTACAGGTTGAGCACCATTTGTAAACTGACATATGTGCTCACTTTTGTGTAAAATGTGTATCCCTGGTCTGCCAATGTAGAACTGGAACTGGTTTTATTAGTTAAATGTTAATCCCGTAAAGGGTATTTTTGGTACTTTGGGGTCGTTGTCAGATGGGAGCAGGGCACATCCCAGGGTGGTCCCTGGGAGATATGGATGGGTTCTGTCAATAACCCTCCTCACCTAATGTTAGGCCGGTTTTTTAGGATTATGAATTAATTCAGTCCAATTTAATTCTTTTTTTCCTGTCAAAATAGCTCAATTTAATTAGCCCAATCCAATTTAGGTTTTTTTTTAAAGATCTATTACATGTTTCTAGTACAAATAAGTTTTTTTTCCGCTAATTGTTGATATTGAATGGTTGATTTAATTGGGTAAAAATGTTTCTTTTCATATGTATATTATTGCAATGGTGAAATAGAGTTGATTGATTTTCTTGATTAGTTAGCTAGTAGATGAACTTATAACCTTCTTGTCCTTAGTTTTTATTATTGTAGGAGTTCTTATAATAATTTTTGTTGATAAATTTTACTTATATAAATTTTCAATCATCATCAATAGGGTTTTGAGGAGTAAGGCTCATTATGTCTCATTGACTAGGTGTATATTTTAAGTTTATTACTGAAATTCACTTATACCGTCGATTTTTTTTTATAGAACAAATTAACATAACATATATATTAACAAAAAATTCAGGGGCCTCCTTGATGTGGGGGCTCAAGACGGCCACTTTACCCAACTACCCTCATGGCGACATTGAATTTAGCCTATCTAAAAATTAGGTTCATAAGCCGTTCCAACATGTAAAGTAAATTATTGTCAGTGGTATCAACGAAAAAAGACAACAATACTTTTGTAAGCAATATTAAATTATTCTTGCTGAAGGTATGAGATTTTTCATAACAAAAAAAAAAAACAATCTACATATTCAAATTCTCAGAACATGCAACATCAACATTCATATAATTAAACAGAAGAAGGTTCTGTTTTACACAAGACTGGTCCTGAGGGTAGTCGGGTAAGGCGGTCGTCTCAAGCCCTCATTTCGAAGGGGCCCTGAATTAATTTTTTTACATAATTATTGTCTAAATTGGATATATTATTATGTCACCTCCATCTGCACGTGTAGATCGGTTAAGGCGCATGTAGGTTAGTACGACGTCCTCTATTCGAAACTGGAGTGGGTAGTTTTTCCTTTTTATCTTGTTACATACAATAGTTCCATATCTAACTTACTTCAATAGACATTGAAATACAATAGCTAGGTGAGTTGGTTGGGGCGCTAGTTCCTCTCATAGAGCCCCTTCTTCGATGCCTAGTGTGAGTTTTTCCTATTTTTCTATTGCCTTTTTACTTTCCTTTGTTTTCTTTTCTAGTTTATAGTTCATTTTTCCACAATATTTTATTTTTATTATTATTTTTTGTTGTTTTCTCTTTTCTTCCATCAACCCAAAAAAAATTTCTTATTGTGTTTTCTCAAACAATAACCAAGCTTCTCTATTATATTTAAGGTTTTTTTTAACCCAATCCTCTTCTCTTACACTTCAATTTTAAAGAAACTGAATCAAAGTATACTTTTGGTCAATAATGTCATATGAAAATTGAATAGTTTGACTACTTTATCTATATAAAAAAAATTAATAGCAAAACTAAATTATGAAAACTTAGTTAACATTTTTTCCTTTGAAAATGCAAGTGCCTCAATTATATGAAATTTCATTATATGTATTTAAGTACATCTATTTTTTTACACTAGTTAATCATTAATTAAGGAACTAAATATGTATTTGATTATATTGTTTCATAATTGTTTCTTGTCTTAAATTTTGCTATAATTTTTTTTAATTATTATATATATGTATGTATATATATACGTGGACACTTTAATGGTGAATAATATAGGGACCTTAATTTAAAAATTCGCCTTGAGCTAATCCCTAATATCTCAGGCCCGCCCTGGTGGCCCTGGTTTTACACGATGCGCACAAAGACTAGCATTATAATACAATAAGTGGCTGATAGACTAAAGGTAAATGTAAATTGGAACCTAAAACATGAAGTAATTCCGAGATAGGGGAACTGTGGCGGCCGGAGTGCAGGTGAGAACCTCTCCGTCTGCTGTCACCGTGTACGTCTCCGGGTCAACCTCTATGGTCGGCAGGGCGTCATTGAGCTTCATGTCCAGCTTGGTCAGATTCCTAACGTTGCGCACAGCCACGACTCTTTTGCCAAGCCCATACAAGTCTTTAACCCTGTTGTTTATAGCTGCCTGTTTCACACCAAAAGAAAGCCAACAAAACAGTCTCTTAAAAGTAGGCCTCGTCATTGGGCCGGGTCGGGCAAGCCCGGCCCAAAATTTTTGGGCTTGGGCCGGGCCGGGCCGAGCCTATTTCATAATTTAAAAAATACCGAGCCGGGTCGGGCGGGCTTGATCATAAATATGAAAGCCCATGCCCTTTGTCGGGCTGGGTTTGGGCCGGGCTTTTATCGGGCTTTACGGGTCGGGCCTATTAAGCCCACTTGGGCCGGGCCTACTAAGCCCATTTCTACCTACCTAATTGTAAAAAAAAAAAAAATTGGGTTGAGCTTAAATATTATTATCGAATATTGAAATAAGCTAAGGAGGGGTACTATTGAATTTGGAGAATTGACTTAACTTTTCGACCATAAAGCCGAGATAGGATAAGGAGGTCGATAAGAGAGTCAGAGACCTAGTGAGTTTTTTTGAATTTAGGGTTAGGGTTTGGTTTGGTTTGGGCATTGGGCTTTTAAATGACACTAGGTTGAGATTTAGTTGGAGTTTTGGATTTTGGCTATGATAGTAGTAACAAGATTGGATTGGGTATCAATTCTTAATTTATAATTATTTTATATTTTAGGGCTTATGGGTCGGGTTTACTTGGGCGGGTCGGGCTGGGCTTACTGGGCTTTATCGGGCTCGGGCCTATCGGGCCTAGCGGGCTTGAATACCCTAAGCCCAAGTCCAGCCCGTCAACATGCGGGCCGGGTCGACCCACGGCCCATATCGGACCGGGTCGGGCTTTTTGTCATCGGGCCTATTGGGTACCCATAAGCACGTGGGCTTCTGGGCCAAATGATGAGGGCTACTTAAAAGACTTCGAACTCGTGTCTCGTTGTGAATTTCTATCATGAATTTTTATTTCGGCCAATTCCCGCATGGACTATTTGTTAATAGCCAACTTCCCCCTAACATATTATTTACACACATGTCATTCAATTTTGTTGTTGAAAGAAGTCACATCGCGGGCATTAGACCAAAATGTGACATCATGACGAAATTGGCTGCAATAAAAGTTCGGGAAGAGCCTAATGACGAGGAGAGAGAGAGAGAGAGAGAGAGAGAGAGAGAGAGAGAGAGAGAGAGATCCATGCCTGGCTGACAAAAGCAAGGGAATGAGCACTAGCAGCCATGCCAAATGCACCAAACATAGGCCTTGATATAACCTGCTAACACATAGGGTTTGCTAAAATTATGAACTTGTTTCTTAACATAGTTAATATAATTCAAAAGTGGTATCATGTTTTTTGTGGTGGTTTGCGCATGTGATTTCAAGCCCTTAAATTAATGGAAAAAGTGCATTCTTGCATACGAAGCATTGTAAAATGTAAAGTCTTACTGGTTCAGGTGTGGGGATGCTGGCATTTGGATCACCCATATTAGCCCATGCAATTGCACCACCTTTGATCACCATTTCTGGTTTTGCCCCAAAGAAAGATGGCTTCCATAGAACAAGATCAGCAAACTTCCCCACCTACAGAAATAACATGTGGCTCATAATAACAAAATAATGAAAATTCCCGTGTAGCAGGACTTTTTAAGGAATAAAATCCAACAAATGCAAGTTGAAATGAATGATTTTGGTTGTGTTAGAAGTGGCATACCTCAACTGAACCAACATAGTCAGAAAATCCATTAACTATTGCTGGATTTATAGTGTACTTTGCTATGTAGCGTTTGATCCGAAAGTTGTCATTGCCGGATCCGCTAGGTTCTATCGACCCTCTTTGTGACTTCATCTTGTCAGCTGTTTGCCAAGTTCTACTAATCACCTGACAAGAATAGTTTTAACACAAAATAAGCCTCATATAACACAGCTTCTTGTTTTGTTACGATTTCAGTAAGGGCTTTCACATACAAACAGATATACAAGACATGTACCTCTCCAATGCGACCCATAGCCTGTGAATCAGAAGATACAATGCTAATTGCGCCTTTATCATGCAAAATATCTTCTGCAGCAATTGTTTCAGCTCTTATTCTTGATTCGGCAAAAGCCACGTCTTCGGGAATGTCCTTGTTAAGGTGATGGCAAACCATCTGTATGCATTGGAAATTTCATAAAAACATTGGCTCGGAAGACTATAACTCAACAATCTGTTATCTTCTCATACCAGCATATCAAGATGCTCATCAATAGTATTGGAGGTGAAAGGCCGTGTGGGGTTTGTTGATGAGGGAAGGACATTTTCCACGCCGCAGACCCTGATAATATCGGGAGCATGGCCCCCACCTGCACCTTCACTGCCAAGGACAAGCAAACATTGAGATTCAAGAACTCAAAGGAAAAAGAAAGATAAGAAAGAACAATGAAAATGAAAGTAGCCAAACACAGGAGTTTATGCCAAAGATCAAAATAACCAACTGAAAGATCTGTACTTTGCAAAGAATCATATTGCCAATTCATAAATATTCACATAACAAAATACAGGAAAAAAATGCAAAATTGTAAGAACGCCAGAAATGTTAGGTATGAAGACATGACCGAAAGAACCTCAATCAAAAAATAGTAGTCATGAAGACTGGAAAGAAAGATAATTATAAACTTATTATATAGACCCGAAATGTGATTTATACCTGTGGTAAGTATGGATAGTTCTCCCTTTGAATGCAGCAATTGTATGCTCCACAAATCCGGATTCATTCAAGGTGTCTGTATGGATATTAACCTATCAAGATCACAATTGATATTTGAAGAAGAGAAACTCATAAGAAGTTTGCACAGGAATGAACAGCCTATAAAACTTCACATAAAATAAGAAAATATAACACCTGGATGTCATATTGATCTCCAACATCTAAACAATTGTTGATTGTAGCAGGTGTAGCTCCCCAGTCCTCATGCAGCTTCAGTCCCATTGCCCCGGCCCTTACTATATCATGTAGCCCGTCAGGTTTGGAACTGTTTCCCTAAAGTAAACAAGGGTTATCATAGGAAACAGTTTTAGCTATCACTTCATGTAATGCAGAATGATAATAGGTTGAACCTTGAACGTGTGCAAAGGGTTGGGAAGAAACCTACCTTCCCTGTAAAGCCAAAATTTAAAGGTAGGACATCTGTTGACTGCAGCATCAACTTCATTTGTAATGGGGCGGGCGTACAAGTTGTTGCACGAGTCCCAGTTGCAGGTCCTGTTCCACCTCCCACTAAGGTGGTGATACCTACATATAAGTAGAAGTTTGGAAAATGGACCAAAAGATGAAACAGATGCAAAATGAATCAACCAGAAAAAAAAAAAAAAAATTAAGCCATTCAGATTCTAAAACAAATCGAGCAAGAGTACATCTCAGTTATGTCAGCAATAATGTTTGACACCGGTAATCTATGCATCACAAGCATGCTCCAGCGTAAGTACTTCCGGAATATAGCTCACCACTCGATATTGCTTCATATGCTAATTGAGGGCATATGAAATGCACATGACAGTCTATGCCTCCTGCAGTCACAATCATGCCTTCCGCCGCAATGACCTCAGTGTTAACCTAAGCAATAAAGGAAGGTAAGAAACACTTGTTATTGACTTCCCGGGCAATTTTCTTCCCTAAATTCTAGGATGTGGGATGATATTTACCCCAATGACCATATTTACACCATCCATAACATCTGGATTCCCTGATTTTCCAAGGGCAAAAATATTACCCTCTTTGATACCAATATCTGCTTTATAGATACCACTATAATCAATTATCACAGCATTAGTTATAACCGCATCCAAAGAATCAGCTGGTTCATTCCCAGATGATTGTCCCATTCCATCTCTAATAACTTTACCACCTCCAAATACAGATTCATCCCCATAAACAGTAAAATCATTTTCAATTTCAGCTAACAAGTTGGTATCTCCAAGCCGAATTTTGTCACCAGTAGTAGGGCCATACATGTTTGCATATGCCTCATGAGAAAGTACAGTAGTGAAAGCTGGGTCTCCTCCCACAATACCTCCACTGCAAAATTAATACTGACGTAAGGCATCTCCCTTTTTTCTTTAATATTCTTAGCGGACTAGCTAACAATCAAGTAATGCTATTGACCCAAAAAAAAAAAAGGCAAATAAGGCAAGTAAACGTTTCTTGGGTAGAAATTCTAAACCTAGCTTTTGGTTCTTCCTCATTTCCAAATCCTCTTGCTTCTAAATTTTCCCTGATTGCCACTAGTTTGCCATCATGTACTGGACCATCCACAATGCCATTTCCTCCTCTGATTACTCTATTACCTCCGATACTTACAAGCATGACATGTTTACTTTCCCCTGGCTGGTACAGAAAACAAGCACTGGTAATGTACTTAGAATGCACATCCTGTTATGTTAAATCAATATGAGACCAATAAAAGGTGATGCAGGATGATGACATTCCATTCTTGTTAGACTTTGATAAGAAATATATATATATATATATATATGTGTATATAAACATATATATAAACATAAATATGATAGGCAGAATATATCTGAAATTGAGATGAACTAAACAACTTCTAATCACAAAGTTGAGAAATTAATTAGAAATTTTCAAAAATAAACAATTTAGACCTCAAATCTCTTGGCTGTTCCAGCTGGTATGTTCAGACGCATGCCATATGATTTCATTCGATCAAAAACGAGGCCCGGGTTGACCTCAATGAAGTGATAGTGACTGCCAACCTGAAAAAAGTAGGCTGAGTAAGTAATCATAAATTGGCATCTTGAAACCAATTACTCTACTGAGTTAAAAGAGATGTTGATTAGTTCAACCTGGAAAACCTTTTGACACCCTTAACTAATCAAATTGCAATAATTTGACCGGAGAGCACAAAACTTAAATATATAGACAACAATAGTTGACTGAAGAAATTTAGACATTCTTAAATAGCCTCAATCGAACCGGCCTGAATAAATGGGAAATGATAAGTAAAAGACAAACACCTGAACCGGCCTGTCTCCTTGGTTAACTACTCTGAGGATTATTGCTTTCCTTCCATGATTAAGCAAAATAGTACCACCTCCATGAATAATTTCACCCGGAATTTTATTATCTTCCATTTCAGGAAACTTGTCTAGTGAGGGTACTGCAAAAAAATCTTGTTTCATAAATTCCAGTTCCAAAAGAAAGAAATTTGAAATTTCCAATAGAATATTTGCCCCCCTTACCCGGAAGAAAAGAATCCTTCAAAGCTAGTTCCAGATTTCCGTTATCACTAGAAATTGGATCATGAATGGTGATTAACTTGGTCCCATCACGAAAGGTTCCTTCAACCTACATTTACATCTTACTTAAAACAAATAATAATTTTAGGCTAAACTGGTGGAAAATTTTGACAAATTCTAGGCTTTTTCCCAAAGCAGAAGAACATAAACCACACAATTAATGAGCAAAATACCTGCACCATATCCAGAAGATATTGAACACCAGGAAGAACTTGTTTCCTATACGAACAAAAAAGATAGATAACGAAGATCAACCTTCAGCAGTTATACACATATTCAACAAATGAGATGCTATTCAACTATTTTCAATCCATTTAACGTGGACAAATACAAAAAAAATTGATAAGATTTCACTTACCTTCCGAGAAGCTGCTTCCCGATGTCCATCAATTCTGCCACAGATTTATCACCATTTCGAACGAACTCCAAAATCTACCAACCCAAAAACATGTTAGCCCAATTGTTTCCTTTTACAAAACCCATTAGCAATCTATGATTAGATCTTGGAAATTTGAAGCAAAGATCAAGTTTTTGAGCGAACTGTGGGAATTACAAAGCAAGAGAGAGATTGACCTGTGTGGCTATGAGTGCCGAGGCTTCTGGGTGATTTAGCCTCAATCCACGAGCAAGGCGCTTCTGGGCAAGAAACCCAGCATTGCTTAGACTTAACTTCTCAGCTTCTCTTGGAACCACCTTCATTTTTTTGACTTCTTAAGTTATCCCAAGTCAATGCCTATATAGCAATAAAGAAACGAAAGTGGAGAAATGATAAGTTGCTTGAGCTGCAGAATTACAACGGAGATAGAGCTGAGCTAGTGAAAAAGATGACAAGCTTAAGAACTACTACATGTCAAGCAGCCGATGATGTCAGTGACTGAGTCCGATGATGTCAGTGACTGAGTCCGATGATACTCAGATACTGCGGGGTACAGATGGGTCCCTGGGACTACCAAATGAACTTGATATGTTGATTACTGTCAATAAGCTTTGGGATACTTGTGGGTAGCACTCGTCATTGGGCCGGGTTGGATAAGTTCGGTCCAAATTTTTTGGGTTTGGGTCATATTGGATTGGGCTTATTAAATAATTTTTTAATTTTCGGATCGAGTTGAGCGGGCTTACTTATATATATAAAAGCCCTTGGGTTTTATCGGGCCGGGCTTTCGGGTCGGGCCTACTAAGCCCACTTGGGGCGGGCTTACGTGGGTTTTTGCAATAAATTATTTATCAAATTTTAAAGTTACAAAAAAATATATGAATATGAAAAAAAAAATATCTTAATAATGAAAAAAAATACACAAGGGTGCAAAAACGTGGTCTCGTTAAAACCTTAGCTTAAAAACCCTAACAAAACTGCTCAAGAGTATCCAACTAGAGGGAAGAATGGGAACGTGGAAAGGGTTAGTGTTGAGTGAAATTTATTTAAGTATGTGGACATAGGGTTAGTCGGTTAGGATTTGTATTGGGTATTGGCCATTGAGTTTTCTAAAATAAATTAGGTGGACTTTGGGTTGAGATTTGGGTTTGGGACGAAATATTAATATTAAAAATGGGTTAGGTATTAATTCTTAAATAATAAGAATTTTATATATTCAGGCTTATGGGCCGGGTTTATACGGGCTGGTCGGGCTGGGCTTACTGGGCTTTATCGGGCTCGGACCTATCGGGCCTATCGGGTTTGAACACCATAAGCCCAAGCCCATGGGCTTTTGGGCCAAATGGTGAGGTACTTCTGCGCATCACTGAGTTCGTTAATAATTCAATGAATACACTCATTTGATGGAGTCACGAGTAAAAATTGGTCTTTTGAAGAATGATAGAAGTTGTTGTTTTTATTTTTTATTTTGGGTATAGAGGAGGGTTGCACCTGAACAAGAAAAATGAATTCATGAGGGATGACCTTCTCAAAATCTCTGCACAGTAGGTCAGAAGATAGAATGCTGCTAATAGCATTTGAAGGGATCTCGTAAAGGTGGAAACCAAGAGTAAAATTGGCCCAAGGTGGCCAAGATGTAACGACCCGTCCGGAATTCCAGGATTAGATTAATGACTAATCAAGGATTAGTGAGGTTAAACGGTGATTAGTTGAGCGAAATCGGACGAACGATGCAAAATGACCGTTTTGCCCCTAGTCGTGGGCAAAATGTTGACTTTTGACCTGGGAGGTCCGATAGCCGAGGGCCGAAAATTGTTACGTAGATAGAGTCGATATGAATCCGTAGACAGGCAGCACGCCGAAATCGGACGTCGGACGGGAAAGTTATAGTTCACGGAAGTTCGATTGCACTATGCACGCATTACGAGGCGAAGACACTTGGCTAAATCAGATTAGTTGACTTTTAGTGTGGGACCCTTGGATGAGTGACAAGTGTAACAACCCGTCCCGAGAGCCGGGATTGTGTCGGGGAGTCAGACGGGAGCGGGATTTACCTCGGGTTTCGGGGTGAAACCGGGGTGGGTCCTGACACAAGTGTCACTCATCCTATTGGTCATTAACCCCAAATTATGGATCTAAGATGTGATTGGTGGGTTTATATTAAAATATTAATATTATTAATTATTTTATAATCCACTCATCTCTCATCTCTCATCATCCAACCGTCCATCTCTCCTTACCTTCCCATCATCACCATCCAATTCACCTTCTCTAATCAACCTCACCAAACCTCATCTCCTTTTCTTCTTTCTCAAACCTGAACATCCCATTCCCCATTTTCTCTCTAAAACGACAAACACACATAACACTTAGCACCTCACCACCATAATCATTTTCTGGGTTCTAGTGAGGGACTGAGGGTGATGAGGTCGACGAGACGGACGATGGGCCACGACGGTGGCCATGGCGATGGGAAACCCAAAACCGCGAGTAAGGTAAGTTTGAATTTTTGAATACAAGTTTTAAGGGTTTCGATTTGTTCAAAAGATTGGGTTATGCTTCTGATGGTCTTGTGAGGCAAATGGGATTGATTTTGAGGGCTAGGACGGCCGGAGTGGAGGGTGGAGGAAGGTTGCAGGTGGCCGGTTCGTCCACGGTTCATCAAGGTACGGTTTCGTGTGTTTTTCGTGGATTTAATCACGAGAATAGATACCTAGGGTTGTGACTAAGAGTTTAGGATTGAAAGGAACAAGAATGGACCAAAAATGGGGGGGTTTTGACGTTGAACCGTGACCACCAGTTCGGTTGGACCAAACTGGTCTGAACCGGTCTGTCGCGAGGTTAGGGACGATAAACGGTAGGTGTGTGGGCTTCACGCGCAGCCCCTTTGGAAAGCGCGTGAGGGCGCGTGAGGGGTAATTTTGGGATGTTGTCAACATGACTTTTAATCTATTCGATGTAACGAACATTTTGGGACTGGTTTCGTGTCTATCGGACACCGTCTCAATATTGTTCGGGACGTCCGAAGGTTTAGGATCGACCGAGTTTAAAAATAGTTAAAAATTTGAGAAAATTACTGGGGCTTCAATGAGAGGTTAATAAGGTAGTTAGTAACCCTCTAGATTGATTTGGATAGGTTCAGGAGTCCTGGTGACGGCGTTTGGCCGAGAGAGCCGCATGACACGCGTATCGAGGCGGCAGCTCGGACGGTCTGTGAGTGGACCTTGTTTTCTAAATTGATGCATGCATAAATGTTTATTATGTGTTTTAATACATATTTTGTGATTCCATGAGTGCATTTGTGTGTGTTTACGTATTTGCATGTATTTCGAGGTTTCGTCCTTATATGGTGCTTATACGTGTTTGTGCTTTCTACTATGGTTTAAATGAAATGGTTTTGGATTTAAAAAGGATAAACTCGGCCATGAGACCCATTTGGTTTTGTCTCAGGCATGTGGCCCTATTGATGACCTACGGGTCTGAGTCGTGGTCGCGGCCAGTGCTATGTGCACGGCGACGGACGATACGACGCTCGCCTCCAGACTGGGATGTGTTCCTTCCAAAGAGGTCATGATGCATGTATTGTTGTCGAGCAGCCACTAGAGGCTTGACTTCGAAGTATTGACGGTTCAGGATATCGATCGGTGATTGGTGCACCATAATCTAGAGGTGGTCTGTCAGGACCCGTCCCAAATCCCCTGGGATTAACGTGGGATGCGCCTGATCCCGTCTGACACGAAGTGTCAAACCAGGGAAATTTCCTTCTCTAACCCTCACTGAGCTTCTAGAGCACGCCAGGATCGTAGGAGGAGGAAGAGTGTGATGTCTCATCTCTACTACAGCCCGCATCCGCGATCAACCTGAAGGGCATTAAAATATTAAAAGTCGTGAGTGGACAAAACAAGCATTTCATTAAAAACATTTTCACTTTAAGATACTTATGCCCTTCACTAAAAGCATATGCATGCATTAAAAAACCGTTTATCAAACATTCATAAAACCATTTGAAAACGTATTCTCAAAACCTTTAGAGGGTTCATGCCCGGTCCCCATAAACCGTCATAACCCATAAAAACCTTTCAAGGGTTCATGCCAGTTCCCATAAACCGTCATGACCCATAATTCCATTTGGGCCCCCAACCCAAAATCACAATCTTAAAACCATAAATCAATACATGTGGGAACTCAGCCCAAATCAACACAAGTGGATCTCAGCCTAAAACCATTCTCAGTGCAATACCAAAACATAAAATACGGGGTCTCCGCCCCCAAATCACTTTCTAAAACATAAAACATTGAATATGGGGTCTCCGTCCCTAAATCACTTTCATAGAACCTCATTGGTACGCATACGTATAACCCATCCACGAAACTTCCGAGAAGATGCCAACTCGGGGCACACAACCCCTAGGGAACACATCCCCGATAAATGTCACGATATCATCTCTATACTAGTGTGCACACTACTCGGGGTCTCACTCCGAGTCTTCTCCCAGGAATTCTCCATTTGGGAGGCTCTATCTTCGAACCTAGTCCGATCATCTCTCTGGAATCTGGTCTGGGTCCACAACATAAATCGTAACCCCCACTCCTGGAATGGGATCCCTATGGGGATACCCACTCTGGTCTATGGATCGTGACTCTCCAGGTCGACGTCTGGAGGAGACCATATAATCATATGGAGGGTTTGTACATTTCAAATAGTTTATTTCTTTCTCAAAACATATTTCAACTGGGTCTCATACCCGAATACTCATTTCATAAATCGAACTGGGACTCAAGCGCGATGTTACATTCAACTGGGCCTCTCGGCCGATATTACGACTAACTGGGCCTCAAGCCCGAACAGTAAAGCAAAGGGGCCTCAAGCCCGATTTCACAACCAATAGGGCCTTGAGCCCGATACTACAATCAAATGGGCTTCCAGCCCGATTGTTACAACCAAATGGGCCTCAAGCCCGGATCATAAATCAACGGGACCCTCAGTCCGATCGTATAACTCAAATGGACCCTCAGTTCGATTTCTCGTCAAATCAAATGGACTCCAAGTCCAAGAGTTCGTAAATAAAATGGGCCTCATGCCCGAGTTCATATTTCCAAATCCAAAATCCATTTATGAAAACCTCGTTGAGAATTTAGCACGTATAAGCATCGTATAAAATCGAAAATCTCAAAATACGTGCAAATACGTAAATCCTAGGCTACCACAAACAAATGGACTCATGACCTCACAAAACATGTTCTAAAACAATTATAAAACATTTATGCATGCATAGATTTCGAAAGAAAGGTCCACTCACAGACCGTCCGAAGTCGCGCCTCGATACGCGTGCCATAACGTCTCCCTGGGTCAATCGTCGCCTCCGGGATTCCCGAACCTGTCCAAATCGTAATAGAAGGTTACTAATAACCTCATTAACCTCTCATTGAAGTCCCATAATTTTCCCGATTTTCTAACTACTTTTAAAGCTGAACCTAAACCTTCGGACAGCCCGAACTATAGCGAAACGATGTCTGATTGACACGAAACCAATCCCAAAATGTTCGTTACATCGAATAGATGATTTCACTTGTTGGAACCACCCCCAAAGGAGGCCTCACGCGCCCTCATGCGCCCCTAGAAGGGACTGTGCCTGGGCCTCACGCGCCTAGCGTACTATTTATCTTCTTCATGCAATCAAACCGATCCGGCCGGTTCACTTGGTTTTGCCGGTCCAGTTGGACCGGCCTGACCGGTTCGGCCACCCTCCTCTCTCATTTTCAGTCCTTTTCCTTCCTAATTAATCCTAAACTTCCTAATAAGCTCCTAGGAACTTGTTTGGATGATCAAAATAAGGAAAAACATAGAAAACCCATGGTTTGATTTTCTCCCTAACTGTTCAATGTTTCCAAGTTTTTTCCAGGGCCTTCTCAGCCGTGAACCCCCTTCCAAATCATCTTAGAATCATCCTAGCAACCTAATAATCATTTCTTAATCACCCAAAATCGACCATAACGCATAAATCAATTTAAAATGGAAATTGGGCCTAGCTGATACCTTGCTCGGGTTCATGGCCGCCGTGCACGGCAGCCTGCGATCCTACCACCACCTTCATCACTTCCATCTCTTCTCTCTATCTCCCTCAGGTGTCACCAGCCTCAGAATTAGATTTAGGGGGTGTGTGGTATGGTTTGTACACAAAGGAGAAATGGGTTTTGGGTTTGGGTGAACAAAGCAGGTGAAGGTGATATGCATGAATTTGTTTGAGTGTGCAATGGATGAGTGACACTTGTCACTCATCCATTGGGCCAGGGATAAAATATCTAGGGCCTATTAATAACAAATGTCAATCCGTCTTGAACTTCGCGCAATAGTTCCCTCGAACTTCCTTGAACCGTAACTTTTCCGTCAAACTTCCGAATTCGACGTGCCGCTTGTCTACCGATTCGTATCGTCTCGATCTATGTAATGGTCCTCGGCCCTCGGACATCAGACATCCTGGGTCAAAAGTCAACTATTCGCTCTTTTTCAACTAAATTACCAAAATTCCCTCAGACTTCTGATCGTCCTAACTTCTTCCTCGAACGTCGGAATCGAGCATGCCACCTATCTATGAACTCGTGACGTCTCAAACTACATCACAGTCATCGGCCAAAGTCCATTTGACCACCTGAATGAAAAGTTAACAATTTGCCCATTCTAGGGGCAGAATCGTCATTTCGCCCGAACATCCGCCAATCCTCGTCTAATCTCCGATTAGACTCGCTAATCCTTCATTAATCCTTTATTAATCCGTTAATTCGGGACGGGTCGTCATAATCTTCCCCCTTAAATAATTTCGTCCTCGAAATTCAAATCAACTCGATTCCACAACCTAACTGTGGAATCCAACCATGTCCCTCGACTCGGGTATTGCACCCACACACGAGGGTACCCGTGTAACAGTACACGCCCGACACACACCTCATATGCATCGGTACGTGTCGTCCCAGGAGCCCCCAAAGCTCTAATTTATTTCCGAGAACTACACGTCAGTTTGTACGTCTCACTCGAGACAGAACATCGACACTCGTCGATCTCGCCTGTCACTCACTTTGACAGGTCAGTAATACCACACTACATCCAAACGGTTTTTCAGTCTGCCATTCTGACACGATCCACCCTACAGTCGTCAGGCTGAAAAACATATCCCCATTAAGGGCTAACACATCCAAGCTGGCATCCTGCCCAGCATTTGATCAGACAACACTCTATAGATCCTACCATCACAATGGCACGAATCCCATCTCATAGGTCATCCTCAAACCTATGTCCATAGTGACTCTCGATACTCGTACGAATCAACTCTCTCAAATTCCTAAACTCAAAACTGACTCTAAGGAGAGTCCCATTAATCATACCTATCTGAACTTGTCGGATACCGATCAATCCATTACCATGATATGTCACGACTTCGTGACCAGCCGACAACTCCCGGCTCCACTGGGCTTCGCTGCTTTACTCTGATCTCGACTCGCTCTCGAGTCCTCGTATTGTATCTCTTGTCCCTCAGCAACCGATGCTGAAATCTTGACTCACTCGAATCCTTAACTGTCACTTATCGGATCAAATCCGATCGCTACTCATGACCATCTAGGACTCAATCCAATCTACAACATACTCATACTCTCGGGACACTCTCCACCCGATATCTCGATTGACCGTGGTCAATGCCATCGTCCAATGTGCACAATACACCGGTGCACCCACATCACATCAACATCGAGGCTACACTCGACCTACTCAAGGACTGTACTCTTGCAACGTCCAACCGCGTACTACCTTCCGCACTCCAATCATGGTTCGGACCCCAACCGTCCATCTCCAGGCGAACATCAAATCCATCAACTTGGACACTCACTCGTCACAACCTGTGACGCTAAGCACCATCTACTCATCAAGTCAAATAAATTTGACTCACACCTAGGTGCTCGGTTCTTACACCCTCTTTGAACTCCTAGCTGTCATATCACTCCTTTTCGTCCCACCTAGAAACGAATCCAAGATGATGACATCAAAGTTCATCCAATGTCATCCTCTGGCACCCAACACTATCTACAAAAGAGTCACACTCAGTGACCTCAGAATATCCATCTCCAATGCTGAATCAAGCACTCCTCTCAACGTCTCAATCATGACTTATCTTGATTCTGAAGTTCCAATCACGTTGGAAACATGCTTCTTTTCCAATTACTGAGCCCACTCACTACGCGAGTATTCCCGCGTCCTATAGGCAAACGATTTCCAAGTTCCCAACTCAAGAGGTATGGTCAACCGTAGTCAACCAAAACCAATCCGCAATGGGCTCTCAAGTCCTCAGCTCAATTGGACACCATCCATGCATCCGTGAATACTGTTTATGTAGGTACACTCATTCCGAGTGGAATTCTCGCGACTCAAGGTTAAACCTTGCATACTATTTACAGATGTGCACAAATGACCTCCAACACTCGTATCCCGTACCTTTAATCAATCTGATCCAACGATGACTCACAAAATTGGTCAGAATCCACTGACATCGGTCGGTAAGCTAAACAGATCATCACGTCTGTCATGATCTGAAGCCAAATCTCTGCGTACCACCATATCTAACCAACCGACCCATACGTCATAAGACATCACTTACGCCATCCATTTACATCTTTTCATCCGAACACCACTTAGGCATTTCAACCTTTAATGTTACTACTCCTGGGCACACACTCATATCCTAAGTCTCGTATTATCAGGGAACTGGTCACCAAACCAAGTACTCCTGATGCCTCGCACTGAGCCACTCAGGATCCTCTCTGTCCCACTCAGTGCCCACCAGACTCACATGCTCGCCACACTGGGCACATCTACTATTTCGTCTGCCTGCTGTTCGCACGTCCCAACTCTATGGGATCAACTCCAGTACTCACACTCATGAAATCCATCCAAGGATATCTAGGGCACCTACCACTTATCTAGGTATATTCTACTCGTCACAGTCACCTCACAGAGGTAACGTGGTAAGTGTACCAATACCCAAAGTCCGCGTCTCATTCTGTGATCGCACTCAGCCGTAACCGAGTCGAATCCAGAATCTATGCTCGTACTGTGCGTCACTCACGTACCTCGTATCATCGTCACGACTGACGAATCCTATCGTCACGACTGACGAATCCCATCGTCACGATCGTCACGGCAACCTGAGCCTATCCACCTCAATAAGACTCAACTAGGTCCATCGATAGCAGCGTCTGCCACAACCTCATGTAGACCAATCTCCGAAACACTCTGCTATCGAGACTCCAAAACCATGCGATCAACTCACCGTAAGTACTAACCTCTCAACGTACAACATCCACTGATCGGTCCACCTCTGGATCCGATCATAAGTACCACACTCCAGGTAACTTGTCCAATCAATCACCTACTAAGGTTATCACAAACTCAGCTACCCGCTGCAGCCCAAGCATCCTGACCGATCCCTCGCTCTTGACTCCGAAGAGTCGTCGTACTCCAATACGGGTACCAAACCAGTGAATAACTACACTATGAGGATCTCGTCCTCTCGTAACTCTACGGCTCTCAACCGCTGGCTTCCACAAGAATTCGGCCATACTCCGTGCCTAACACTGCACAATGACTACACGTCGCAATCGTCACCTATCGCGTCACACGACAACCACTCCGGCATCTCCTGCCAATTGACACCCCTCCGAGATTCGACACATCGAATCATGGCAACGCATGCCAAACAGAATCACACATTTCTATTCCCAACCGTCGTGATTGTAGTCGTACAGGATCATCGTAAATTGAGTGACCCTGACCTCTGACCACCACTGGTATTAATCCATACATCCTCTATCCGACACGACCCTACCGTCGAGCGGTCACGACTCTCCAGTCGTCATACGATGTCTAATGGTCTACTAGATCCTACTCACCAGTAACGCTACGACTCTAAGTCGTCGGATTCACATGAATAATGATCCTCCTCGGGATCAAACGTCGAAACACGTGGCCTCCAATGCCAACCGAACCTCAACTATCGTATCACGTGCCAAACACCATCTAACTAAGATTCGATTCTATTGAATCCTCTTACTAATGCCCTAACTACCAGGTTGATGACGGGCTGTTACGACCTCAGAGACATCACATCCTCGACTTGCGAGTACTTCACGCTCTGATACCACTTTGGTATCAGAGTACCATGAGTACCACAAGAGCCAACCTGCTCTGATACCAACTTGTCAGGACCCATCCTAAATCCCCTGGGATTAACGTGGGAAGCGTCTGATCCCGTCTGACACGAAGTGTCAGACAAGGGAAATTTCCTTATCTAGCCCTCACCGGGCTTCCATAGCACGCCATGATAGTAGGAGGAGGAGTGTGATGTCTCGTCTCTGCTACAGTCTGCATCTGCGATCAACCTGAAGGGCATTAAAACATTAAAAGTCGTGAGTGGACAAAACTTGCATTTCATTAAAAACATTTTCACTTTAAGATACTTATGCCCTTCACTAAAAGCATATGCATGCATTCAAAAACCGTTTATCAAACATTCATAAAATCATTTGAAAACGTATTCTCAAAACCTTTCGAGGGTTCATGCCCGGTCCCCATAAACCGTCATGACCCATAAAAATCTTTCAAGGGTTCATGCCGGTTCCCATAAACCGTCATGACCCATAATTCCATTTGGGTCCCGACCTGAAATCACAATCTTAAAGCCATAAATCAATACATGTGGGAACTCGGCCCAAATCAACACAAGTGGGTCTCAGCCCAAAACCATTGTCAGTGCAATACCAAAACATAAAATACGGGGTCTCCGCCCCCAAATCACTTTCTAAAACATAAAACATGGAATACGGGGTCTCTGCCCTAAATCACTTTCATAGAACTTCATTGGTGCGCATACGTATAACCCATCCGCGACACTTCTGAGAAGATGCCAACTCGGGACACACAGCCCCTAGGGAACACATCCCCGATAAATGTCACGATATCATCTTTATACTAGTGTGCACACTACTCGGGGTCTCACTCTGAGTCTTCTCCCAGGAATTCTCCATCTGGGAGGCTCTATCTTCGGACCTAGTCCGATCATCTCTCTGGAATCTGGTCCGGGTCCACAACATAAATCGTAACCCCCACTCCTGGAACGAGATCCCTATGGAGATACCTACTCTGGTCTGTGGATCATGACTTTACAGGTCAACGTCTGGAGGATACCATATAATCATATGGAGGGTTTGTACATTTCAAATACTTTCTTTCTTTCTCAAAACATATTTCAACTGGGTCTCATACCCGAATACTCATTTCATAAATCGAACTGGGACTAAAGCCCAATGTTACATTTAGCTGGGCCTCTCGCCCGATGTTACATTCAACTGGGCCTCTCGCCCGATATTACAACTAACTGGGCCACAAGCCCGAACCGTAAAGCAACGGGGCCTCAACCCGATTTCACAACCAATAGAGCCTCAAGCCTTATACTACAATCAAATGGGCTTCCAGCCTGATGTTACAACCAAATGGGCCTCAAGCCCGGATCATAAATCAACGGGACCCTCGGTCCGATCGTATAACTCAAATAGACCCTCGGTCCGATTTCTCGTCAAATCAAATGGACTCCAAGTCTGAGAGTTCGTAAATCAAATGGGCCTTATGCCTGAGTTCCTATTTCCAAATCCAAAATCCATTTATGAAACCCTCATTGAAAACCTAGCACGTATAAGCATCGTATAAAATTGTAAATATCGAAATACGTGCAAATACGTAAATCCTAGGCTACCATAAAACAATGCACTCATGGCCTCACAAAACATGTTCTAAAACAATTATAAAATATTTATGCATGCATAGATTTTGAAAGAAAGGTCCACTCACAGACCGTCCGAAGCCGCGCCTCGATACGCATGCCATAACGTCTCCCCGGGTCAATCGTCACCTCCGGGATTCCCGAACCTGTCCAAATCGTAATAGAAGGTTACTAATAGCCTCATTAACCTCTCATTGAAGTCCCATAATTTTTCCGATTTTCTAACTATTTTTAAAGCCTAACCTAAACCTTCGGACAACCCGAACTATATCGAAACGATGTCCGATTGATACGAAACCAGTCCCAAAATGTTCGTTACATCGAATAGATGATTTCACGTATTGGAACCACCCCTAAAGGAGGGCTCACGGGCCTCACGCGCCCCTATAAGGGACTGCGCGTGGGCCTCACAGGCCCATCGCACTGTTCATCTTCTTCATGCAATCAAACCAGTCCGGCCGATTCACCTGGTTTGGCCGAGACATCTCATACCTCATCCGGATCCTAGCATACTCTAAAGCCCCAAGCGGGCTAAAGTCGGAATTTCCCTTGTCTAACACTCCGTGTCAGATGGGGTCAGGCGCGTCCCGCATTAATCTAGGGGGATTGGGACGGGTACTGACACAAGAAATCAGCCGTATGATTTTTTTCACGATATATATGTTTCAGCTCACAACACCAAATGCGCTTAGAAGGTCTTTACCAATCTAATTTCAGCCTCCTAAGTGACCTTTAGCCCTATATATAGACCAAATAACTCAGCTTCCATAATATCTCCATGGCTCAGAATAGCAGCAAACTCTTTAATCTAGTCACCATTATGATTTCTTAGGATTCCACCCGCACTAATTTTACTAAGACTGTTTTTGCAACTACCATCAATATTCAATTTGCTCCAATTTCGCAAAGGATGAGAACAATGATGAGGATAGTTTGTCTCAACAGCCTTTGGTCAGTAGGTTTGTTTACCTCATACCAATCCTTACAAAAATTATGGATAATATTTTGTGGTCAAGGGGGAGGCTCTTCCAACATTAAAGATGAACTCATTCCTCCATTTCTAGCAAAACCAAAGGGTCGAAGCGAAAGTCAAGCACCAGGGCGTGCCGGAAGAGAGATAATAATTAGAATGCAAGTTGATAAATAGCCAACTTTTAAAATCCAGAGCAAGTGAGTGAATAACCATATGTGGTGACCAATAGCATTCCAAATAGCTAAAGCACGAGGGTAGTACCTTAGAAGGTGGTCCAAGTTTTCCTTAGAAGAAGGACATCTAGGGTAACTTGTATCCATTGAAAGGCCTATCTTCTAATGTTGACGATTGGTCAAAAATTTCCCATGGCCAATTGTTCACAAGAAGGGTTTTAATTTAGGAGGAATAGTGAGACCCCATATGAAATCCCAACACCAATCATGGCTGCCATCATTATCAAATAAAGATAGATAAGCAGATTTAACAGAGAATGAACCTAATCTAGTTAAGTCCCAGATGATCAAGTCGTTTCTAGCTTCATCAAGGCTAATATGGTTAGCAAAAATGTGGGCCACCACCTTACTAGGGAAATACTAGTTGAGGAGATTCAAATTCCACTCAAAAGTCGAATAGAACTCCCTAACACACATTTCCAACATAGACGTATCAGGGAAGAGGGACACACAATCAATAAGAGCTCCACCTTCGAGCTAGTTATCGTTCCAAAATTTAATAAGATTACTAGTACCCACTCTCTTCATTACCCCGTTTTTTAGGATTTTAGCCCTAAAAATGATACTTCTCCAAGTTAAGGAGTGAATAACCACATGGGGGGACCGATAGCATTCCAAATAGCTAAAGCACGAGGGTAGTACCTTAGGAGGTGATCCAAGTTTTTCTCAACAGAAGGGTATCTAGGGCAACTTGTACATCGAAAGGCCTCTTTTCCAACGTTGTAGATTAGTCAACAATTTCCCATGTCCATTTGTCCATAAGAAGGTTTTTAATTTAGGAGGAATAGTGAGACTCCATATGAAATCCCAACACCAATCATGGTTGCCATCATTATCAAATAAAGAAAGATAAGTAGATTTAACAGAGAACGCACCTGATCTAGTTAAGTCCCAGATGATCAAGTCGTTTCTAGCTTCATCAAGGCTGATATGGTTAACAAAAATGCAAGCCACCACCTCACTAGAGAGATACTGGTTTCAGAGATTTAGATTCCACCTAGAAGTCGAATAAAACTCCCTAAAACACATATCCAACATAGACGTATCAGGGGAGGGGGACACACAATCAATAAGAGCTCTACCTCCGAGCTAGTTATCGCTCCAAAATTTATCAAGATTACCATCACCCACTCTCCACCTAACCCCATTTTTCAGGATTTTAGCCCCAAAGATGATACTTCTCCAAGTTGAGGAGCAGTTAATGGAGTGACTGTCCTTGGCCTCTAAGATATTCGAAGACCTTCAATACTTCTTCCTAAGAGTCTGCGTCTAGAGCCCTTGATCATTCTGTACCAGTTTCCAGTTCTTCTTAGCAAGAAGAACCTGATTCATCTAGTGAGTCTTCTTAAGGCCCAAACCTCCAAACCGTTTAGGTTTACAAACTTTCTCCCAATTGACAAGATGAACCTTAGATGCTTCTTCAGAGTAGCCCCAGAGAAAGTTTCTATTCAACTTATCCAGTCTATCGCAGAGAGACACAGACAACATAGTAGTTTGCATAGCATAAATAGGAATATCTGCAGTCACAGGTTATGAAACGACCCACCCCCAATCCGCCGGGATTAAGGGATAAGTCATGCTCCCGTCTAACCTGCATTCTACACGAAGGCTAAATACTCGTTCAACCCCCGTGGAACACGCAAGCCAGACAAGGGATCCCAGGTCAACGAACCAAAAACCAACTTGAGTTAACCAGAGTTCGCAGCATCACTGTGGATCACGTGTGTGATGTTTCCGTCTCACTAACAAGAACTCGCACCGCATCAACCTAAAGGGTATTGAAAAACATAAAAGACTGTGAGTGGACACATAAATAAATAATAAGTTCAGAAAACATTTACAAGAAAAGACAATTATACCCTCCACGAAAAAGCAATGCATGCATTCGAAAACCATTTCATTTCTGAGATAATAAAAATCGTTTATGAAAACCGAAATCATTTCCTTTTCTCAAATCTTGGGCCTCAGCCCAAAACCATCAAAATCCATATCATCTGGGTCATGGCCCAAAACATCTGAAAACCATTTGAAAACCGTCAATGTAACATAGAAATCCAAAACACATTTTAAAACACATTTCCATCAATCGAACCTGCTGGATCTATCAGAATCTTTAAACTCAATATATATATCTGAGTCTTTAAACTCAACATGCCTCAATATCAATCCGAGCCTTTAAACTCAATAGGCTTACGGGGGAAATTACAATATCCGAGTCTTTAAACTCCCGAGTCTTTAAACTTAATCCGGGTCTTTAAACCCAATCACATATTTGGGCCCGCCCTCGTCACATATCATATCCGGGTCTTTAAATCAAATACCAGATCCAGTAAATCCAATCCAAAACCATTTTATCAGATCCAAATACATATATCCATTTCCAAATCCGAATCCGAAATCATCATTCTGAATCAATCCGTATCCAAAATCATCATTCCAAATCCAAACCCAGAACTCCATTTTTAATGTTCCAAAACCGAATCCTGAATCATATTTCTGAAATCCGATTCCAAAACTGAAATCACATTTATCGAAATCACTTTTCAAATTTCATTTAGAAACCATTGAAATCAATTCATAATTCAAATCCCAAAATCATAATATCGAAACCATTATCAAATCACGACATAAAAGCATATCTCGTAAAGCGTGCAATGACGTAAAATTCCTCGAAATACGTGCAAATCATAAATCAGAGATATCACAATCATAAACATAGAAATAACATGTAAAAAAAATATAAAACATGTATGCATGCATCATAAGTTAGAAAGTAAAGTCCACTCACAGATCATTCCCGTTGTTGCCTCGATACGTGTGCAATACGCTGTTCCCCGCTAAACCACTATCACTGACCTTTCCGAACCTATCCATATCACATACAAGGATCACTAACTACTTCATAATGCTTGGGCTAAAATCCCGCAATTTTCCCGAATTTTTAAGTATTTTTAACCTAGCCTTTAAACCTTCAGACATCCCAAAACCTATCAAAACGATGTCCGATCGACTCGAAACCAGTCCCAAAATGTTCGTTACATCAATACGATAAAAAGCTGTGTTGAACACCTCCCCATAAGAAGTGCCACGCACCCCCACGCATCTCCCAAAGAGGCTGCGCGTGGGCCTCAAGCTCCAGCACAGGTCATCCCTGTCCTCTCGTCGAATCGGGTCCAGACCGATTCAGACCGGCCTGGTCCAACCGAATCGGCGTGAGTGGTTTGACTCCACAGTTCCTTCGTTTTCGGTCCCTTTTCAACCCTACCAAGTTCTATAGTTTCGTCTAGTTATCCTTTATCTACCTATGACCTCAAAATTGGAAATTAAGAACCGAAATTTACCTTCTCGAGTCGAAAAAGAACCGGCCAACGTTCCTTCTCTGGTTCTGGCCATCACATACCGTCTCTGGCCTTCCCTCCAAGCTTGTTCGATTCCGTCTCTGGCCTTCCCTCCAAGCTTATCCATCAACCAGTAAATCAAGCTTCACCATGTTTGATTGCAGAATTGGATTTCACGGGGAATCATACCTTACCGTCCTTCTCAAACCTTGAATTCGAGTCTATTGAGCTCGTCTCATCCTCCATGACCTCATACAAACCACCAAAACAGTCAACACATCTTAGAACCTATCTACCATTTTTGAATTTCAAAAACAGGGCACACGACCTTACCTTCGAGCTTCTACCACTGTACACGACGCCCCTCCACAGTGGCACCATCTCATTCCTTATCATCCACTCTCTCTTTTTCATTCACACACCACAGTTAAATGATGGAGATAAAGGGAAATGGGTTTCACAATCACACACTGCACTCCTCTGTTTTCCTATCCAAATCGTGTTAAACCATGTTCATTGTTTAAAAACACGTATATGGCAGTGAGGAAACCTTCCACAGTCATCCAGAGAGGGATAAGTGTCCAAAATCTAGTGGGCACAATTCCAAAAGCAGCCATGTGTCCCAATTTCACTGGGCACAGATCCCTAGGCAACCAAACGACCAAAATGCCCCTGAGGTCATTTTACTAAAATGCCCCTGAGGTCATTTTACTAAAATGCCCTTCAACTTTCGAACATCATAACTTTCACATCGTATGTTGGAATCAGACGTGCCACCTGTCTACGGACTCGTGACGTCCCGAACTACATCACAGTCATTGGCTAAAATCCGTTTGACCGCTCGAATCAAAAGTCAACTTTTTGCCTATTACAAGGGTAAAATCGTCATTTTGCACCATCCGTCCAAAATCACCCAACTAATTATCGATTAACTTCACTAATCCGTCATTAACAAATAATCCTAATCCCGAAATCCAGGATGAGTCGTTACAATCTCTCCCCTTAAAATAATTTCGTCCGCGAAATTCCGAATCTCGTACGTCCACAACATCCTGGGGGAATCCAACTTATCTCACACCTGGGTCTTCTACACGGTGTACATCACCTGCCAAGCCAGCTTATCCTGAAAGTTCCCAACTGTCACCACATCTCCTACAGGTGAACCCACTCAATCCCGAGGTATCTCTAACCTCGCACCCGCCGACACTCACGGCTCAACTACCACTAGGTCGTGACGCACGCCTTCCAGTCATATCAGCCTCGACTCAGTCTCGAGTCATGCGTACCTCGTACCAACGCCCTTAGTTCATCGTACGAGTCTACCATCAGCATGCACGAATCTCACCACGTAGGCACCCAACAGCCTCAATACTCATATTAACCGGTCTGAACCGGTCGGTCCGGCGCGTAGCTTCACACGCAGCCCCTTTGGGGGCACGTGGGGGCGCATGGAGGGTAGTTTGGGCATGGATTCAATATGACTTTTAATCTATTCGATGTAACGAACATTTTGGGACTAGATTCGTGTCGATCGGACACTGTCTCGATATAGTTCAGGACGTCCGAAGGTTTAGGATCGAGTTTAAAAATTGTTAAAAATTCGAGAAAATGCGGGGCTTTAATGAGAGGTTAATAAGGTAGTTAGTAACCCTCTAGTATGTTTTCAATAAGTTTGGGAGTCCCGGTGACGGTGTTTACCCCGAGGAGGATTACAGCACGCAAATCGAGGCCGCAGCTTAGGACGGTCTGTGAGTGAACTTTGATTTCTAAACTGTGATGCATGCATAAATGTTTTATATTTTTACATATGTGATTCTATGATGATGATTTGGATATTAGTGATTAACATGATTTCACGTATTTCGAGGCAATTTACGTATTTGCACTTAAATTGAGGTTTACGGTTTTGCACTGATTATATGTGCTTATGGGTTCGAAAATGGTTTAATGAAATGGTTTTGGATTTGAAAAGGTAAAATTGGGCATGAGACCCATTTGTTTTGGAAACCCTCGGACTCGAAGTAAATTTTAGTCACGTTATCGGGCCATGGGCCCAATTGGTTCGTAAATTGATTTCAGATTTGAAAATATGGAATCAGGCATGAGACCCATTTGATTTACGAACTCTCAAACTTGAAGTCCATTTAATTTAATAAGGCATCAAGCCGGAGGCCCAGTTGGTTTACGTATCAGGCCTGAGGCCCAGTTGATTTGCGAATCGGGCTCGGGGCCCAGTTAGGTTAGAAAATAGGGTATGAGGCCCATTTGGTTTACGAAATCGGGTATGAGGCCATGTTGGCTTACGAATCGGGCCAGAGGTCCAGTTGGTTTACGAAATCAGGCATGAGGCCCAGTTGGTTTATGAATTTGGGCTTGGGGCCCAGTTATGGTTTACGATTGTGATTTCGGGTCGGGGACCCATAAATGGATTTCTGGTTTATGACGGTTTATGGGGACCGGGCATGAACCTTTGAAAGGTTTTGAGAATTATTTCAAAAGGGTTTTTTTCTTATACCATCCTTATATATTTATGGATTGTCTCCTCCGGGGAGGGTCGTTGGCCTGGGTGGACCCCGGAGTAGTCACGGAGCACTAACTGAGTGTAGTCGCCCCCTTTGGGTACCTTACTCTCAGGAAGGCTATTATGGACGATAACCCCCAGGGAGGGTCATTGATCTGCGGACATTGACCTGGGTGGATCCTGGGCAGACATGGGATTTGAGACCCCAGGTAACACGAGCGTAGCTTTAGAAACCGTGACAAGATTGGTTATATGATATATTGATAAACATGATTACTTGGATTTCCGAAATTCTGTTTTGTGAATAATAAATGGATTTGGGCTGAGTTCGCACATATGTTTGATATGATTATGGATTTGTGTAAATGGTTTTGGGTAGGGGCCCGTGTGACTTGAATTTACGGAAGTTGGGGCTGAGACCCTAAATATGGTTGTTTAAACATATGTGGATTGATAAATGGTTTTCCTATGCATGCATGCTTTTTAGTGAAGGGCATAAAGGTCTTTTATGAAATATGTTTTTATGAACTCTTTTATTTTCGTCCACTCACAGTCTTTTCTGGTTTTTTAATGTCTTTCAGGTTGAGCTCGAATGCAGATCGTAGCAGAGACCGAGACATCACACTCCTCCATCGGATCTTGGCGCGCTCTGGAAGCCGTTCGGGCTAAAGGTTTAAATTTTCCCTGGTCTGACGTGTCAGACCAGGATCATGACGCATCCCGTGTTAATCCTGAGGGAATTGGGATGGGTTGTGACAAGTGCTATCAGAGTAGGTTTGCTCTTGTAGTGCACGCAGGTCGAGGATGTGATGTCTCTATGGGCTGCAGTTCGTTATCAACCTGATAGTTAGGATTCCGGTATGATAGTTAGTAGGATTGAATCGTGGATCATTTTCGTTCAGCATTTGACATCGGGGTTGCCATAGTTCTATCGTGGTTGGCAGTGTGGAACCCTAAATCCTGATGGATGTTTCGGAAAGGTGAACCTTAGTGGTGATTGATGGGTTAGAGGAGATGTGTATAACAGAGTTAGTTGTTGGCCTTTGTAGGAAACCCTAGTCTTTGTTGTACGGTTCGGAAATGTAAGTCAGCGAGTGGTTTGGTTCTAGCAAATTTTCGGAGTCGAGACCATCAGTCAGTCATGTCATGTCCGCTTTAGTGATGGGATTGCACTCTGCAGTTGAGCTTGTATTAATCGCTTAGACCTAGTAGGTTGCCGTACTACTTTAGTTGCGTTGGATAGTTGGTACATCTAAGGTCATGGATGACCTGGTGGACGACATTGGTTGAGTCGAGTTACGATTAGTTAGAGATTGGTTGGACAGGTTACCAGGGTTGGTACTTGTCGATGGAATCCCAGAGTGAGGATACAAAGCATTTAGTACGGGTGATTGATTCCGTTGGATGAGGAGTCTCGATAGCGATATCTGGTGGTTGGGTTTGCACGAGTTGTGGTTATTGTGAATTGGGGGACGTTCGGGGAATGTTTTCTTTTCTCGTATGAGTTATCAAGGTGACTGTACCCAGAGTTGTTGGGTATGAGGGAGGCAGAGTTTCTCCGTTTTAAGAAGAGGTACGGGGTCGTTGCTAGGTATGAACAAAGATCCATGGTTGTTCGATTTGCACATGGTGTGCTAGTGCTAGTGTTGGTGCCGGTGATTGTGATGACGATGAGTCACGAGTCGGGATGTGGCTCCATCGAGATGGGCACATGTCCGGTACCTGTGATGCAGTAGTGGATCTCAGATAGTGATGGACTGGATTGGATCCAGCAGTAGTTGAGACATGAGGATCGAGTAGTAAGGGACCACATCCTTTTGGATGTACATAAACGGTATAAGCCGACATGCGAACTTGGTAGTGAGTTAGACTGGTTACTAACACATGGTCGATGTTCGAGTGTATTGGTTCCGACATGGTTGCAACTTCGGAATCGAGAGAGGTTGTGATTGAGGCGACAAGGGGAGTGCTTGATTCTGCATGGGTAATGGGTATTTCGAAGTCATTTAGGGTGACTTCTCATGTTGCCATGTCAGTTGATGGTTTTTGTCACTAGTACGTTGATCGTATATTGGTGGTTGGACCCGCGTTTTATTTTGGGTCATCAGGAGGAGTTGGGTATTTCGAAGTTAGGTGGTTGAGATTTCTCATTTTATGCTTAGTGGCAGATGATGTTGGGTTACATGGCATGGTGAGTGCACTTAGTTTTGTTTACATTCACGTAGGATGAATTTTGATGGCATCGTCTTGGATCATCCTTGATTTTCCTAGGTGGAATGACAAGGATCGATACGAGGTAATTGGGGAGAACCCAAAGTCTCAACGTGTCTCGTCGTTGACTGATCTGTTTAGATGTGGGAATTGGTTGAGGAGTATTGTGACTAAAGAAGGATTCAAGAGGGTGTGAGACCCTATGACCTAAAATCTGGTAGTTACATGAGGGAGAACTTGTGTGGATCCTAGGTAGATCAGGATTGTGATGTTGGGGACATTGGGCATTAGGATGATCTAGGATCGTAATGTTAATAGTCGAGTGATGCGGAGATGTATCTGGATCGTGATCTTGATGATCAGGTTAGGTGGGGAGTTTATTGCCATGTCTTAGATATTTGGATATGGGAATGTTGGGACTGAACTTCTTTTCAAGGTAAATCCCGTATGGTGTATTAATCGAACGAGTAGGTGTCCGACGAGGTCAGATTTGGTCAGCCTTATATGTGTGAATGGTGGGATTGGCTTCCCTATGAAGCCAATGGAATATGAGTTAGTAATCGAATAAGCAGGTAACCGATAGGTTCGGAATTGGTGCATCTCGGTAGATGTGGGTAAGATTGGATGCCCAGTTGACATGACAGGATATGCCTTGGTGGGCGTGATAGGGATTGGTACATATTGGATTACGTGATCAGGAGTAGACGTTGAGATGCTGGTCGGGTGACCGTGGGACTCGAAATGGATGATGGGTTGGAGTTTTCGATCTGTCTAGTAATGGATTGGACCGATGGACTCCAGAATTGAAACGTGTTTGGCTACGATCTAGGTTGTAGTGGACTGGTTGGTGGATCGATGGACGTACTAGTGTACGTCGTGCGAGAATCAACACTAGGTAGGCTTGTGGTGCCTAGTGGCGGTATATAGGATGTACCAGGGGTACGTTGGTGAGCGTGTTGGTAGTCGGCTTAGTCCCGATACCATTGGATTAGTTAAGGATGTGAACTGGACATTGGATACTGTGCACTGGGTCTGGGTATTTCTGATGGGTCCAATTACACACAGGTCGAGTGCTTTGTTGGTATGCGTATACTCAAGGTGAGTGAGTTGGTGGTTAGAGTAACCACAAGCGAGTATAATGTCAGTTTTCGACTGGCGACTGTCAAGTGGTGACAATTTGACGGGGTGTGTCAACGTGGTTCGATGAGTGAGTATTGGTGACTCCCAGTGGGAGAAGATGTTAGAATAAATTGGTGATTGAGAAAGGAACCGTCAAGTTGTTTGTGTTAGCGAAATGGTAGAATTGTTGGGTGGTATCAACTCGAAACGTTTGATTACTGTCACTCGACGTGGCCGAGTGTAGCCGATGCGACGTGAGTGTTGGTGGAACGTCTGGGTGCAGATAAGTATCGTTCTGGTTAGCTGGTGTACGAGTGTACACGTGATGTGAGATCAAATTTGCTTTCCACAAGGTGGAGGTGGAATCAGGCTAGTTGGAATTTTGAGGATGGAATTATTTAAGGAGGGAAGATTGTAACGACCCGTCCTGAATTTCGGTATTAGATTAGTGACTAATGAAGGATTAGTGAGGTTAATCGGTGATTAGTTGAGCGAAATCGACCAGATAGTGCAAAATGACCGTTTTGCCCCTAGTTGTGAGTAAAATGTTGACTTTTGACTCGGGGAGTCAAACGTACGAGGACCGATGATCGTGA
Organism: Prinsepia uniflora; assembly: GCA_032719365.1. NCBI lineage: Eukaryota > Viridiplantae > Streptophyta > Magnoliopsida > Rosales > Rosaceae > Prinsepia > Prinsepia uniflora. Next base: position 25,337,303 of record CM064863.1, read on the forward strand.
CGTAGATCGGGACGTCACGAGTTCGTAGACAGGAGGCACGTCGAAATCGGACGTTCGACGAGAAAGTTATGGTCACAGAAAGTTCAATTGGACTATGCACGCATTACGAGGCAGAGGTTATGTGGTAATATCTGATTGGGCAGATATTTAAGTGGGACCCATGGATGAGTGACAAGTGTCACTCATCCCATTGGTCATCAACCCTAAAATATGGATCTAGTTAATTAAATAATATAATCCTAATTATTTTATAATTAATTTCACCCACCTCTCATCCTAGCCATTCATCTCTACCTCGCCCTCTCATCTCCACCGTCCATCTCTCCCTCATCTAATCACCAGTTACCATCTTCCTTCATTCTTCACTTCCAAACTCGCTCACCATTTTTCCCTCTCAAAACAAACACACGACACAACCATACTCACAACCCTTAAACTCCATATTTTGTTTGTGAAACCTAAATGAAACTTAGAGGGGAGATCGAGGCGAGTCGACTGGTGGCCATGGGTTGAGCCGTCTTGGACGGCGGTGGACGGTGGCCGGGTTCGGAGGCAGGGAACCAAAGTGTTTCCAAATGTCATAGCTCAGGTTTGGAGAGGCTGTTGATCATTCTGGTTGGACCCAACAGGTTCTGGGTGCTGAGACGAACCTAAGGGTTGCTACGGCCGTGAGCGACGACGACGGTAGGTTGTTTTTTTCCAAAAATGTTGGTTTTCATCCATTAATGGCAGTTTTCGTTTTGAGTGTTGTTAATTGTTTCGGTTGCTTGGAAAATGCTTCTGAGGTTGTAAGGGGTCGAGTGGGATTGTAAATGGAGGTTGAGGTGGCCGAAGACGACGGCAGTGGGCGATACAAGTTGGCCGTGAGATTCCTTGATCGGGAAGGTGAGATTCACAACCGCTTTTCATGTTTTAAGTGACTAGATGGATAGGAAATAGTTAGAGGAACCTATAGGGATTAAAATGGAGGAAAACGGGTAAAAAACGGGTGAGGAATGGCTGTGAACCGTGATCGCCGGTTCGGTTGGACCAAACCGGTCTGAACTGGTTGGCCAGAGGATGAAGACAGTGACTAGTGTCAGGCGCATGGCTTCACACACAGCCCCTTTGGGCAGCTCATGGGGGCGCGTGGAGGGTAGTTTGGGCATGACTTCAACATGACTTTTAATCTATTTGATGTAACAAACATTTTGGGACTGGTTTCGTGTCGATCAGACACCATCTCGATATAGTTCGGGACGTCCGAAGGTTTAGGACCGAGTTTAAAAATAGTTAAAAATTTGGAAAAATTACGGGGCTTTAATGGGAGGTTAATAAGGTAGTTAGTAACACTCTAGTATATTTTCGACAGGTTTGGGAGTCCCGGTGACGGTGTTTACCCCGAGGAGGCTTACGACACACAAATCGAGGTCGCAGCTTAGGACGGTCTGTGAGTGGACCTTGATTTCTAAATTGTGATGCATTCATAAATGTTTTATATGTTTTACATATGTGATTCTATGATGATGATTTGGATATTAGTGATTTACATGATTTCACGTATTTCGAGGTGATTTACGTATTTGCACTTAAATTGAGGTTTACGGTTTTGTACTGATTATACGTGCTTATGGGTTCGAAAATGGTTTAATGAAATGGTTTTGGATTTGAAAAGGTAAACTCGGGCATGAGACCCATTTGTTTTGGAAACCCTCAAACTCGAAGTCCATTTTAGTCACATTATCGGGCCAGGGGCCCAATTGGTTCGTGAACTGATTTCGAATTTGAAAATATGGAATCAGGCACGAGACCCATTTGATTTTACGAACTCTCACACTTGAAGTCCATTTAATTTAACAAGGCATTGGGCTGGAGGCTAATTGATTTACGCATCGGGCCCGAGGCTCAGTTGATTTGCGAATCGGGCTGAGGGGCCCAATTAGGTTACAAAATAGGGCATGAGGCCCATTTGGTTTACAAAATCGGGCACAAGGCCCAGTTGGCTTACGAATCGGGCCAGATGCCCAGTTGGTTTACCAAATCGGGCATGAGGCCCATTTGGTTTATGAATTCGGGCTTGAGGCCCAATTATGGTTTATGATTGTGATTTCGGGTCGGGGACCCATAAATGGATTTTTGGTTCATGACGGTTTATGGGGACCAGGCATGAACCTTTGAAAGGTTTTGAGAATGATTTGAAAAGGATTTTTTTCATATACCATCCTTATATATTTATGGATTGTCTCCTCCGGGGAGGGTCGTTGGCCTGGGTGGACCCCGGAGTAGTCACGGAGCACTAACTGAGTGGAGTCTCCCCCTTTGGGTACCTTACTCTCAGGAAGGCTATTATGGACTATAACCTCCAGGAAGGGTCATTGATATGCGGACATTGACCTGGGTGGACCTTAAGGAGACTTGGGATTTGAGACCCCGGGTAGCACGCGCGTAGCTTTAGAAACCGTGACAAGATTGGTTATATGATAAATTGATAAACATGATTTCTTGGATTTGGGAAATTGTGTTTTGTGAATAATAAATGGATTTGGGCTGAGTTCCCACATATGTTTGATATGATTATGGATTTGTGTAAATGGCTTTGGGTAAGGGCTCGTGTGACTTGAATTTACGGAACTTGGGGTTGAGACACTAAATATGGTTGTTTAAACATATGTGGATTGATAAATGGTTTTCCTATGCATGCATGCTTTTTAGTGAAGTGCATAAAGGTCTTTTATGAAATATGTTTTTATGAACTCTTTTATTTTCGTCCACTCACAGTCTTTTCTGTTTTTGTAATGCCCTTCATATTGAGCTCGGATGTGGGCTGTAGTAGAGACCGAGACATCACACTCTTCCACCGGATCCTGGCGCGCTCTGAAAGCTGGTCGGGCTAAAGGTTTAAATTTTCCCTAGTCTGACACTTCGTGTCAGAGGGAATCATGACACATCCGTTAATCCCGGGAGGATTGGGATGGGTTGTGACATACAGTCTCTCTACTTTCCCTACAATTCCTACCAATGATCAGGCCACCGCATCAGATCAAATCAATCAAGACTACCACATGTCTCGAGACACGTCTAGATTGTGGGTTCTCTTCAATTTCCTCATATCGATCAGTTATAGTCACTCCTTTCACTCTACCTTAGTCTATTTCTTTTGTCACCATACCACAGAAATCACAATGGTCCACAACCATGACATTACTAGTCATCCTACCTTAATCCAACTTAACACAATCCTATGACACTCTCCACACATGCTAAACATGGCGTCACCCATGTACTCTCTCTACTCCTGAACACATCCACACGTGTCCACGATCAAAGGGGGTCACAACTCCTGAAGTTCCTTCAATGAGTCTCTCAAATCGACTCCAGAGTATCCATCACTCAACATCTAACACCAACTTGGAATTAAAAAAAAACTTCTCCTTATCTCAAATATAACTTCTTCTGATTCTGAAATTTCAACCATGTTGGAAGTGTATCCACCTTTTCCAACCATGGGACTTCATCCCAACAAGTATACCACCACCGTACTAACCGCCCAAACGTTAACTCCTCTACGGGTCTTAGGAAAGTCCACAACTCACCGGACAACCCAACTTGTGTCCGTGCCCAATCCAACTTACCGACCAACTCGACTGTCGGTTAAGACCGTTTATGTACATCCAAAGGATGTCAATCCTCACTCCTTCTGATTATCGCATCTCAACCTTTCCAAGGTTCAACTCCGAGCAGCACTAAAGTACGAGCCACTAACTCTCGGGATCGTCAACCATCAACCACTAACCTCTGACTCCGCCATCACTACCCTCTGAGTCGTCAATCCCTAGTCTCGAGGAATCACCAAGTACCAGCCTCGGCATCACCAAATGCCAACCTCGGCATATGCCGACATATTCCAACACACTTGACATTTCCAACACATTAGGATGAGTCCACAAAAACCAACCTCACGGAAGGTCAAACCCGACCATACCAACCTAGCCCGATCCCAACCGTAACCTAGGTCCACCGTGCTTCAGTTGCGCTACTTTGATGAAACTAATGGTATCCTGACCGTTCGTACCCAAACATGACCTGCCAATGGTCATCGTACATCCCAGTTCGGTTAGTGGTTCCTACCAGACACCGGTACCTTACGACTGGTCACAACCTCAACTTACGATATGCCCATCCTCCCCTTCACAACAATCCCAGCTCATGACACATCATCTTCGATCTAGGGCTCACAGCACACTAATCCCGAATCTCCGCTCATACCGAGCCAAATTCCTCAATCTACGCTCGGATCGGGGAAACTGACCTCTCTTATATTCCACAACTCTAAGCAACTCAACGCTCCACTGTCTCATCTAGGAGACCATAACCAGATCCACTGCACCACACTCTCAATGCCTCTACTGGTCGGGTCAAGCCAACCAATCTCCACAATCTCACTGGACATCAACCAAGTCATCCAATACCTCAGCTGCGCCCAGTAGCACTATCTCCAATTTGGCCAAATCGTCGATCCAAGTCACGACAACTACAAACTCCAACTAATGTTTTCCAGACTAAGAACTTACACTAGGGTTTCTCACTAAGGTACTCACCGTCGTCATGACCGTCAACCAGTAACCATCGCTAGGGGGAATCCCTCAACTTCTAAAAGCAGGTTCTTTTACCCCCGCAACTCGAGGAATCCGGCTACTCGAAGCCGCACAAGTCCAATCTCGACCAATCTGACCAAGTGGTCATAATTCAATACTATCGTCATCCAATTGCCACTCGGCCCAACAGGTCGCCGTCAACCGGCCCCACAAGCCGACCAGCCAACCAACAATCGTATCTCACCATCCGGGTGAACCACCCTAGCACACAGCCTACTATCTATCGGATCTACTCCATCTGTCGCTAAGGACCAACCTGTAATGACCCGTCCCGAATTAACGGGATTAATTAAGGATTAATGATGGATTAGAGAGACTAATCAGGAATTAGACGAGGATTAGCGGACGTGCAGAACGAAATGACGATTTTGCCCATAGAATGGGAAAAATGTTGACTTTTCATTCAGGCGGTCAAATGGACTTTGGTCAATGACTGTGACGTAGTTCGGGACGTCATGAGTTCATAGACATGTGGCACATTCGATTCCGACATCCGTGGAAGAAGTTATAACGATCGGAAGTTCGGAGGCATTTTAGTAATTTGGTTGAATATGGGCCAATAGTTGACTTTTGACCCGGGAGGTCAGATGGCCGAGGGTCGAGGGCCGAGGATCGTTACGTAGATCAGGACGATACGAATCCGTAGACATGCGGTACGTCTAATTCGGATATTCGACGGAGAAGTACGGTTCACGGAAGTTCGAACGTACTATCACACGTTTTACGAGACAAAAGTCTTTTTGGCATTTAGTGGGCCCCAAATCTTTCTCAGGCCGAATGGATGAATGACAAGTGTCATTCATCCATTCCCCATCATTTTCCTTCATGCATATCCCCTCCCCCTTCATCGATCATTTTCCCATCCACCAAACCCGATCACCTTGCACCCCAAAACCAAACCCTTCTGTCCTTTGACCATGATGGAGACCAAGAGGATGAACTGAGGAGTTGAGGAAGGTGGTGGCCGGCCAAGGCAGCTCTGCCGTGAACGGCGGAGGCCACCTCGAACCCAAGGTATCGGTTTAATCGATTTTCCCCATTTTTCGATTTCAATCATTATGGCCTATTTTTAATGATTAGGTTGTCTTTATTGGGTTAGTAGGAGTGTGTTAAGATGATTTTGAGGGAGGTTAGAGGTTGAGGAACCCCTGGGGAAGCTTTAGTAGGTTTTAAATGTTTTAAATTATATAGTTAGGTTTCTAGGATCAAATAAGGAGGATTGAAATTGATTAAGAGAAGAACGGACGAAAACTGGACCGTGTAGGGGCCTGGATCGGTCACGCCGGTCCAAGTTGCAGGAAAAATCGAACCGGCCGGTCGGACCGGTCGGTTGAAGGAAGAAGACGACCCTCTTCAGTGGCGCGTGAGGCCCACGCGCAGGGCCATCCCAGGGCGCGTGATGACGCGTGGTGAAGAATTTATGGGTGTTTCCAACATGTGAAATCATCTATTCGATGTAAAGAACATTTTGGGACTTGTTTCGAGTCAATTGGACATCGTCTCAATATAGTTCGAGCTGTCCAAAGGTTTTAGTGCGCGTTTAAAAATAGTTATAAATATCGGAAAATTAGGGGGCTTTATTGAGGGGTTAATTAAGTAGTTAGTAACCCTCTAAAATGATTTGGAAAGGTTTGGGAACCCCAGAGAGGACGATTGGCCCGGGAAGGCGTACGACGCGCGTATCAAGGTGGCAGCGCGGACGGTCTGTGAGTGGACTTTCTTTCTGAAATTGATGCATGCATAAATGTTTTATATGTGTTTTGGGATGCCTTGAGTGCATTTTGTGTGTGTGTGTGTTTACGTATGGGCATGTAGTTCGAGGTTTTCAATTTTATACGGGCTTATACGCGATTATGCTTTGGGTTTCATGAAATGGTTTTGAAAAGGTAAAACCGGGCATGGGACCATTTGGATTTGGTTCTGACTCGGGCATGAGACCCTATTGATGACCTACGGGTCTGAGTCGTGGTCGTGACGGGTTCTGTGTGCACGGTGACGAACGACATGACGCTCACCTCCGAATTGGGATACGTTCCTTCCGGAGAGGTCACGATGCACATCCCGTTGTCGAGAAGCCACTGGAGGCTCGATTTCGGAGTGCTGACGATTTAAAGGATCGATCAGGGACGTGTGCACCATGGTCTTGAGATGGTCGCGGCAGTGATGTGTTCACGGCGACATACCAGGATTGAGAGCGACCCTGAGATATCGAGCTCGATGCCCAGTTAATTTGAGTTTGGGCTCGATGCCCAGTTATTGTGAAATCGGGCTAGAGGCCCTGTTGAGTCTTATGTTCGGGCTTGTGGCCCATTTGCTTTGTGTTATTGAGCGTGAGTCCCATTTTATGGTTTTGTATACTGGTATGTATATACCCTCCTTATAAGCTTATTGATTGGTCTCCTCCAGACGTAGACCTGGAGAGTCACGATGCACAAACCATAATGGGTATCCCCATAGGGATCCCTTTCCAGAAGTGGGCGTTATGATGTGGTCTCGGACCAGATTCCAGAGAAATGATCGGACTATGTCCGAAGATAGAGCCTCCCAGATGGAGAATTCATGGGAGAAGACTATGAGTGAGACCCCGAGTAGTATGCATACTTATATATATAGAGACATCGTGACTATATCGTGGATGTGTTCCCTAGGGGCTATGTGCCCCGAATTGGTATCTTCTCCGGAAGTGCCTAGGATGGGTTATATATGTATATATGTATATGTGTACGAGTTTTCACTGAGGCGGCGTTGGGCTGAGACCTACGCGTGTTGGTTTTGGGCTGAGACCCATATGAGATGGCTTTGGGACGAGTTCCCATGTGTCTTGGTTTGGACGGAGGTCCCATGTATTGATTTACGGATTTCGGTCCAAGGCCCAAATGGTTTTTATGGTTCATGACGGTTTATAGGGACCGGGCATGAACCCTAGAGATGGTTTTCAAATGCATACATATGTTTTTAATGAAGGGCATAAAGGTCTTTTATGAAATGTTTTTATAAAATATTTATTTTGTCCACTCACAGCTTTTTTGTTTTGAATGCCCTTCAGGTTGATCGCGGATGCGGCTATAGCAGAGACGAGACATCACATTCCTCCTTCGGATCGTGGTGCCCTCTGATAGCCCCGATTGGGCAAATGACGGAAATATCCCTGGTTCGTGTCAGACGGGAGCAGGCACGTCCCACGCTAATCCCGAGGGATTTGGGACGGGTCCTGTCACAACTACTATCGATCATGGCTTGCGCCAAACTCGCTATCCTTTCCGGCCCAAAGTCGGCATACATCTCACCACACACCGCTTATCGGGAAACACATCACCCATTCACTTGTGCTCTAGCCACTAACTAAGCCACTAACTAACGTACTATCTCCCTAGCGTCCAGGTTGATGACGGGCTGTTCCGCGTCGAGGCATCAGATCCACAGTAGCATCGCAACACGCTAATCGACAAACCAATTACACTCGAAAGCCAAACCTCACGCAGAGCGCACAAACCGCACTCTGATACCAAATCACACGACCCATCCCCCAATCCCCCGGGATTAAGGGATAAGTCATGCTCCCGTCTAACCTGCATACGACACGAAGGCTATATACAACTTCAACCCCCGTGGAACACGCAAGCCAGAAAAGGGATCCCAGGTCAACGTACCAAAAACCAACTTGAGTTAACCAGAGTTCGCAGCATAACTGTGGATCCCGTGTGTGATGTCTCCATCTCACTAACAACAACCCGCACCGCATCAACTTAGAGGGTATCGAAAAACATAAAAGCGTTCGAAACCAATGCATGCATTCGAAAACCATTTCATTTCTGAGACAATAAAAACCGTTTATGAAAACCGAAATCATTTCCTTTTCTCAAATCCCGAGCCTCAGCCCAAAAAAATCAAAATCCATATCATCCGGGTCATGGCCCAAAACATCTGAAAACCATTTGAAAACCATCAATGTATCACAGAAATCCAAAACACATTTAAAACACATTTCCATCAATCGAACCTGCTGGATCTATCCGAGTCTTTAAACTCAATATATATCCGAGTCTTTAAACTCAACAGGCCACAATATCAATCCGAGTCTTCAAACTCCCGAGTCTTTAAACTCAATAGGCCTATAGGGGAAATCACAATATCCGAGTCTTCAAACTCCCGAGTCTTTAAACCCAATCCGGGTCTTTAAACCCAATCACATATCCGGGCCTGCCCCAGTCACATATCATATCCGGGTCATTAAACCCAATACCAGATCTAGCAAATCCAATCCAAAACCATTTTATCTAATCCAAATCCATAAATCTATTTCCAAATCCGAATCCGAAATCATCATTTCGAATCAATCTGTATCCGGAATCATCATTCCGAATCCAAACCCAGAATTCCACTTTTCAAGTTCCAAAACCGAATCCAGAATCATATTTCTGAAATTCGATTCCAAAATCGAAATCACGTTTATTGAAATCATTTTTCAAATTTCATTTAGAAACCATTGAAATAAATTCATAATTCAAATCCCAAAATCATAGTATCAAAAGCATTATCAAATCATGACATAAAAACATATCTCGTAAAACGTACAATTACATAAAATTCCTTGAAATATATGCAAATCATAAATCAGAGACATCACAATCATAAACATAGAAATCACGTATAAAAAACTTATAAAAACATGTATACATGCATCATAAGTTAGAAAGCAAAACCCACTCATAGATCATTCCCGCTGTTGCCTCGATACACGTGCAATATGCTGTTCCCTGCTAAACCACTATCCCTGACCTTCCCGAACCTATCCATATCACATACTTAGGTCACTAACTACTTCATAATACTTCTACTAAAGTCCCATAATTTTCCCGAATTTTTAACTATTTTTAACCTAGCCTTTAAACCTTCGGACATCCCGAAACCTATCAAAACGATGTCCGATCGACTCGAAACCAGTCCCAAAATGTTCGTTACATCGATACGATAAAAAGCTGTGTTGAACACCTCCCCATAAGAGGTGCCACGCACCCCCACACACCTCCCAAAGAGGCTGCGCGTGGGCCTTAAGCTCCAGCACAGGTCATCCCTGTCCTCTCGTCGAATCGGGTCCAGACCGATTCAGACCGGCCTGGTCCAACCGAATCGGCGTGAGTGGTTTGACTCCACAGTTCCTTCGTTTTCGGTCCCTTTTCAACCCTACCAAGTTCTACAGTTTCGTCTAGTTATCCTCTATCTACCTATGACCTCAAAATTGGAAATTAAGAACCGAAATTTACCTTCCCGAGTCGAAAAAGAACCGGCCAACGTTCCTTCTCTGGTTCTGGCCATCACAGACCATCTCTGGCCTTCCCTCCAAGCTTGTTCGATTCCGTCTCTGGCCTTCCCTCAAAGCTGCAATGGATTTCACGGGGAATCATACCTTACCGTCCTTCTCAAACCTTGAATTCGAGTCTATTGAGCTCGTCTCATCCTCCATGACCTCATACAAACCACCAAAACAGTCAACACGTCTTAGAACCTATCTACCATTTTTGAATTTCAAAAACAGGGCACACGACCTTACCTTCGAGCTTCTGCACCCGTACACGGTGCCCCTCCACGGTGGCACCATCTCATTCCTCATCATCCACTCTCTCTTTTCCATTCACACACCACAGTCAAATGATGGAGATCAAGGGAAATGGGTTTCACGATCACACACTGCACTCCTCTATTTTCCTCTCCAAATCGTGTTAAACCATGTTCATTGTTTAAAAACACGTATATGGCGGTGAGGAAACCTTCCACCGCCACCCAGAGCGAACATGTGTCCAAAATCTGGTGGGCACAATTCCCGAAGTATCCAAGTGTCCCAATTTCACTGGGCATAGATCCTTAGGCAATCATATAACCAAAATGCCCTTGAGGCCATTTTAGCAAAATGCCCTTCAACTTTCGAACATCATAACTTTCACGTCGTATGTCGAAATCGGATGTGCCGCCTGTCTACAGACTCGTGATGTCCCGAACTACGTCACAATCATCGGCCAAAGTCTGTTTGACCGCCCAAATCAAAAGTCAACTTTTTGCCCATTCTAAGGGCAACATCGTCATTTCGCATCATCCGTCTGAAATCACCGATTAACTTCACTAATCTGTCATTAACCACTAATCCTAATCCCGAAATCCAGGACGAGTCGTTACAGGTTAGATGTACACCAGACGACCTGTAAGTGACATAGTGTGACTTTTCCAGCTCGTAAGCCTCATTTGGACTTATCCACAATACTGCTATAAGTTTCCTTATTCACTCTTAAGTGTAGCAAGGGAACGCCAAGGTACATCCCCAAATTAGAGGTGAGGGGATATGACAGGACCTATCCCAATCCCCCTGGACTATAGTGGGATGTGCCCTGCTCCTGTTTGACAATCAAAAAATACCGAAAATACCCCTTGAGTACATATATAAGTACATATATCTAGAAACATATATCAGTACAACACAATATAACCAATCCTTGACATCTGCGATATCTATAACCAGTAACTGTCACGGTTTCCAATGCTAAGCGTGCAACTCGGTGTCTCATCTCCGAGTACCTCCCTAGGATCAACTCAACGACGTCCAGGGTGATATCATAATGGAGTGCCTTCCCCGGGTCTACCACGTTCAAGGTGATATCATAATCTCGCACTCCTGAGTGTGAGCCTCTCCTCGGATCTACTCATCTCAAGCAGTGCACCGTGACAACTCTAGGATCCTCGACGTTTGGAGAAAACAATCCAACTCACACAGGATGGCATATGTGGTACGGTAACCAAATATGGTAGAAAATCATATTAAAACCATTTATGTCTCAAACCGAGTCAAAAACACTATTCTTGATAGGACCCACCTCGATCCCCCATGAGGACCACCGGTGGCAAGGTCTGCTCCCATCCGACGTGACACACAAAGTACCCCAACTACCCTTACTAGGTTTATATTACCACAAATACCCTTACTAGGGTTCCAGATACACACCGGTGTTTTTAAATACAACGTTAATGTCTGACAAGGGATGAGAGCATTAGGTTCGTAGTAATAATAAAAATACAAACACCTACCCCGTAGGGTGAATAAAACGCAACGGTGCTAATTATGCTTCAGCCCCGAAGTCTGTCCTCTGCTCAATATCACCGCCTGGAGGGTCACGAAAACAGTCGAAGTGTGAGTGGACCAAAAATAAACCAGTTATGAACAAATTTCGAAAATATATAAAATCTGACCCTCCGTTTTAGAAACATGCATGCATTCAGGATAAAATGTATAAACACAGTCAAATCATACATATAAATTTCTATAAATATACATATATCTCTATATGTATACATCTGGACGCAACCATCAGTGAAACATAATATATATATATATATGACCCATCCTCAACATCCCATATGTCCAAGCACTATCCGTCATAATTTCTCTACGGTACGCTTACTACTCGGGGTCTCATCTCCGAGTCTACCCCCAAGATCTACGACGTCTGGGGTGAACTTGCCTCGAACCCTAACATATCTGAGACGATATCATAACTCGCACTCATGAGCCTGAATTCCTCCTCGAAGTCACTCATCCCATGCAGTGGATCGTGACAACTCCAGGATCATCGACGTCTAGAGAAGACTAATTCGCACATACATGAGGGTATATATATATAAGTGTGAAAGCATGCAATTCAATAAGCCCGAAACCTTCCAAATCCGCGTCCAGAATCCATTTCTTAAAACTTGTTCCTCGAAAACTGCTCGTACCGGATCATCGGTCAAGCCATTTGAATCAATCTTTCTTTCAAAACTCCGTTGACCCCAAAACCTGAGTCAATCGGTCACCAAATGGGTCTCAAGCCCGAAAACCTCATTTTCACGTAAATTCGTAGCATAGTCCATGACCAATGATTCGAGTATATAAATTCCATGATTCCAAAACATTAAACATAAATCATTTATAAAACATATAAAACGGTTATGCATGCATTTCAGTATAAATCAACTAGTCCACTCACAGTCAGTCCTTGTTGCTTTAACGAACAACATAAACCTGTCCCGAAGCTAAACACAGTTTTCGGGCCTGTCCAAACACATCCAAAGGTCAGTAATTGACCTCACTGGGTCTAACATCAAACCCTAGAACAAAACCGGCCCGAGAACGCATCCTAAACACGCTTTCTGATTCATCAAACCTCAATTTAACCTATCCAATGGTCTCGAATCGACACATAACCACCACTATTAGATTCGTAACGTCGAAACCATGAAAATGGTGCCGGTCCAGCCTCCAAATTTTTGCTCATGCACCCCACGAGCGAGTCAACGCCTCTGGTCAAAAGTCAACAGTCAACGCTGCTGATGTCAGCATGACATCATCTAACAATGTCAGACTGACACATGTTAGGCTCTGACAGGTACCACGTGTGAAGCTCTACCACGTGCCACGTGTTAGCATCACACTGGCCCACGTCACTGACATGTCAGTGACACATGGCACCCTCGGATTGGGCCACGTTACTACATGTTAGTGTTGGCTGTGCACTGACATGTGACACGTGTTATGCTCTGGGTGGTCCACATTTTTCGACAGCCTGACAAGTGATGAGGTCAATTATCACCACTAACCTCGATGGGTCTATCATCGGATCGCCCAAACCCGTGAGCCCGACCCGGCTGTAACTTGCCCATTTTTTACATGTTTTCAAAACCGTTTCGTCCTATTGGATCGTCTAGGTGTCTAGGTTGGATCTATGGTTTCAAAATCATATAAAACACAGTAAAATTGTACCTTAATTCGAGCAACAATGGAGGTTGGTTTTTTGATCTGCTTCCCGTCGATTACAGTGCCTTCAAGCCTGGTTATGGGCTCCAATATGCACGTACTAACCCCAAAAATCAATCTGGGCCCTTAAATCCACTTAACCAAGCCTAAAATCCAAACCCACACTTGACCCGATCATGAATGTTTCGGGTTTTTATCTGTGGTATCCTTTCCGCCGTGCACCGCCGTTCACAGCCCTGAGTCGCCGTCCAACACTCACTCAGTCACTCCTCCGGCTCACTAAAAGAAGGTGAAGGTTTAGGGAAAGTGGTCGATGACTGTGTGTTAGTGTTTGCACAAAATGGGTACACGGTTCGAATGAGTAAAAATGGAAAGGAAGGCAGATACATGCACCCCAATCTTTTGGGTAAGTGGGCCAGTTAGATAAGTGACACTTGTCACTCATCTGATTGGTCCAAGGAGTCAGTTGACCAATCCAATAATGCCACTTGGCCCAAACTCTCGAAAAATGTAAGAATAACCCTCGAACTCCGTGACCTGTAACTTTCACCTTGAACGTCCAAATTTTGCATGCCGCCTGTCTACAAATTCGTGGTGACATGATCTACGTAACCGTCAAGGGTCAACATCCAAACAGTGTCTTGAGTCAAAAGTCAACATTTTGCCCTGACCAGTAGGAAAATGGTCATTTTACACAAATTTTCCCAAATTACAAATATAAAGAAAATTCGGATCGTTACAATTCAACTGGGCATATGTCCAGTATTTGTATATAAATTCAGATTTATCCAAATTGATCTTACCAAATAGGTTATTCAAATCACCTCAAATCACAATGTTTTATACAAATCCCCATTTGACTCTAAATCTAAGCCAAAACGTAATGCAGTTGGGTGTCAAGCCCAAAACATTATTTTCACGTAAATTTGTAAAATGTTTCATAACCGATGATTAAATCCACATCATCAAATAAAAATATCAAATCATTTCAACTTAAATCATGTAATAAGGCATCTAAAACAGTTATGCATGCATTTCAGTTATGAAACAAAAGTCCACTCACGCTCAGTCAACGCTGCGCGCTCAATATCTGCGCCGTAATCTAACAGAAGCTAATCCAAAGTCTCCGGGCCTATCCAAATCACATCCGTGGCTCACTACATTCTATACAAGTTTATACATTAAACCTTCACAAAGTTTGATACCGAAAATGCGTCCCAAACACATTTTTCGAGGCTAAAAACCCCTAAATGACCTATCAAATGCTCTCTAATCGACCTAAAATCACCACCATTGGATTTAGATCATCAAAATCTTTCGACAAAGATCAATTTAACATCGAAGTTGTGTCAACGCCTGTCAGTGTTGACGTCAGCCTGACATCTGAAAGTCTGACAATCTCTGGTAGCTTGCCATGTGGCACCACCCCACTAGTCCACATGTTCTAACAATGCTAACTGGACCTGACGCGTCAGCTACCATGTAAGCCTGACAAATCCTAACACCTTGCCACGTAGGACCCCCTCAATAGTTCACGTGGTTTAACATGACTGATGTGGACCTATCACGTCACCTGCTACGTCACTCTGACACCTTTTGACAGGTTCCCACGTGGCACCACCCCATTGATCCATGTGGTCTGACAATGTTGACGTGGACCTGCCACGTCAACTACTGATTGGGCCTGATAGCTCACCAAGTGGCATCAACTAATTTTCCACATGGACTGACAACGATGACGTGGACTATCACGTCATCACCTTCAACCTCTGGCTGGGTGGACCCGTTTGACTGTAATTGGTCGTTTGACCCGCGTCCCAGACCCGACCATAACTCCTTCATTTCTCAACCTTTTTCCTCTATTCTTTCACTCATATGCTCGTAATTAAGCCAGGAATGGATCTATGGATTCAAAATGGGAAGAAAATACATCAATAGCTTCAACGAAGCTTGAACAATTTCAGTTGAATTTCGAACTTGTACCCAGTCGATTCCAGTGCCCTTTTCTCTCTGTTCTTTGATCCTATGGACTCATCCAATGCCAAAAAATTGTTTCTAACCATTAAAACAGTCGAACAACCCATCTAAATCAAATTCTAAATTTTGACCCAAACATGGTTTCAGGTTTTACTTAGGTTATGGGTTCCTCAGCTACTTCTCCGTGCACATCCGTCATCCACCGTCGTCTCTGGTCCCTCTTCACTCTCTAAATCTCTCTCAAGCACAAGGGTGAAGTATGCTGGTTGTGTGGGTTGGATTTTAGGTTTCAGGTGAGGATGAAGGAAAGAAATGAAGATGAAGATGATGTGCATGCATTTGGGTAGTTGGGGCAATGGGATGAGTGACACTTGCCACTCATCCATTGGTCCAAGTTGGGATATTTTGACCAATTAATATCTGCCACTGTACCCGTCTCATGAAATATGAATAGTACATGATTTCTTCTGTGACCCATAACTTTCCCGTCTGATATATGTTTGATTTCGACGTGTCATCTGTCTACAAACTCGTGACGTCTTGATCTACATAATGGGTCTTGGTCAAAGTCCAAATAGTCCCCCATGTCAAAAGTCGACATTTTTCCCTGTCTATGGGCAAACTTGTCATTTCACATTTAATTTTCCAAATTTTCTGAATTTACATTTTCTTAAAATTTTGGGTTGTTACAGGAGAACCACACATACTAGCAATTTCAGCGGCTTTGTGTCTAGGGATGTTGGGAAAACAAAAAAACTCGAGATTTTTCAAAGCTCACCCTTTGACTAGAGGCTTCGTAGAAAATATCCAAAAAAATTCTTTAAAACATTTCCCTGCAACGTACTAGCCTCAATAAATAAGATCAAATCATTCGCAAAAAAAAAAAAGATAGGAGATATCAGGGCTATCTTTAGAGATCTTCACTGGTTTCCATCTTTTCTCAGTAACGCATTGATTTATTATATGGGAGAGTTTCTCCATGCAAAGAACAAAAAGATAAGGGGAGAGAGGGTCACCTTGTCTTATACCACAACCAAGCGTAAAAGGATGGCTGATCTTACCATTCACAATAACATTGTAATTAACCGAGGTGATGCAATGCATAATCAGCTCAACAAGCTTCCCACTTACGTCAATCTCCTTAAGCACCTCATTGATGGAATGCCACTAAAGTCTGTCATAAGCCTTGGAGAGGTCTATTTTCCAAGCAATATAACCTTTCTTACTTGTAACAGATTTGTATTTATGAAGGGTTTTTTGTGCAATTATAACATTATCATTGATTTGTTTGCTAGACACAAAACTAACCTGAGTAGGACTCACAAGCTTCCCCAAGAGCGGTCTGAGTTTCCCCACAATAATCTTGGAAATGGTCTTGTAGAGGGTGAAACACAAACTAATCGGTCTCATTTGAGTCATACTAGTAGGGCTATTAATTTTAGGGATAAGAGAGATAAGAGTGTTATTCATCCCAAGAGGCAGATACCTAGAGGCAAAGCAATTCTACACAATCTCACACACATCACGCCCACATACTAGCCACAGTACAATTTCTAGTAAAACTGAGCAGGCAAACCATCAGGGCCCGGAGGTTTGAGGCTTCCAATAGAAAACATACTGTTTTTGATATTCACATCAGTAATGTCATTGGAGAGAATATCCAAGTTCTCATTATTAAGCACTAGAAAAAGCCGGGGAAGAGAGGAGAAATCCCCCCTAGCAGGGACATAAGAAAAAAGATCCTGGAAGTAGCTATCGATCAATAGTTTCAGGGGTTCTTTTTCAATCACCCAAACCCCACTATCGTTTTTTAGACCTTCAATCTTGTATTCCCTTCTTCTAACCAAGGTGGACAAATGGAAGAATTTCGTGTTTCAATCACCCTCCTTCAACCAAGTGTTTCTGGACTTCTACAACCAAAAAATCTTTTCCTGATTAAGGATGGCATTATATTCACTAGTCAGCTGCTTTTCTAAGTCAACAAGGAAGGGTATATGCTTCAGACATAGAGCCCTCTGAATTGATAGCCGTATTCTCAAATTGGATAAAAGACCTAAAAATATGTTTGTGAGTGAAAAGACCAGCCAAATATAGCTATCTTTCAGGATGCATTAAATGGTGGATTACACACTTTGATGCTCCATGCAGCTCTTCATCATGTGAGCATGCCCAAGTGCATAATCAATACCCATTATCCTACATATGCTAAACCTTTTAATGTTTTTCAATCAAAAGACTATTAATTAATTGCAAAAATATTTTTCAATGAAGTTTAAATAGTTAGTCAATTTAAATATAGACGATATTTGGGTATTTAATATTAAGTATAAGATTTTTTTTTTGGGACCAATAATATTGCACAATTTGTATTATTTTTATTCAAATTAATTATGATGTGAATTTAATTCTAATATTGAATACAACTCATCATCAAATTAATGGAGATAGGGATGAATCTCATTCTTACTAGGATGAACTTAAGTATTGTCTTTTAAGTATTACTATTCAAATTTTGTAAAATTTAAAATTTATTTATTACAATATATTAAATGCCAAAAAATATAAAAATTAGACTCAATATATTACATCCACCATAAATTAAGTGTGACTTCACTCATATTGCCTGTCCGCGCACAGCCCAAAAATGTACAACAAGATTCTTTTCAAGGTATTCGTTTACATCAATTTTGTTTTTAAAATTTAAATGATGTCTTATCAATATTATAGGATTTTATTTATACAACCGAGATAAGGTGGGACAATTATGAGACAGTAAATCTCGAGAATCAATCGGGTGCTTATACATGGTAAATTATTTTAGCAATATCTTAATTATTTTATTATTTTAAAATAAAAAATAAAAAATATGAATTTTATGAGCCAGCACATGACCCAAAAAAATCTTATATGAAATATTTTTATTTTGTCACATATCCAAAAAAGAGTTAAAATGTGAATTTAGTGCATTTATTAATTCATTAAATTCAAACATATATTAAAAAAATTATAAAATATTAAACGAAATATATATAACCCTCAACTACTAGGGATGATAAAAAATAACCCTATATTATTTATTAAAAAACTAAATTTTGGAGTCCTAAATTTTAGTTTAGGTAACTCTTTAGGACCCTATTGTTAGTGATAATCTTAGGATTAACATTCAAATTTACACCCTATTGCTGCAAATTGATGCATGCGCCAAATCACCATCTCCTTCAACCATTCTGATATGATTTTTACTCCACATTAAAATTAAATCAAATATTTCTCATTCATTAGAGAAACAAAAAGTATTAATTAGTATTAATTTGTCAAACTATTGCAGTGATAGCGGTTGCTTGTTAACTGCTGACAATGGAAAATCATTCAATGGACCCATCAATTTCACACAAATTGAGTTTAGATATAGAGCTCCATTGGGTTATCCTTTTCTATTATCAGAAAGTGAAATTTCATTCAGAAGAAACCGAAACAAAGAGAAACAATACAACATAGAAAATGCGGGAAAATATAAAAGAGAAAAATTAGAAAGGAATTCGAAGTAAAGACGCATGACATACCATAAAACGTCCACTACTAGGCCCAAATGAGAGAAACTTAGCTAGGGGGATAAAGGAACCAATCATTATTTAAAACAAACATTAAAAAGGATGGACGGTGGTCGAGCCAGACTTCTTTGTGTATTCTTTGTCGAACTTGAGTAGCTAAGGTAGTAGTTGTCTTGTTTGTTCTCTCTGGGGTCCACATAAAACGGATTCGTTCAAAATGAGCAACCCAATATCTATAATCCCATATTCATCAACAACTGTAAAAGTATCATGTTTTATAGTTATCTATGTAAAGTGCCACACTCTACAGTTATATATGTAAAATGCCACACTACGGTTATATATGTTGTTGATGCAGAAATTATCCGGATTTTTAGAATTCATTTTTTAACCCTACACATAATAACAAGAAATAAATGGGGTTAAGGTTGAATGTAACGACCCGTCCCGAATATCGGGATTAAATATTAATAAATTATGGATTTAGAATGACTAATCGGGGATTAGTTGAAAGAATTCGGACGGACGGTGCGAAATGACTATTTTACCCTTGGAATTGGCAAAATGTTGACTTTTAACTCGGGTAGTCAAACGTAGGAGGACCGTGGACTGTTACATAGATCGGTACGTTACGAGTCCGTAGACAGGCGGCACGTCGGAATCAGAGATTCGACGGAGAAGTTACGGGTCTAGAACGTTTTATGGGACTATTCATGCAAACCGAGAAACTGACATGTGGCAGATATTTTTATGTGGGGCCCTTGGTCCCATTGGTCACTTCCCCTAAATTGTGGATCTTAGCCTGATTGGTTGTTTTTATTTATTTTATTCTTCCATCTCTCTCATCCTCACCGTTCATCTATCATCATCTTCTTCATCATCGATCATCTCTGTTTCCTCATAAAACCCGTGAGAACCCATTGAACCGTGAAGCCAATTCCACACTAACACCCCCTATCACCATCATTTACTTTTGGACCGTGAAGGAAAATGGAAGGGGAGACTAGGACGAGCTGAACGGTGGCAGGGTCGAGGACCGTCGTGGACGGTGGCTAGAAAAACCGAAAACGGTGAGTTTTGGTCCAAATTCGAAAGTTAGGTTTTGGTTGTTGTTGATCGTTTCTAACCATCCTATGACGTTTCTGGTGGATGTACGAGTCGTCTGAACTTGGAACCGTGGTCAGAAACGGCCGAGATCGTGAGAACACGATGGTAGAAGGACGGCTGGTTTATCATAGATCGGTAAGGTGAGTTGTACGTTTGTTTTTCATGTTTTGATCACGTAGATCGAGTCTAGAGGTTGGGACGAAGGTGTAGGATGAATTAAGGTTAAAAACGGAGGATAAATAGGTGAAAATTGAGAACACTGGCTCGGATTGGCCCGGGTTGTAGAGAACCGATCTGGACTTGGCTTGATTGAGGTTGAAGATGATGAATAGTGCAGACGCGTGAGGCCTACGCGCAGCACCTTTGGGTGGCCCTTGGGGGCACGTGAGGGAATTTTTGGGAAAGTGTTCAATATCACTTTTAATCTATTCGATGTAACGAACATTTTGGGACTAGTTTCGAGTCAATCGGACATCATTTCGATATAGTTTTCGGGGTTTGAAGGTTTAAAGACTATGTAAAATACGTTTAAAAATTTGGGAAAATTACGGGGATTTAATGAGAGGTGAATGAGGTAGTTGGTAACCCTCTAGTGTGGTTTGGACAGGTTTGGAAGTCCCAGTGATAGTGATGTGACTCGGAAGGGTGTATGGCACGCGTATCTAGGTGGCAACGTAGAACGGTCTGTGAGTGGACAATGTTTTCTAAAATGTGATGCATGCATAACTGTTTTATATGTTTTATTTATGCGATTTCTATAGTGATGATTGAGGCATTGGTGATTTACATGGTTGCACATATTTCGACGTAATCCTGTATTTGCACGTATTTCGATGTTACGATTTTATACTGTAGTTTTACGTGCTTGTGGTTTCGGTGATGGTTTGATGATATGGTTTTGGTTTTGGAAAGATGAACTAAGGCATGAGACCCATTTGAATTGTGTGATCGTGCCAAGGGCCTAGTTGGTTTACGAAACCGGGCTGAGACCAATTTGAATTATGTGATCGGGCCGGGGGCCCAGTTGATTTACGAAATCGGGCATGAGGCCCAAATATGTTTTATAAATGTGATTTCGGGTCTGGGGCCCTATTTTTCATAAACGAGATTTCGGGTCAGGGACCGTAAATGGTTTTATGGAAATTCCGAGCAAGGCCCTTTGAGATGTTTTAAAATGACTTTATAAAAGTGTTTTCCATATACCATCTTGATACGAGGATCTGTGGATGGTCTCCTCTAGGTGTCTGGGACACTGGGGAAGTCATGGTGCATTACATGCGATTGGTCATTATACGGAACGACTAGACCATATAGTGACTCAAGAGTAGGATTGCTATGATTAGACGTCTGAGACGTCAAACATCTGGGATGTCAGAGATATGGACCCGGAGAGACCCCGGGTAGCACGCGTTGCTTTTACCGTGAGATATGACATCTAGGACGTCACGCGTCTAGGACGCTAGGCATCTGGGATGCCCAGGATGGTTATGTGGTAAACATGAATTATTGAATTTATGATTGGATTTGCGTTTATGGATTTGGGTAGTGGCCGACTTGGTTATGGATTTACAGATTTTGGTATTCTATGGTTTTGGGCTGAGTTCCCACACTTGTATGGATTTACACTTTTTAGGCTAAGGCCCTAATGGTTTATTTAAATAAATGGTTTGATTACTGGTTTTCGGATGCATGCATACTTTTTAGTGAAGGGCATAAATGTCTTTTTATGAATGTATTTTATAAACTTATTGATTTTCATCCACTCACAATTTTTAATGATTTAATGCCCTTCAGGTTGATTACGGATGCGGGCTATAGCAGAGACCGAGACATCGCACTCCTCCACCGATCTTGGCATGCTCTGGGAACCCCGTATGGGCTGAGGTATGAATTATCCCTTGGTTGACACTTCGTGTCAGACGGGATCATGACACATCCCGCGTTAATCCCGAGGGTATTGGGATGGGCCGTGTCAAATGGTATCGAAACGAGGTTGTTGTTATTCGAGTAAACCTCGTAGTTCTTATGGTACACGCAGGTCGATAATGTGATGTCTCTATGAGCTGCAGTTCGTTGTCAACCTGATAGTTAGGATGCCGGTTTGATAGTTAGTGGGAGTAAATAGTGGATAGAGTGTGATTGGCCCGATACGCCGTGCGTCAATATGATTTGACCCAAGTGGGGTTGTATGTGACGAACTGGTAATGTGGGACCGTTGGTTCAGTCATGTGATGTTAGATTGTTATGCTACGAGGGGCAGTTGGGTTCAGGGAACCCCAGTTGAGTTGATAGTAGGATTGGATTGACGTTCATACGATGTCAAGACCGCGGGTCGGTCAGATTGTGGATTTTACTACCGAGGGAAGTTGGGTTCAGAGGAACCCTAGGGAGTGATTGTGGAGCCTTAAATTATGTTAGATGGTCAGGAAAGGCGAACCTTAGTTGTGATTGATGAAATAGAATTGTGAGTCTGTAGTTGTTGTGGATTGGACTACTTTCCGAAGTCGAGGTGGTCTATTGGGTCGAACCCCAGATTGTGACCGATGGATTGAAATTTGTGTTGCAGAGAACAGCTGAGGTCGTGAATGACCAAGTGGACGACTCTAGTGAGTCTAGTAAAAACTATGGAGATTGGTTGGCCCGATACGAAGTGCAATGATGAGATTCGATCCACGAGTACGATTATGAGATAATATATGGAATTCCGAGTTGGACCGAATAATAGTGTGATGTGTGGATGTGGATCTCGATAGCGATGAGAGTTGATTGACAGCCGTGTGGAGATGGCTGGCTATCGAGGGTGATTGATGTAGTTGTGGTTTTTGAAAATTTTGGGGGACGTTCAGGGAACATTCATTATCTTACTGTGGTTTTTCAGAGTAGTGGTACCCATAGTTGTGGGGTACGAGAGAGGCAGAGTTCCTTTAACCCGAGCGATGGTACAGGGTCGTTGCTTGGTATGAGTAAAAATCCAGGGTCATCTGATTTGCACACTACATGTCGGTGATTGTGATGACGATGAGCCACAAGTTAGGATGTGACTCCGTCGTGATGGGCATACATTTGATATCTGAGATTCAGCAGTGTATGAGTGATGGACTGAATGGGATCCAGCAGGGATTGTGATGTGTTGGGATATGTCCCAACAGTTATGAGATGACGAAGTGATGAATGGATGAAAGGGTACGATTGAGACATGGGGAGTTTTGGATGACGTAAGGGACATCGTGGAAATTAGTGGAGTCGGGGAATTGTCGACAACTCCGAAACTTGAGTGGTTATGTGTTTCTAGTCTCACGAGGAGGTGCTAGGAATTTATTGAAATTGGACGAAGCTGAAGAGAATTAATGGTAGTGTTGGGGTGAAGATTGTGTGTTTGTGAATAACATGGAGACCCGAGAGTTGAGCCTGTAAAGGTGGAGATTAGAGAACAAGACAGTAACGAATTACATCCTTTTGGATGTGCATAAACGGTTATCAACGGACAGGCGGTCTGGGGATAGATTGGTTGCGGACACATGGTTGTCCGAGTGAGTTGAGGAATTGGGAAGTCCAGTGGTTGGACTTGACATCTAGTTGGAAGCATATCTATTTCCAACATGGTTGGAAGTCTAGATTCAAGAGAAGTTGTGTTTGAGACGATGAGAAGAGTGTTTGATTCCGAATTGGGGATGGATGTCAAGAAGTTGTCAACATGTATTATTGGGTAGTGAAGGCGAACTTGTCATTTTTTACCCTGTAACCAATGATGTTGGGTGTCAACGGTATGGTGATTGTGTATTAATGGGTGAACCCGTGATTTGTTTTGGGTAATCAGGTAGAGTTGGGTATTTCAAAGTTAGGTGAACATGGTTTTTCCTTTTCTGTTTGGTGGCAGACGATGTTGGGTTACATGGTGTGGTGGGTGCAGTGAATTTGTGTTTGCTCTCACGTAGGATGAATTTTGATGTCATCGTCTTGGATCATCTTTGATTTTCCCTAGGTGGAATGACAAGGATCGATATGAGGTAATTGGAAAGGACCCACAATCTAGACGTGTTGCGTTGTTGACTGATCGGTTTAGATGTGAAAGTAGTTGAGAAGCGATTTGATAGTATACGGATTCAAAGAGGGTGTGAGACCCAATGACTTGAAATCTAGTCATTAGCGGAGTGAGCATGTGTGGATCCTAGGTGGATCAGGATCATGGTGTTGAGGATATAGGGCATTGTGACGATCGAGGATCGTGGCATTAATGATCAAGTGATGTGGTAATAGATTTGGATCATGTTCTTGATGAGCAGGTTATGTGGTGGATCAGGATAGCGTGGATCGTGATGTCGTGCCGTGCTGGCAGACTTCGCCTTGCTAATTGTGCTAACTAAGAGCAAGGGAAAATCATTTTGTGAGACAGTTGAGGAATCTTGTGGTTTAGTTAGTGAGATGACAAGACAGGAGTTGGATATGGAAATGATAGGATTGGCTTCCGTTCAAAGTCAATCAAATATGGTATGGTAATCGTTTGAGCAGGTGACCGATAGGTTCGAAGTTGGTGTGTCTCAATAGACGTGGGTGAGATTGGATGCCCATTTGGCATGAATGGGTATGCCTTAGTGGGCGTGAGTTGGATTGGTAAGTGCTAGGTACGTGATCGGGAATAGACGTTTGATGCTGGTCGGGTGACCATGGGACTCGTGATGGATGATGAGTTGGAGTATTTGATCTGTCTAGTACTGTACTGGACAGATGGACTCCAGAATTGAAGCGTGATTGGTTACGAGCTATGTAGTAGGCTAGTTGGTGGATGAATGTACGTACCAGGTACATTGTGTGAGGACCGATACTGGACATGCATGAGTGGTGCCTGGTGAAGGTATATAGGATGTACTAGTGGTATGTGGATGAACGTATTGGTAGTCGTCTTAATTCCGATAGCATTGGATTGGTTGAGGACGTGGACTGGATATTGAATACTGTGCGCTGGGCAGAGTAATTTTTACGGGTTCAGTGATTGTATGAGAAAGTGCTCAGAGCCGTGGATGGCTAGTGGAACCCTAGAGTTGGGATGTGTATCACTGCTAGGCAGGTATTCAATGGGGTCCAGTTACACACAGGTGGAGTGAGATGTTGGTTTACGGATACTCAAGTTGAGTGAGTTGTTGGTTAGTGTAACCATGGGTTGCTTTGCGTGGAGCGATTTCTCTGTGACTCTCACTAATGGCAGCATGGATTTGTGAGGAAATTTTGGTACAAGATACCTTGGTGCGACTCTAGAGTGAGTCAGGGAGTGTCGGTGACTTGAATTGTGATCATGGAGCCATGAGTACTGGCTGAGTACGACATTATGAGACGTGTGATGTTAACGTGGTAAAAATTCAGGAAATGCGGAGAAATTGTGAGTTTGATAACTCTCGGTGTGGGAGAGATGCCGGATTGATTTGTGACTGGCAAAGTGGTGACAGTTTGGCTGGAGGTGTCAGCGTAATGGTAGAATTGTCGGGTAGAATTAACTCGGAACGTGTGATCAATTTCACTGGAAGTGGTCGAGTGTAGTCGATGCGACGTGAGTATTGGTGGAACGTCTGGGAGCAGACAAGTATTGTTCTGGTTAGTGGGTGTACAAGTGTACATATGACGTGAGGCCAAATTTACTTTCCACAAGGATGATGTGGAATCAGGATAGTTGGAATTTTGAGGAAGAAATTATTTAAGGGGGAAGGTTGTAATGACCCGTCCCGAATATCGGGATTAAATATTAATTAATTATGGATTTAGAATGACTAATCAGGGATTAGTTGAGAGAATTCGGACAGACGGTGCAAAATAACTGTTTTGCCCCTAGAATTGGGTAAAATGTTGACTTTTTACTTAGGGAGTCAAACATACGAGGACCGTGGACTGTTACTTAGATCGGGACGTTATGAGTCAGTAGACAGGAGGCACATCAGAATCGGAGGTTCGACGGAGAAGTTAAGGGTCTAGAACGTTTTACGGGACTATTCATGCAAACCGAGAAACTGACATGTGGCAGATATTTGTATGTGGGGCCCTTGGTTGAGTGACAAGTGTCACTCATCTCATTGGTCACTTCCCCTAAATTGTGGATCTTGGTCTTATTGGTTGTTTTTTATTTATTTTATTCTCACATCTCTCTCATCCTCACCGTTCATCTATCATCATCTCTGTTTCCTCCTAAAACCCTTGAGAACCCATTGAACCGTGAACCCAATTCCACACTAACACCCCCTATCATCATCATTTGCTTTTGGACCGTGAAGGAAAATGGAAGCGGAGACTGGGACGAGTTGAACAGTGGTAGGGTTGACGACCATCGTGGATGGTGGCTAGAGAAACTGGAAATGGTGAGTTTTGGTCCAATTTCGAAAGTTATGTTTTGGTAGTTGATCGTTTCTAACCATCATATGACGTTTCTAGTGGCTGTACGAGTCGTCTAAACTAGGAACCGTGGTCAGAGGCGGCCGGGATCATGAGAACACGGCGGTCGAAGGACGACCGATTTATCATCAATCAGGAAGGTGAGTTTTACGTTTGTTTTTCATGTTTTGATCACGTAGATTGAGTCTAGAGGTTGGGACGAAGATGTAGGATGAAATAGGGTTGAAAACGGAGGAGAAATGGACGAAAATTGGAAAAACCGGTTCGGATTGGACCGGGTTGTAGAGAACCGATCTAAATCGATCTGGACCGGGCTTGACTGAGGTTGAAGATGATGAATAGTGCAGGCACATGAGGCCCACGCACAGCGCCTTTGGGCTGTGCGTGGGGACGCATGAGGTACTTTTTGGAAAAGTGTTCAACATGACTTCTAATCTATTCGATGTAACGAACATTCGGGAAAATTATGGAGATTTAATGAGAGGTTAATAAGGTAGTTGGTAACCCTCTAGTGTGGTTTGGACAGGTTTGGAAGTCCCGGTGATGGTGATGTGACTCGGAAGAGCATATGACACGCGTATTGAGGCGGCAGTGTAGGACGGTCTGTGAGTGGACAACATTTTCTAAACTGTGATGCATACATAACTGTTTTATATATTTTATTTATGCGATTTCTATAGTGATGATTGAGGCATTGGTGATTTACATGGTTGCACGTATTTCGAGGTAATCCTGTACTTGCACGTATTTCGATGTTACGATTTTATACTATAGTTTTACGTGCTTGTGGTTTCGGTGATGGTTTGATGATATGGTTTTGGTTTTAGAATGATGAACTCAGGCATGAGACCCATTTGAATTGTGTGATTAGACCGGGGGCCTAGTTGGTTTACAAAATCGGGCTAAGACCCATTTCAGTTATGTGATCGGGCTGGGGGCCCAATTGATTTACAAAATCGGGCATGAGGCCCAAATATGTTTTATAAATGTGATTTCGGGTCTGGGACCCTATGTTTCATAAATGTGATTTCGGGTCGGGGTCCCTAAATGGTTTTTTGGAAATTCCAGGAAAGGCCCTTTGAGATGTTTTGAAATGACTTTATAAAAGTGTTTTCCATATACCATCTTGATACAAGGATCTAGGATGGTATATGGAGAAGTCACGGTGCACGTAAAACTACAGTGGAGAAGTCATGGTGCATTGCCTACGAGGGGTCATTATACGGAGCGACCGGACCAAATAGTGACTCAGGAGCAGGATTGCTATGATTAGACGTCTGGGATGTCAAACATCTAGGATGTCAGAGATATGGACCCGGAGAGACCCCAGGTAGCACGCGTTGCTTTTACCGTGAGATATGACATTCTGGACATCAAGCGTCTGGAACGCTAGGCATCTCGGATGCCAAGGATGGTTATGTGGTAAACATGAATTATTGGATTTATGATTGGATTTGTGTTTATGGATTTGGGTAGTGGCCCACTTGGTTCTGGATTTATGGATTTTGGTATTCTATGGTTTTGGGTTGAGTTCCCACACTTGTATGGATTTACGTTTTTGGGCTAAGGCCCTAATGATTTATATAAATAAATGGTTTGATTACTAGTTTTCGGATGCATGCATACTTTTTAGTGAAGGACATAAATTTCTTTTTATGAATGTGTTTTATGAGCTTATTGATTTTCGTCCACTCACAGTTTTTAATGGTTTTAATGTCCTTCAGGTTGATTACAGATTCTAGATGTAGCACAGACCGAGACATCGCACTCCTCCACCGATCCTGGCGTGCTTTGGGAGCCCCGTATGAGCTGAGATATGAATTATCCCTTGTCTGACACTTCGTGTCAGACGGGAGCATGACACATCCCGCGTTAATCCTGGGGGATTGGGATGGGTCGTGTCATTGAAGCTCGGGAGGTGGTTCAACAAAAAACACTCTAATGCCAAAGTCAGTTTAATCGAGAGAAATAAATCGGCAAAGTTTTGGTATGATATTTGGATTGCCTTTAGAGGTGAGTTAGACCTTGTAGTAATAGTGAAGCCTTGAGAGTCACGAGATTGTCTGGTCGATTGAAGGAGATAGTGTTTAATAGGTGAATCTACTTAGAGAAATCACTATTATGAACTATATAAATAGTAATAAATTACTCGCGTAGAGATTTTTATTATTGGCATTAATATGATTAATTTGTATATTTAATTCATAAATATATTAAATTAGTGTGAAGATCGTGTGATGCCGTTGTCGTCCATACCAAGAGCAATATCGACATTATGAGAGTTATGGGCCACGTGGCAGCCTCATAATTTTTTGGTGATTTATAGTTCTAAAAATGCTCATACATCGCTTAGGAATTCAAGGAATCCTAAAGGATGCAATTTTTATTTGGTCCCAACAAACCCTTTTTTTTTTACGGGAGTAGGACTCCGCTTTGCATCGAGTGGTGGAAATTTTGATTGACCTCAACTTGTCCCAATAAGAAGCTTTTGGATTTGAAATCTCGTTTTGAGTTGATCCTTAGAGCCCAATTAGTAATTAGGCTTTTTTTTATTTTTCTTTATTTAAATAAAGGCATGTGGCCTTTATTCCCAATAAAGAAAATCAAACCTTAATTTTGGTTTACTGCTGGGGAAATCAGACCGCCATAGTCAAGTTGCTGTGGTGGTCGAAATTGAGCCTCCATTTGAAAAGATAAAAAATTTCTTCATTGTTTATGCCACTTCTGCTCTTGAATTTCAGATGTTGAAATGAAAATGGGAGAGACAATGATGACTGATGTTGATTGAGATGAGGAAAAGACACTCAGCCGACAGTGGCTGATCTCAACTGCGAGGGCCAGGATATGTCGGACGCAGGAGAAGCATCATCAGGTGGGACGTCCGGGCAATGCGTGCAATGGCACAGTGCGGTTGATGATGCAGGCGAATCCACGCAGCTGCGTTTTTGTCTTTTTGTTTTTTTTTCTTCTCGTTGTCGCACGACAGCTTTTGTAACATTTTTTTAAGCTTCTAAGAAGTAATTTTTGTGTCTGTCTCAATGTAATATACGTAATATCACATATGTTGCTCTTTTGCTTTTTTCAATTGTTGTAGCATTGTTTCCGGTTGTTAGCATTAGCTTTTGTATGTATAATGTGTAATTATTATAATATATATATATATATATATATTATTTTAATATATATTTTATATATTATTTTTCTTTTGTTCAGATTCGATCTTTTTATAGATTCTAAGAGTTGTGGATGTCTGATTGCAACGATTCAAGTGGTGGTGCATTCTACTCTCTAAGACGATCATTTCAATATGCATGAAGGCATACTTCTAGCAAAGTCCTGAAGAAGTCATTACGTGGAGAAACTTGTCGTAAGACCACTAGTGACATGTCCCAAATTTTTCTTTAGTTTCCGACTTCAAGAGATAATGGAGTTGACATCAAGATGCTCTTTTAATTG
This sequence comes from Prinsepia uniflora, assembly GCA_032719365.1. Lineage (NCBI taxonomy): Eukaryota > Viridiplantae > Streptophyta > Magnoliopsida > Rosales > Rosaceae > Prinsepia > Prinsepia uniflora. The sequence goes on from CM064863.1 coordinate 25,367,182, forward strand.
ACATACTTGTGATGCTTCGTGGATAGAAGAGTTTGACATATTGACGAACTTGTTAACTTACAAGTGCAAGTGGAGCCAACATTGAGGCTTTTAGCGTGGGAGGTGCGCGGTCCCACGACTTGAAGTGCGGTGTGTCATAACCCATAATAAGGCGCACTATAGCTGTGAGGCAAGGCATGACAAAGTAGAATGCAAGGCGATGCACAATAGAATGCGAGGCGATGCGCAACAGAATGCAGGGCAGGGCGTGTTACAGCTGCGAGGCGAGGCATTCTACATCCAAGGCTTGGTGTGTAATGACCCGGGTCTCGAAGAAAGGACAAATTGGTAAAGTTAAGGTAAAATGACGATTTTACCCTTGGAAAAGTCAAAATGTTGACTTTTTTATTGAGACGTCGTTGGAGGGTTCTGAAAAGACTATTACGATGATCTCGAGATCTTAACTCCGTAGATAGGCGGCACACCGAAATCAAGGAAAGATCGGATGAAATTGACCATTTTACCCCTAAGTCAAAGGTTGACTTTTTTTTACCAAAGTTAAAAATTTGACTTTTTGACCGCGACGATTTTTGGCGAATCGAAATATGCCGTTAGAAAGGCCTTGATCTCCCGAGTTAGTTGACAGGCGGCATGCCGGACACAAAGTTTAGTTGAGTTCATTCTTTTCCTAGGGGAGTTATAGTAATTTTTTGTGAAAGGGTATTTTGGTAATTTTCTTTTGAGATTTTTCTTGTGACCAATTAAGTGGGGACAAGTGTCCCTTATCATGTTGGGTTTGGTGCCACCGTTCTTATGTTATGTGTGTGCTGGTTATTAGGGCTTTTTGAGTGTGTGTGTGTTGGGTGCATAAGGCCGAGAGCGAAAAATGGGGAACAAATGAGGGGAGAAGCAGAGAGGAAAGAAAACAAAAAAGTGAGATCAGAGAGAAGAGAAATGAGGAAAATGAAGAGGGTGGTCGTGGCTTGAGAAGGAGAGGAAGCTTGAAACCAAGCTCCCTGTCATCTTCCTGGAGCTCCTGCGACTATAATAGACTAACCAGATGAGAAGTTGCACACTAAGATCATCCAGGAACCATGGGGTGCAGGTTGGTCATGAGTTCCATCGATGGGCCAAGCGGTTTGGGTTTTGAGATTCCCATAATTTACGAGAATGCATACAAAGTGAAATTCGGCGATTTAGAGGTATGTGAGTGTAATTTCTTTCTCTAAACTCTTATGCATGCATATTTATATGATTTCAATATGTTCCTATGTGATTTTGATGATGTTGAGTGCTTGGGAATTTTATTAGATTTTTGGGTGAATTTATTATTATTTTATTATTATTTTAATGCGTGTTTTACGAGGGTTGATAAATTTTGTTTTGAATGCCGTTTCGAATGTGGTTTTGAGTTGAATTTAGATTATGACATGAAATAACGTGTTTTGGAATATTTATGATTTCCAAATGATATATGAATGATTTTTACAGGAAAAACGCTAATGACACGTTTTACGAAAAATTATATTTAAGCTATATTTGGGGCTTAGGCCCGAGATTTTACTTGTAGATTTGGATTGTGATATATGATGTGACGTATTGTGATAAAGTGTGACATTGATTGATGATGTGAATACATGTTCCTCGATATGCGTGATGTGTAATGATGTGACTTGTAGTGGTATGATGATCATGTTGATTGTTAGAATGTGAGTGTCAGATGTCGAGCTCGGGGCTTCAGTTCCTAAGGCTGTGTTGTGATGACTTGGACGTCGAGCTTGGGGCTCCGGTTCTTGAGCAAGTGTGTATGTGATGTCCTACCAGTAGTGCACTTGTGATGCGATGATTGATACTGTGTTTGTGTATTGATGATGAGATGACTGTGTGGTGATTTGTGGTGTGCCTACCAATGGGGCAATGCGTTGATACTTAAAGTTGTGATTTTCTATTGGCTTAGTTGTGATGTGATTGTATGTAGTGCTGTGACGATTCTTGTGTGATTGTTGTGTTGACTCGTGTGTGGTTATGAGTATGTGGTTTGCCTTCGTGATTTATGGTTTTTGCGTGTTTTGAGAAATATATAACAGTGTTTCGTTTTAATCGAAATAAATGGTTTTGTATTCATGCATAGTTTTGGAAAACTGAGGGTAAATACTGGTTGTTTTCAAGATGTGTTTTAACCTATTTTCTTTTTTCCACTCAACATTTTTGTGTTTTCGTGACCCTCCAGGACCTCTTAACATAATTTGAGGCTCAAGAGACGGAGGCATGAATGAGCAGAGTTTGCATTATCCCTTGTCTAGCAGGGTTTCTATCAGAAGGGAGTAGGGCCTTTGGGTTGGGTTCTGTCATGGTGTGCCACAACCCAAGGCAAGGCAAGGTTAGAGTAGAGGGTTATGCACCAGATGACATGCGGCATTTTTTTCCAGTGACTATGCACTTAGTGCTTGGTGGATAAAAGAACTCAACGCATTGACAAAATTGTCATCTTCAAGTGCAGGTGGAGTTAACATCGATGCTTTCAACATGGGTGGCGAGGAGTCCCCTAACTTGAAGTGAGGCATTTTTTTCCAATGACCATGCAAGTGGCACTTGGCGGATTGAAGATTTCGACACATAGGGAGCAAGGTGCGCCATGACTTATCTAGCCTTTCATCAGAAAGAGGCGAGGAGTCTCATCACTTATGCGTGAGGCGTGTCACAACCCAAGGTGGAGCATGCTATAGCTATGACGCAAGGAAAGGTGCAGTAGAATGCAAGGCGAGGTGTAGTAGAATGCAAGGCAGGGCACGTTACAACTGCTAGGCAAGGTATTCTGCATCCAAGGCTTGGTGTGCCACAACTCAATGAAAGGCAAAGTTGAAGCAGGAGGTGATGGGCCCTATGACATGAGACAAGGCATGCCATATTGCACGGTGAAATGTCCCATGACACGAGGCCAAATGCATGTGATGCCATGAAGTGACTAAAGATTTCTGATGAGTTGTGTCGGCTGGTGGAGGGTCTTCTAGAGACTTGACAATCCAGGCCCTGTTGAGCTCAAAATGGGGTGGATGAAAGGTGGAGCATAAAGATAGAGGATCAATCATGCCCATGTGAAGCCCTAGATGTTCTACGCCATTGCGTAGTTGAATGAAGGAAGCTTGGAGGTGTCATTATCTCGCTGCTAAAGGAGAGTGACGTGAAGACACGTACTATAAAGGTAGTCAAAGCATGGATGATGCTTCCACTGCTACTGCTGACACGACCCATCGCATTCCCCTCAGGATTAACGTGGGATGAGTCATGCTCCTGCCTAATGCGAAGTGTCAGACAAGGGATAATACATACCACAGCCCATACGGGGCTCCCAGAGCGCACCAGGATCGATGGAGGAGTGTGATATCTCGGTCCCTGCTACAGCCCGCATCTGTGATCAACCTGAAGGGCATTAAAACCATTCAGAACTGTGTGGACGAAAATCAATAAAATCATAAAAGCGTATTTCATAAAGATATTTATTCCCTTCACTAAAAAGTATGCATGCATTGAAGATCAGCAATCAAAACATTTACTCAAATAAGCTTTAGGGCCTTAGCCCAAAAACCGTAAATTCAAAACCAAGTGGGCTACTGCCCAAATCCATAAACACAAATCCAACCGAAAAACCATATCATAGATCCAATAGTCCATATTTACCACATAACCATCCTCGGCATCCCAGATGCCTAGCGTCCCAGACATTTGACATCCCAGAGGTCATATCTCACGGTAATAAGCAACACGTGCTACTCAGAGTCTCTCCAGGTCAATATCTCTGACATCCCAGATGTCTGACGTCCCAGACGTCTAATCATAGCATTCCTGCTCCTGAGTCACTATACGGTCTGGTAGCTCCTTATAATGACCCCTCGCAGGCAATGTACCGTGACTTCCCCAGTGTCCCAGACACCTAAAGGAGACCATCACATATCCTCATATCAAGATGGTATATGGAAAATAGTTTTACAAAGCCATTTCAAAACATCTCAAAGGGCCCTGCCCAAAATTTCCATAAAGCATCACAAATCCATTTAGGGTCCCCGACCTGAAATCACGTTTGTGGAACATAGGGTCCCAGACCTGAAATCACATTTATAAAACTTAACTGGGCCTCATGCCCGATTTTGTAAACCACTGGGCCCCCGGCCCGATCACATAACTCAAAAGGGTCTCAGCCCGATTTCGCAAACCAACTGGACCCTTGGCCCGATCACATAAGTCAAATGGGTCTCATGCCCGAGTTCATCTTTCCAAAACCAAAACCATGCCATAGAACCATTATTGAATTCTCAATCACATAGAAAAAAGTATAAACTCGTAAACCTCGAAATACGTGTAAGTACTGAATTACCTCGACATACGTACAATCACGTAAACCACCAGTTCCACAATCATCATCATAGAAATCACGTATGTAAAACATATAAAATATTTATGCATGCATCACAGTTTAGAAAACGAAGTCAACTCATAGAGCGTCCTACGCTGCCGCCTCGATACGTGTGCCAAAAGCCTTCCCAGGCCACACTTTTATCATCGAGACTTCCAAACCTGTCCAAATCACAATAGAGGGTTACTAACCTCTTCATTAACCTCCTACTAAATCCCCGTAATTTTTTCTGAATTTTTAATTATTTTTAAACTCGATCCTAAACCTTCGGACACCCCGAAACATATCGAAAAGATGTCCGATTGACACGAAACCAGTCCCAAAATGTCCGTTACATCGAATAGATTATTTCACATGTTGAAAGTTTCCCCAAAAGGCCCTCATGCGCGGATGGAACCTCCTGCGCATGAAAGGCACGCACGGCACTGTTCATTGTCCCTGACCTGCAGCAGACCGGTCCGGTCGGTTTGGTTCGGTCTAGCTGGTCCAACTGGATTGGTGTGGTCGGTTCGAGCCAATTTTGACCCTTTCCTCAATCCTTTTTCATCCCAAATTTCTCCTAATTCATCCTCTAAACATTCCTAACCTATTTGTGAGTTCAAAACTTGAAAACCAAAACTAAAAACCTTACCTTTCGATTTTTCCTCTTGAACCGGCTAACCTCCCCGTCGGTTTTCCATGCCTCGGGCCACCACCGCCCCTCGTCTTTGTCCTAAAACATTTGTTCAACCTCCACAATCAATTTCCATCCATTAAGATCATTCAACAAGCACCACAACTCAAGTTTCAAATTTTGAAAACCAAGACTCACCTTCCATAGGCAACGTCAGCCACCGTCCACGACGGCGCAAGCCGTGGCCACCATTCTCGTCATCCCACCTCCCTCTCACCTTATCATTCACAACCCAAGTCCAGAGAATTAAGATTGAAGGGCCATGGGGAAAGGGTTTTGCACAGTCACGGTTTTGTGGGAGGAAAAATGGAAACTGGCCGATCACGTGGGAAGGGGAAAAATATCCATATTTTGGGGAATGGGCCAATCAGATGGGTGACATTTGTCACTCATCAGGTGGTTCCTTCCAGAAACATCCCAATCAACACTTGCCACATGTCTCTGGTTCACGGTTTACGTGCAATAGTGCCATTTTTCGTTCTACATCCATAACTTCTCCGTCGAACCTCCGATTTCGACGTGCCACCTGTCTACGAACTCATGACATCCCAATCTACGTCACGGTCTTCGGTCTTCGTATGTTTGACTCCTGAGTCAAAAGTCAACATTTGCCCACTCTCAGGGGCAAAATAGTCATTTGGTACCATCCGTCCGATTTCACTCAACTAATCACCAATTAATCTCACTAATCCTTCATTAGTCACAAATCAAATCCTAGAATTCGGAACGGGTCGTTACAAGTACCATGAAGTCAAGAAATTCCGAAGTGGGTTATTGGAGCTATAATCACCATTTCAAATGTTGTTGGAGTCATCCTTCAGAAGCCTTTTTCAGTGAAAGCGCCATTGATCTTGAGACGAGTGGTATGAAGATACAGGGCACTAAGCCATCGTTCCGTCTCGAAGATGAAACTCAATATTTGGCTGAGTTGCTTTCACGGAGTCAGGTTCCACTAAAATCTCTTTAGCAGAGTCATTCACCATTGAGGTTGTTTATTAAGGAGAGATGCATCCCTGCAGTTGCTTCAACAAAGTCAAGCAGCTTTGTAGTTGCTTTAGCACCGTTGTATAGTCAAGTAGTGGTAGAGTTGCTGTTGCGGAATCAAGAACCACTAATCTTTCTTTCGAGAAGCCAATTGTGCCAATTAAGCGATGCTGATGAGGTTGCCCCCATTGCATGAAGAAGTCCACGGACGATGCATCACTGGAAGCCCACAATGGAATGATTGAAGGCCTCCAAGGTTTGCTCACAAGTTAATGGAGAGGCTCTGTGGTCGTGTCGGTCATGATGATAAGCTTCATGGTTCTTCTTGGCTTGTATCTAGAGCTTAGTGTTGAATATATGCTTAAGTGTTCAACTTGAGTTCGCCGATCGGTTTATACCATTTATATTCATCTAATAGGATGTGGCCCATTACTACTCGATCCTCACGTCTCAACTACTGCTGGATTCCATCCAGTCCAACACCCTCTATGATTCATTCCCAAACCACAGATACCGAACACATTCCCATCTCGACGGAGTCACATCTCGACTCGTGACTCATCATCATCACAAACACTGACACGAGCACTAGCACACTAGCACTAGCACATCGTGTGCAAAACAGACGCCCTGGAGCTTTGCTCATACCGAGCAACGACCCCGTACCTCTGCTCAATTTGGAGAAACTCTGCATCCCTCGTACCCAACAACTCTGGGTACAGTCACCCTAAAAACTCATACGAGAAAAGGAAACGTTCCCCGAACATCCCTCGATTCTCAACAACCACAACTACCACTACTCTCTCTAGTAGTGCCTGCCACGAAGTTGTGCAGACCGAACCACTAGACATCGCTATTGAGACTCTACATTCAACCGGAATCAATCGCCCGTACTAACTACTCCGTATCCCCACTCTGGGATTCCATCGACAAGTGCCAACCCTGGTAACCTGTCCAACCAATCTCTAACCAATCTTAACTCGACTCAACCCATGTCTTCTACCAGGTCGTCCACGACCTTAGCTGTACCAACTATCCATCACAACTAAAGTCGTACGACAACCAACTAGGTCTAACCAATTAATACAACCTCGACTGCAGAGTACAGTCCTATCACTAAAGCTGACATGACAAGACCGACCGACGGCCTCGGCTCCGAAGAGTCGCTAGAACCAAACCACTCGCCGACTCACATTTTTGAACCATACATCAAACACTAGGGTTTCCTACAAAGGCCATCTACCAACTCCGTTGTACCCACGTACTCTCAACTGTCAATCACCACTAAGGTTCACCTTTCCAAACCATCCATCATGATTTAGGGTTCCAAAATCACACCTTAGGATTCCTCTGAACCCAATTGTCTTTAGCAGTAAAATCCACAATCTGACCGACCCCACGGTCTTGACATTGTATGGACTTCAATCCAATCCTACCGTCAACGCAACCAGGGTTCGCATTTCCTGACCATCACGCAAAAGAGGTTCCAATACTCAATTGGGATTCGGGAAAACCCGACTGCTCCCAGCACCATAGCCATCAAACTCAACAAGATTCGACCATCTAATGGTCACAACTCCTAACTATCGTCAAAATTGATCCTACTGTATCGTAATCAACGATCCCGACATAACCGTCCCACCGTCAAAACTCTAAAGTATTATTTTGTTTGTCCCTCAGTAGGGTCCCACACTGCCAACCCCGACAGAACTATGGCAACTCCGGGTATCAAGTACCGAACCAAGATGATCCACGATTCAATCCTACTAACTATCGTACCAACATCCTAACTATCAGGTTGATAATGAACTGTAGCCCATTGAGACATCACATCCTCGACCTGCGCGTAGCGCTTGTGGTACGCCTCGACAACCTCGCTTTGGAACTCAGAGTAACATGAGCCAACCTGCTCTGATACCACTTGACATGACCCATCCCAATCCCCCCAAGATTAACACGAGATGCGTCATGTTCCCATCTAACACGAAGTGTCAGACAAGGGAATAAATTAAAACTTTAGCCCCACCGGCTTCCAAAGCACGCCAGGATCCGGTAGAGGAATGTGATGTCTCAGTCTCTACAACAGTTTGTATCCGTATTCAACCTAAAGGGCATTAAAAACCATAAAAGACTGTGAGTGGACGAAAAGCAATAGTTTAATAAAATACATTTCATAAAAAGCCTTTATGCCCTTCACTAAAAATCATGCATGCATAGGAAAACCATTTATCCAACCACATATGTTTAAACAACCATATTTAGGGTCTCAGCCCCAAGTTCCATAAATTCAAGTCACACGGGCCCCTGACCAAAACCATCTACACAAATCCATAATCATATCAAACATATGTGGGAACTCAGCGCAAATCCATTTATTAATCACAAAATACAATTTTACAAATCTAAGAAATCATGTTTATCATATATAATATAACCAATTCTATCACGGTATCTAAAGCTACTCACGTGCTACTCGGGGTCTCAAATCCCAAGTCTCCCCAGGGTCCACCCAGCTCAATGTCCGCAGATCAATGACCCTCTGTAACGACCCGAACTTTCATAAATACTATTTTATTGTAAAATGACCATTTTGCTCCTAAGGGGGGAAAAGTTGACTTTTGCCCTGGGGAATATTTAGGACTTTGACCCATGATCGTGACGTAGATTAGGACGTCATGAGTCCGTAGGCAGGCGGCACGTCGAAAACGGACGTACGACGAAAAAGTTATGGTCACGGAAGTAAAATCGATTAACCGAACGAACCGAGGTTTGAATTAAAATAATATTATAATATTAGGATCTGATTTAAAAATCAAATCCATCTGGACCCTTGGATGAGTGACAAGTGTCACTCATCCCACACACCCCTTTTCCCCAAATTCTGGATCTTGTTCCTATTGGCTACATTTTTAAACAATTCTTTTTCCCTAAACAATTTCTAGCCATTCATCTCAGCCTAGGGCTCATCTGGACCGTTCAATTAATTTCCTTCTATCTTTTTAATCCATCAGACAACTCTTGCTCACTTTCATTTTCTCTCAAGCCATGAACACGACTTAGGAAGAACAAACACACATCCAGGCCACCCCTGTGCCTTACTCCACCACCAGACTACCACCAGCCACCACCACCACAGCCCGGCCTGCACGACCCGAAACCCCCCAAACCCGAAAGGAAACAAACCAACCTCCAAGCATCCAACAGTCCAAACCTCCACAACAGGGCTCGAACCAACGTAGGGTTAGGTGAACTAGGGCGGCAGCAGGACTGGGGAGTGTATAGGACGACGTACGACCTCGACACGGCGGCAGTAAGTCAGAAAACATTAAAGGTCCAACTTTCTTCCCTGTTTTGAAACGGCTAGTTTTGACGTTAGGTTTCATTGTTCATCTCTGAGACATGTTTTAGGGACTCAGACGACCATTTTGGACCAAAGTTCGTGGCCGGAATCAAGGTGACTCGCCGGAGAAGACGACTAGAGCCTGCAACCAGTTTTCCCTTTGATTTTCAGGTATCTTCTTCAACCTAAAAACTGGTTTTGAATTCACAGAACTGTAGAGGGGGTTGTGACGAGTCTATAGGGCTAAGTCTGATCGAAAATGGTGGCCTGAAACATGATCTGTGATTGGGTCAAGCTGTGGGTCAACGGCGACCCGATTTCTGCAAATCGGGTTGACCCGGTTACTTTAGCTGATGACATCATCATGGTGACGTCAGTAGTGACGTTATCATGATGTCATCATGTCAGAGACAGTCAGACCATGGACCAATGAGCATGTGACACGTGTCCTCTGACACTGTCAGTGCTGACGTTAGCAGTGACGTCATACTGATGTCAGCATGTACTATAGCAGAGTTGACCGACCTTTGACCAGGCGCTTGGGGGCGCGTGTGAACACTAAATTTTGTAGGACCAGTACAATTTTCAAGGTTTCGACGATACGAATACAATAGCGGTGGTTTCGTGTGAATCGGAGATAGTTAGGTTGGTCAAATTAGGGTTTAAAGCCTTGGGAAGCGTGTTCGGACTGCTTTCTCGGGCCAGTTTTAGTCTAGGGTTTCTTGGTTGTTTAGTAGGGACTTATAGTGACCCTTACGTATGCTTTCGACATGACAAGAATCGTGCAATAGCACTTGGACAGGGTTATATGCTCGGATTTGCAGCTGGATTGTACTGTGAGTGGGCTTTTGATTTCATTAAACCTTGGCATGCATAACTGTTTTCCTTTCTATTATATATATGTATGATTCAAGCAAAAGCATCTAATTATCTTGAGTTATGATTATGGAACGTATTACAATGTTTGGGCATGAGACCCGTCTGGTTAGTTATGCACTGTTTTGAGTCATATATATGTATATGGATTTCGATGATTATCTTTAGTACTGCACTATATAGATCTACCCTAGTGATACTATCTTCTCCGGATGTGGGTACCCCGGAGTGGTCACGGCGCATTGCCTACGAGGGGTCATTCTACGGAGGGACCGGACCGTAGAGTGGCTCAGGAGCAGGATTGCTATTATTGGACGTCTAGGACGTTAGGCATCTAGGATGCCATACCCGGACTGGGTTCGGGATTTGGACTCGGGATTGAGACCCCTGGTGGCACTCGTAGCCTTGGGACTGTGACCTTACTAGACATCTGGGACATCAGACATCTGGGATGTCAGGTTTGGGATGTATAGTGCAGTGACTGAGGTTATGATTATGTTTATATTATTCTGCTTGTGTTTATATGATATGTTATTATGGCTTTTGACACTGATGCATGCATTTCGGAAAACGGAGGGGAAAAACTATATGTTTTCGATATGGAGAACTGTTTTATAAACTTGAGTTTCGGCCTACTCACCCTTATTGTTTCATTGACCACTCCAGGCCGTGCTACTAAGGAAGAAGAGGATCCTGAGGAAGAGGCATAGGTTTACGTTGCGCACCTGAACCCTACTACTGGATAGGTTGGCACGTAGAATGTCTAGAGTCGTGCTCAATAACCTGTATTTGGAAACTATCCCTTGTCTGACACTATTTGTATTCGGATAATATGTATGACTTAAATTTGGATATTTATGCATTTGGGTTCCTTTAAGGGTAATTTTGGTATTGTTAGGTCGGGTGTCAGACGGGAGCAGGGCACGTCCCCGGGTGGTCCCAGGGGGATCGGGGCGGGTCCTATCACCCTCCCTGGGAGTTATAATTCATAATAGCCTTTCTGAGAGTAAGGTACCCAACGGGGGCGACTCCACTTAGTTAGTGCTCCGTGACTACTACGGAGCCCACCTAGGCCAACCACCCTCCCCGAAGGAGACAATCCATAAATATATAAGGATGGTATATGAAAAACCATTTTGAAATCATTCTTAAAACCTTTCAAGGGTTCATGCCCGGTCCCCATAAACCGTCATAAACCAGAAATCCATTTATGGGTCCCCGACCCAAAATCACAATCGTAAACCATAATTGGGCCCTATGCCCAAATTCATATACCAATTGGGGCCTCCAGCCCGATTCGTAAACCAACTGGGCCCCGTGCCTGATTTCGTAAACCAAATGGGCCTCGTGCCCAATATCGTAAACCAAATGGGCCTCGTGCCCGATACGTAAGTCAACTGGGCCTCGAGCCTGATACGCAAACCAACTGAGCCTTGAGCCCGATACGTAAACCAATTGGGCCTTCGGCCCAATTCCTTGTTAAATCAAATGGACTTCAAGTCCGAGAATTTGTAAATCAAATGGGCCTCGTGCCCGATTCCATATTTCCAAATCTGAAATCAGTTCACGAATCAATTGGACTTCCGACCCGATAACATGACTAAAAGAGACTTCGAGTCCGAGGGTTTCCGAAACAAATGGGTCTTATGCCTGAGTTTACCTTTTCAAATCCAAAACTATTTCATTAAACCATAAGCACGTATACTCAGTGCAAAACTGTAAACCTCGATTGACGTGCAAATACGTAAATCACCTCAAAATACATGAAATCATGTAAATCACTAATATCCAAATCATCATCATAGAATCACATCCATAAAACATATAAAACATTTATGCATGATCATAGTTTAGAAATCAAGGTCCACTCACATAGCGTCATACGTTATCGCCTCGATTTGCATGCCGTAAGTCTCCATGGGCTAATCACTGTCACCGGGACTCCCAAACATGTCCAAATAACTTTAGAGGGTTACTAACTACCTTATTAATCTCTCATTGAAGCTCCGTAATTTTCCCGAATTTTTAACTATTTTTAAACTCGATCCTAAACCCTCGAACGTCCCGAATTATATCGAGACGATGTCCGATCGACACGAAACCAGTCCCAAAATGTTCAATACATCGAGTAGATTAAAAGTCATTTTGAACACTACCCCAAACTATGCTTCACGTGCCCCCACGCACTGCCCAAAGGGGCTGCGCGTGAAACCCATGCGCCAAATAGTGTCACCCCTACCTCTGCAGACTGGCCGGTTCAGACCGATTCAGACCGGTCCAGTCCAACAGAACCGACGATCATGGTTCACGACCATTCCTCACCCGTTTACGACCCTTTTTCGTCCATTTTAATCCCTATGGGTTCCGCTAACTATTTCCTATCCATCCAGCCACATAAACATGAAAAATGGTTGTGAAACTCACCTTCCCGATCAAGAAATCTCACGACCAAACTTGCACCGTCCACCGCCGTCGTCTCCGGCCACCTCAACCTCCATTTCCAATCCAACTTGACTCTTTGCAACCTCAGAAACATTTTTCAATGAACCAAAGCAGTTATCATTACTTAAAAAAAGATCTGCCATTAATGGCTCAAAATCAAACATTTTTGGGAAAGTCAACCTACTGTCGTCGCCATGCACGGCTGTGGCCACCCCTAAGTTCGTCTTAGCCCCCAGAACCCGTTGGGTCCAACCAGAATGATCAAAAACCTCCCCAAACCCAAGTTATGACATTTGGAACCATTTTGGTCCTTGGCCTCTAAACCCGGCCACCGTCCACGACGGCTCTACCCGTGGCACCAGTCGACTCGTCTCGATCTCCCCTCTAGGTTTCATTAAGGTTTCATGAGTAAAGGATGAAGTTTGAGGACCGTGAGGTGGTTGTATCGTGTATGTTTTTTGAGAGGGAAAAATGATGAAGTTTTGATCGATGAAGAAGAAGAAGGTGAAGTTTAGGTGGTGAGGATCAGATGAGTGAATGGTGAGGATAGGGGTGTGAGGGAGTGGATGGCTGAGATTAAGAGAGAGTGGTTAAAGGATATTATCAAATAATCCCAAAACTAATATTATAATATTAAACCCACCAATCATGATTAAGATCTACTTTTTGGGGTTAATGACCAATAGAATGAGTGACACTTGTCACTCATCCAAGGGTCCTACACTATAAAGTCAATCAATCAGATTTAGTCAAGTGTTTCCACCTCGTAATGCATATATAGTTCAATCAAACTTCTGTGAACCAGAACTTTCCCGTCCGACGTCCGATTTCGACATGCTGCCTGTCTACGAACTCGTGATGTCCCGAACTACGTCACGGTCATCGATCCTCAAAAGTTTGACTCCCCGAGTTAAAATTTAATATTTTACCCAAGACTAGGGGTAAAACGGTCATTTTACACCATCTAGCCGATTTCGCTCAACTAATCACCGATTACCATCACTGATCCTTCATTAGTCACTAATTAAATTCTGGAATTCAGGACGGGTCGTTACATCGCATGGCGAAGGTTTAGAGTACTTCTCAGGGAGAAGGCTTGGAGCGCTTCGCAGGGCAAAGACTTAGAGTGTTTTGCATATATGGAAAAGGCTTGGAGTGACACGACCCATCCCAATCCCCCCGGGATTACCGTGGGATGTGTCATGCTCCCGTCTGACACGAAGTGTCAGACAAGGGATAACCTAAAGCCACTACCCCAACGAGCTTCCAGAGTGCGTAAGGATTGATGGAGGACGCATGCAATGTCCCAGCCTCTGCTGCAGTCGCACCGGTGATCAACCTGAAAGGCATTAAAAACAACAAAGGCAGTGAGTGGACGAAAATAAATAAGTTCATAAAACACATTTCACAAAGATATTTATACCATTCATTAAAACGTATGCATGCATCGAAAACCAGTAAGAAAACTATTTACTAAAAACAACCATTAGGGCATTAGCCCAAAAACCGTAACTCAAAACCAAATGTGGGAACTCAGCCCAAAACCGTCAAACCAAATTCCAATTCCATGTGGGCCACTGCCCAAAACCATAACCATAAATCGCATTCAAGAAAAACCTGTTTAAACCGTCTTGGGCATCCCAAATGCCTAGCGTACCCGACACTCGATGTCCCAAACGTCATATCTCAGGGTATCAAGCAACGTGTGCTACCCGGGGTCTCACCGGGTCAATATCTCTGACATCCCAAATGTCAGACGTCCCAGACGTCTAATCATAGCAATCCTGCTCCTCAGTATCATACGGTCTGGTAACTCAGTATAATGACCCCTCGCAGGTAATGCACCGTGACTTCCCCAGTGTCCCAGACACCTGGAGGAGACCATCACATATCTTGGTATCAAGATGGTTTATGGAAAACAGTTTATCAATCATTTCGAAAATCTTAAGGGCCCTGCCCGGAATTTCCATCAAACCATCACAAGTCCAAACATCTGACTTATCAAATCCAAAACCATTTATTCAAATCCATTTAGGGTCCACGACCCTAAATCACATTTATAACCAACTAGGCCTCATGCCCGATTTCGTAAAGCAATTGGGCCCCCGGCCCGATTACGTAACTCAATTGGACTCCAAGTCCGAGGTTTCCAAAACAATTGGGTCTCATGCCCGAGTTCATCCTTCCAATTTCAAAACCATTTCATGAAATCATATCCAAAACCATAAGTATGGAAAATCAGTGTAAAACCGAAAAATCTCGATTTACGTGCAAGCACGTAAATCGCCTCGAAATGCGTGAAACCATATAATTCACCAATATCCAAATCAGCATCATATAATCACAATCATAATCCATATAAAACAGTTATGCATGCATAAAATTTATAAAACCAAAGTCCACTCACAGACCGTCCATAACGCCCGTTTTCGCGCTGCACGCGTTTCCGTAATTTCTGATATTTTTCAGAAATCTCGAATCCTGTTCGAAATCATTCTTTAGTGTCATTAAGGACTCAAATAACAGCATACTAATTTCCCATAATTTTTCGGGAATTAAACGTTAGTTAAAAACGTAACCTAAACTTTCGCACCCTCGAAACAACATCGAAACGGTGTCCGATTAATTCGAAATCAACACTAAAATATTCGTTACATTTCATAGGACAAAAGTCGTGTTGAACTCACCTTGAGAATCGGGCCCACACGCCCTCACTCGCCGCCGTGAGTGGCTGCGCGTGAAACTCACGCGCTTGCTACAGTAGCCACACTGTTCATCGTTATCACCCGGTTGACTGTGAAACGGGTCTGGTTTGCTGGCGAGACGACCCGATTAGAATCCTATCAATTCCAACTCTAATCCTTCAATTCATTTATTCTAAAGCATCACTATGAAGTTAATTATGGTTCTGTATGTTAAATTCCATCAACACTTACCTCAAACCATCAATTCGAACCTGAATTTACGAAGAACAGCCGAACCCTGTTCAGTCATCGATATCCCTTGATTCCCAACATTTTTCTTCAATTGATCCAGCCAACAGCTTCGTATGATTATCCTAAACTAGTTTCCAAGCTCAATTGCATCTTCTAACTCCTCCAATTACACGACTTAATCCCTGGGATTGTGAGGCGTCGAGCTACTCAGTTTACGGTCAAAACGACCTCATCTTCTTTTGTTTTTGAAGCCATTCGAGTTGTTTAGGTTCCAGAGAGCTAAATACAACCTTAATTGTAGCCATAAACGTCCACAATCTCGAATTCGACTATTGATCATAATGAAACTCGAATACAACCCTAATTACGAAAATGCCCTTGAACTTCCGAACGTCATAACTTCCTCCTCGAATGTCGGAATCGGGCGTGCCACCTGTCTATGAACTCGTGACGTCCCAAACTTCCTCACGGTCATCGGTCAAAGTCTATTTGACTCCCGAATTAAAAGTCAACGTTTTACCCACGACTAATGGCAAAACGGTGATTTTGCATTGTTCGTCCGATTTCGCCCAACTAATCACCGATTAACCCTACTAATCATGATTAGTTACTAATCTAATCCCGTAATTCGGGACGGGTCGTTACAACCTTCCTTCCTTAATTAATTTCTTCCTCGAAATTCCAACCGATTTAATCTCAACTGTTCTTCCCTCCTTAATTAGTTTCGTTCTCGAAATTCCAACTATCCTGATTCCACAAACACCCCGTGGAAAGTACAATCGACCTCGCAACCCGTGTACACTCGTACACCAACTAATCAGAACAAAACTTGTCTGCACCCAAACGTACCGCTAGTATTCACGTCGTATCGACTACATTCGACCCCGTCAAATGATAGAAACCACACGTCTGTTCCCACTGGGAGTCATCAGACCTCACTCAACAATCCACGTTGACACATCCCGACAATCTGTCACCACTTGACAGTTGTCAGTCGAAAACTGACACTATACTCACTCGTGGTTACACTAACCACCAACTTACTCGACTCGAGTATACGCCAATGAACACCTCACTCAACCTGTGTGGAACTGAACCGATCAGGACCACTATGACCCACTGCACAGTATCCACCTCGAACAACGTATAAGGTGCTTACATCTACCCATCAACCAGTCTACAACCACCTAGGTCGTAACCAATCACGTTCCAATAATGGAGTCCATTTGTCCACTCCAGCATGAGCCTAATCGAAACTCCACCCATCATCCAGTTCCAAATCCAAATCTGAATCCGCAATTTCGTAAGAAATCCCGAATCCAAACCCAGACATCAGATTCTTAATCCATTTCCAAATCCAAATCCAAAATCATTATTCCGTAAGCTAGCATTTGGAATAATCATTCCGCACCCAAATCCAGAAATCTACTTTCAAGTTCCAAAATCGAATCCTGAATCGTCACCCAGAATTTCGATCCCAAAACCCGAAATCGCGTTCACGTCTACCCAGACACACCAAAACCGAACCTATCGGTTACCTGCTCAATACATTCGATTGACTTCATAGGGAAGCCAATCCCAACATCCACACGTCTAAGGTTGAAAAAATCTGACCACATCGGAAACCTACTCATCCGAATAATATACCATACGGGATTCACTTCGAAAAGAAGTTCAGTCCCGTCATTTACGTCTCACATACCAAAGTAAGGGTGATAAGCTCTCCCTCTATCTGGATCATCAAGATCACGACCCAGATTCAACACTGCGTCCCTGACTATAAACTTCACGATCCTGCTCCACCTAGGATCCACACAGTTAACTACTAGATTCCAAACCATAGGGTCTTACACCCTCAACTAATATGCATACTATCACATCGTTCGACAACCAACTCCCACATCTAAACAGATCAGTCAATGAAGAGACACGCCGAGACTGTGGGTTCTCACTGATTACCTCGTATCGATCCTTTCCATTCCACCTAGGAAAAACCAAGGATGATCCAAAACGATGATGCCAATACTCATCCTAAGTGAATGCAAATAAAACTCGCTGCACTCACCACGCCATGTAAACCAACATCGTCTGCCACCAAGCAGTAAATGAGAAATCTCGTTCACCTAACTTCGATATACTCAACTCCATCTGATGACCCAAAAACAAATCCTGGATCCACCAACCAATACACGATCAATGTACTAGTGATACACCCATCATCTGCCCTAGCAGAACCTGAGGAGTCACCCAAAATGACTTCAATATACCCATTACCAATGCGGAAAACCCGCATTCCTCGTGTCACCTCAAACACCGTAACTCTCGATTTCGAAGTCCCAACAATATAAGAACCACGCTTAATAGTTTCTATTCCTGAGCTAGAAATCCTTCTCCGACCCTTCCGTCCAACAACGATGTTGATAACTACTACAATGACCCATTTCATTTCTCACAATCTGATTTCTCCACAGCAGGTCTACCCTGAACTCAGGAGATATGGTCAACCGCAGTCAACCGTAACCAATCTGGAATGGATTCTCAAGCCCTTAGCTCATCCGGACATCATCCACGTGTCAATAAACAATTCAACTCATCCATCTGATCGTGACCGTATATGTACATCTAAAATGATGTCAATTCATATTAATCTGATGTACCGCTCGACTGGAGAGTCACAACAGACCCCTGCTGTGATCTGCAGTCAAATCTCTGCATACCACCGTAACTGACCAACTCTGGTCAACCCTGACCAACTAGTCGCTAATTCCCCCATGATAGATCGAGTTTGACCAACCGGTCACTAATCCTCCACGTCTCAACTACCGTTGCATCCTATCCAGTCCGTCACTATCCGTGATCCACTCCGGAACCACAGATACCGAACATATGCCCATCTCGACGGAGTCACACCCCGACTCGTGACTAATACCAAACGATCACCGGTGCTAGTACCAGTACCATCACTATCACCTGTCAGCGTCAGCACTAAGTGTGCGAATCAGACAACTCTGGATCTCCGATCATACCGAGCGACGATCCCGTATCTCTGCTCAAGTTGGAGAAACTCTGTCTCCTGCGTACCCAACCACTCTAGGTACCATCACTCTACCAAACCACAGCTAGGTACTGAACGCTCCTTGAACGTTCCCCAATCCTCAATTAACACAACTACATCAATCACCCTCTATAGCCAGCCATCTCTACACGATTGTCGACCAACAGTCATCGCTATCGAGATCCGCGTCCACCCATCACACTATTTTTAGTCCAACTCAGGATTTCGTATCTTATCTCAAAACCGTACCCGTGGATTGAATCCCACCAATTCACTTCACATCTGACAACCAATCTCTATAGTTCTGGCTAGACTCACTAGAGTCATCCACATGGCCATCCACGAAGTCAGCCGCTCGTCGTAGTACAAGTTCCAATCCACTAGTCATAATCTGGGGTTCGCCTCGACAGACCACCCCGACTTCGGAAAATCATCCAATCCTCACCAACTACGGACACACAATACTAGTTCATCTATCACAACTAAGGTTCACCTTTCCAAACCATCATGAACTAGGGTTCCACATTTAGACCATTACCCAACTGAGGTTCACATTTCCAAGTCACTACTCAAATGGGATTCCCATCACTCAATTGAGGTTCGGGGGAAACCCGACTGCTCCCAGCAGCACAACAATCTACTATCACATGACCGAACCAACGGTCTCACATCACCAGTTCAACACATACAACCCCACTTGGGTCGAATCACACTAACGCACCACGTATCGGGCCAATCGTACTCTATCCACTATTCATGATTCATTTCCACCAACTATCCATCAGACCCCCTAACTATCAGGTTGATAACGAACTGCAGCCCAAAGAGACATCACACCCTCGACCTGTGCGTACACGAAGAGCAAACCTGCTCTGATACCACTTGACACGACCCATCCCAATCCCCCCGGGATTACCGTGGGATGTGTCATGCTCCCGTCTGACACGAAGTGTCAGACAAGGGATAACCTAAAGCCACTGCCCCAACCAACTTCCAGAGTGCGCAAGGATCGATGGAGGAGGCATACAATGTCCCAGTCTTTGCTGCAGTCGTATTGGTGATCAACCTGAAGGGCATTAAAAACAACAAAGGCAGTGAGTGGACGAAAATAAATAAGTTCATGAAACACATTTCACAAAGATATTTATGCCCTTCATTAAAACGTATGCATGCATCGAAAACCAGTAAGCAAACTATTTACTAAAAACAACCATTAGGGCCTTAGCCCAAAAACCGTAACTCAAAACCAAATGTGGGCACTCAGCCCAAAACCGTCAAACCAAATTCCAATTCCAAGTGGGCCACCGCCCAAAACCATAACCATAAATAGCATTCAAGAAAAACCTGTTTAAACCATCCTGGGCATCCCAAATTCCCAGCGGCCCAGACGCTCGACGTCCTAGACGTCATATCTCACGGTATCAAGCAACGCGTGCTACCTGGGGTCTCACCGGGTCAATATCTCTAACATCCCAGATGTCTGACGTCCCAGACGTCTAATCATAGCAATCCTGCTCCTGAGTCCTCATACGGTTCGGTAGCTCCGTATAATGACCCCTCGCAGGCAACGCACCGTGACTTCCCCAGTGTCCCAGACACTTGGAGGAAACCATCACATATCCTGGTATCAAGATGGTTTATGGAAAACAGTTTATCAATCATTTCAAAAATCTCAAGGGCCTTGCCTGGAATTTCCATCAAACCATCACAATTCCAAACATCTGATTTATCAAATCCAAAACCATTTATTCAAATCTATTTAGGGTCCGCGGCCCTAAATCACATTTACAATCAGCTGGGCCTCATACCCGATTTCGTAAACCAACTGGGCCCATGGCCCGATTTCGTAAATCAACTGGGCCCCTGGCCCGATTATATAACTCAAATGGGTCTTAGCCCGATTTCATAAATAACTGGGCCGCCCGATTTCGTAAAGTAATTGGGCCCCCGGCCCGATTTCGTAAAGTAATTGGGCCCCCGGCCCGATTTCGTAAAGTAATTGGGCCCCCGGCCCGATTTCGTAAAGTAATTGGGCCCCCGGCTCGATTAAGTAACTCAATTGGACTCCAAGTCCGAGGTTTCCAAAACAATTGGGCCTCATGCCCGAGTTCATCCTTCCAATTTCAAAACCATTTCATGAAATCGTATCCAAGACCATAAGTATGGAAAATCAGTGTAAAACTGGAAAAACCTCGATTTACGTGCAAGCACGTAAATCGTCTCGAAATGCGTGAAACCATATAATTCACCAATATCCAAATCAACATCATATGATCACAATCATAATCCATATAAAATAGTTATGCATGCATAAAATTTATAAAACCAAAGTCCACTCACAGACTGTCCATAACGCCCGTTTTCGCGCTGCACGCGTTTCCGTAATTTCCGACATTTTCCAGAAATCTCGAATCCTGTCCGAAATCATTCTTTAATGTCATTAAGGACTCAAATAAAAACATACTAATTTCCCATAATTTTCCAGGAATTAACCGTTAGTTAAAAACGTAACCTAAACTTTCACACCCTCGAAACAACATCGAAACGGTGTCCGATTAATTCGAAATCAACGCTAAAATATTCGTTACATTGCATAGGACAAAAGTCGTGTTGAACTCAACTTGAGAATCGGGCCCACACGGCCTCACCCGCCACCGTGAGTGGCTGCGCGTAAAACTCACGAGCCTGCTACAATAGCCACACTGTTCATCGTTCTCACCCGGTTGACTGTGAAACGGGTCTGGTTTGCCCGCGAGACGACCCGATTAGAATCCTGTCAATTCCAACTCTAATCCTTCAATTGATTTATTCTAAAGCATCACTATGAAGTTATTTATGGTTCTGTAAGTTAAATTCCATCAACACTTACCTCAAACCATCAATTCGAACCTGAATTTGCGAAGAACAGCCAAACCCTGTTCAGTCATCGATACCCCTTGATTCCCAACGTTTTTCTTCAATTGATCCAGCCAACAGCTTCTTATGATTATCCTAAACTGGTTTCCAAGCTCAATTGCATCTTCTAACTCCTCCAATTACACGACTCAATCCCTGGGATTGTGAGGCGTCGAGCTACTCCGTTTACGGTCAAAACGACCTCATCTTCTTTTGTTTTTGAAGCCATTCGAGTCGTCTGGGTTCCAGAGAGCTAAATACAACCTTAATTGTAGCCATAAACGTTCACAATCTCGAATTCGACTATTGATCATAATGAAACTTGAAAATGGCTTTCGGGTCTCACAGCAGCCCTTCCCTCTGGTTTTTCCCGAAATCCTCCTCTCTGCTTCTCTAAAACCTTCCCAACAATGGTTTTATTAATTCAAACCCACTCCCTGTAGCCCGTGCTCTGCTCCGGCCATAAGCATGTTCTGTTCTTCCCAATTTCCATGGCACCCACACTAATCCAAGCACTAACTCCATTTTTTTAAATTTCCCACGATACCATTGTCACTAATCTGAGTTGGCCATTGACAGATGTCCCTTGGGTGTCATCCCATGGCATACATCAGCCCAATTCTCGTCCATCCATGATCAATTGTCCCCAAGGAATTTACCATTTTGCCCCTCTGCACAAAATTACCAAATTGCCCTTCACGCATCTAGACCCGTAACTTGGTCATCCGAATTCCGATTGACGCGTACCGCCTGTCTATGAACTCAGGGCATCGAGACCTACCTAACGGTCCTCGAAATGCATGAGAAAAAGGGGTCAATCAAAAAGTCAACATTTTCCCTCATTTTCGTCCTAATTACGAAAATGCCCTTGAACTTCCGAACGTCATAACTTCCTCCTCGAATGTCGGAATCGGGCGTGCCACCTGTCTATGAACTCGTGACGTCCCAAACTACGTCACGATCATCGGTCAAAGTCCATTTGATCCCCCGAATTAAAAGTCAACGTTTTACCCATAACTAGGGGCAAATCGGTCATTTTGCATTGTTCGTCCGATTTCGCCCAACTAATCACCAATTAACCCCACTAATCATGATTAGTTACTAATCTAATCTCGTAATTCGGGACGGGTCTTTACATGGAGTGCTTCGTAGGGCGAAGGCTTAGGGTGCTTTTCAGGGCGAATGATTGGTGTGCTTCACATGGCGAAGGTTTAGAGTGCTTCGCAAGGGAAAGGCTTCGAGTGCTTCGCAGGGCGAAGCCTTAGAGTGCCTCGCGTGGTGAAGACTTGGAGTGCTTCGCATGATGAAGGCTTGAAGTGCTTCACGTGACGAAGGCTTGGAGTGCTTGGCATGGCGAAGGCTTGGGGTGCTTGGCATGGCGAAGGCTTGGGATGCTTGGCATGGCGAAGGTTTAGAGTGTTTCGCATGGCGAAGGCTTAGAGTGCTTCGCGTGGTGAAGGCTTGGAGTGCTTCGTGTGGCGAAGGCTTGAATTGCTTATGTGGCGAAGGCTTGGAGTGCTTCGCTTGGTGAAGGCTTCAGTTTCCATTTGTATGCAAAATTGTCTAAGAAAAATCTCAAGTTTGTTGATAATTTTGTTGAAGACAATAATACAACGGAAACAAAAACTGATATGGATTATGGTGATGTTGTTCTCCTTTGAAGTGGGATCCTTGTAGTCATCTTAAATGAGTTGTTCTCCGGTTTTATGGGCGAGGTATTCTGTGTAATACTTCTCCTTCGCAAGGTCCATAGTTTTGATAGGTGCGCCATAACAGTCATGATAGGCTTATGACCCAGTCTTGTTGGCCCTCTCTTGGTTGCCTTTGATGGATGTTGACATTTTGAATCAGGAATTATACTTGATTTCGTTGTAGGTTCAATGGAGGGGCACATAGAACCGCTTGCTAAACCTCCTTCAAGTCAGGGTGTCAGAAGTTGGGGTTATTTTTCGTTTGTCTTACTCGCTTGGTGTGGCTTCCAAGTTAGTTTATAATGCGTCATGTGGAGGAAGGGAGTTGTCGTGACTATTTTCCTCGCGTCTCTATCTCCTAAGTATGTGAGTTCGATGGTGAATATGGCTCACCTTCTTCAATGCAAGGGTTGGTCCAACTTGACCTCTCATCTACTTGTCCACTGGGACGAGTGTATGTTCTTTGAGAAAATGCTTAATCCATTCGACTTCCACAAGTATAGCATTCTTCGTTGAAGTCACTTGGAGATGTGTCATAGGACATGGCCCATTACTTGAAATTGATGATGCATGGTTGAATTTGGCGTCAGAGGCTGCCTTCTAGGTCTCTGTCGTGTTAGACTCCTTGGAACCATTGATCTAGCATCTTTTTGACGTCTTTATCATAGAGTATGCCTTGATAAGAGAGAGAGTAGTGTTGAGTCAAGTGGTGCTGACTTCCTCATGTTACCATTGTTGAAGCGTGTGAGCATGTTGGTGAGTATGTCACGTGATCCTCACAGTAGTTGCTAGAGCCTTCATCGACTTGTCCACTTGAGCAGGCATGTACAATTTGGGAGGTTGCATGATGTCGTTAGCGCATACGTGGTACTCAACGTGTGATAGTGCTCTGACATGCCTCCCAAGCCGTTCATGGACTAATGGCCTTGGGCAGTGTTGGATTCTTATTCCGTGAGTGCAGATTTTTCTCCAGAATCACTTAGTGATGTGTTTCGAAAAATTGTCCGTGGGTGTGCTTCCTTCTGGTGCACCTGGGATGTTCCCATGCCATTTGTGAGATGCTTAGCATCTCCTACTAGCTTCAGCTTCATATGTTCCGAGGTCTCTAGAAGTCGTTGTAGTAGCTCTGATTGGGTTTGATCTTCATGGGCTTGAGTGCATCCTCGTGCGTGGTATGCAGAGTGTTGGGAGTTATGACTTGAGCTTTAGGGCTCTGTGTCACATCGCGTTCTTCATAGGCTTGAGCGCATCCTCATACATGTAGTGCAGAGCGTTAGGATTCATGTCTTGGGCTCTGGTGGCAAGATGTCAAGCCTTGTTCTTCATGGACTTGAGCGTACCCTCGTGCATGGCATAAGTCATTCAGAAGCCTCTGAAGTTCCTCGTCAGTGTAGAGCTAGTTTGAGGCTCATTGTGACGCCCTTCAAGCTAGTCGCCCATCATGGGAAGGTTACCATCACACCAAATCCGGGAAAGGGATTGGTGTTGGGGAGTGCATCGGTATTTAGCGGCTTTGGTATGACATGGGTGCCGTAACCGCGGTCTAGCATCATTTCTTGCACCATGGAAAGTTTCGGTTGCAAAGCAAGTCGCAGTTCCCATTCAGAGTGTTCAGTTGAACCTCTGGAATCTCATTGAACATGTCCCTCTTATCATGAGTCGTTGCGATGAAGGTGGTGAGCATGTCAAATCATTTATTTCTTCATGTTCTTGCCATGGATAAAGAACGATGAACTATGATGAAGTTTTTTGAGAAAACAGGAGAGCATGCATTGAATATTTCTCAATTTAGCTCTCAATGAAAGCACCAATTGTTGATGCAGAAATCATCCAGAGTTTTAGAATTCCTTCTTGATCCTTACACACAATAACAAGAAATAAACGAAGTTAACACAGGTGGTTTGTAACGACCCGTCCCGAATTTCATGATTAGATTAGTGACTAATCACGATTAGTGAGGCTAATCCGTGATTAGTAGAGCGAAATCGGACGAACGATGCGAAATGACCGTTTTGCCCCTGGTGGTGGCAAAACGTTGACTTTTCAATCGGGCAGTCAAATGGACTTTAATCGATGACCGTGACGTAGTTCGTGACGTCACGAGTTCATAGGCAGGTGGCACGTTCAATTCCGACGTTCGTAGAAGAAGTTATGACGTTCGGAAGCCCAAGGGCATTTTGGTAATTTGGGTGAATAGGAGGTCAAAAGTTGACTTTTTGACCAGGAGGTCCGATGGCCGAGGACCGAAGACCGTTACATAGATGAGGACGATACGAATCCGTAGACAGGCGGCACGTCGAATTCGGACGTTCGACGGCGAAGTTACGGTTCACGGAAGTTCCTGGTTACTATTCACGACGTCACGTTTTACGAGACAAAAAGTGCAGTTTTGTCTCTAGTGGGCCCAGATATTTAATGGAGGCCCAATGGATGAGTGACACTTGTCACCCATCCACTGGCCAATCTCACCCACTCATGCACCAAACCCATTCACCGTGCATCCATTTCTTCCATTTTTCCTCCAACCATTACCCGATCCCATTTCCAAATCCAACCCAGCCAGCCCAACCCCATTTCGGCTAGGACTGAGGACAGAGTGAAGTGAGGATGGTGAGGACGTGGTGGCCGGCCCAGGACGGCGCCACCGTGCACGGCCTAGGCCAAACCCGAACAGGTAACCCTGTTACCCATTTTCTCCCTTTTAATTCGATTTTAATGCTGTAGTTGTTTTTGGATGATTAGGAAGTGGTTATTAGGTTTCTAGGGACATTTTAGGATGGTTTGGAGGGTGGTTCACGACGGAGGAAGGCTGGAGGGTGGCCGGGAAAACAGAGGCCGTGAGCCTCTTTGTACATGGTGAGGTTTTAGGAGGTTTTGATTAGTTTGGTTGATTGGGATAGATTGGAAATGAGAAAATAGGAATTTAGGAATTGGAATGGAGGAAATCGGACCGAAAATGAGGGAGAAGGAGGCCTGGACCGGTTACTCCGGTCCAGTTGCAGAGGTTGGACCGAACCGGCCGCCCAGACCGGTTCGATCGCTGGGAACGACGCACTGTTCACCGGCGCGTGAGCCCACACGCAGGGGCCTTTGGGCGGCGCGTGGCAGCACGTGGTGGGGTTTCTGGGGATGTGTTCAACATACGAAATTATCTATTCGATGTAACGAACATTTTGGAACTGGTTTCGAGTCGATCGGACACCGTCTCGATATGTTTCGGGGCATCGGAAGGTTTAGGTTCGAGATTAAAAATAGTTAAAAATACGGGAAAATTACGGGGCTTTAGTGAGGGGTTATATAAGTAGTTAGTAACCCTTAAATTAATTTGGACAGGTTTGGAAGTCCCGGTGACGGTGATCGGCTCGGGGAGCCGTATGACACGCGTATCGAGACGCGGCTTCGGACGGTCTGTGAGTGGACCTTGTTTTCTAAATTGGTGCATGCATAAATGTTTCTTATATGTTTTAAATACTTATTTGTGATGCCATGAGTGCGTTTGGATGTGTGGTTACGTATAGGCACGTATTTCGAGGTTTCGGCCCTATACGGTGCCTCTATGGGGCTGTATGTCTGTATTGGTATGAATGAAATGGTTTTGGATTTCCAAATGGATTATGAATATGATTTGATAATGTTGATTTGGATATTTTTGAATTATATGGTTTCACGTATTTCGAGGCGATTTACGTGCTTGCACGTAAATCGAGGTTTGCCAGTTTTACACTAATTTGCCGTACTTATGATTTTGGAAATAATTTAATGAAATGATTTTGGATTTGAAAAGGTAATTCTCGGACTCGAGGTCCATTTGATTTACCGAATCGGGCTGGAGGCCCAATTGGTTTACGATTCGGACTGGGGGTCCAGTTTCTATGTGGATTCGGGCCTAGGGACCAGTTATGTGTTACAAATGGTTTTTATGGGTCATGACGGTTTATGGGAACCGGCATGAACCCCTGAAATGGATTTACGGGTCATGACGGTTTATGGGAACCGGCATGAACCCATGAAAGGATTTTATGGTTCATGACGGCTTATGGGGGCCGGGCATGAATCCTTGAAAGGTTTCAAGAATGATTTCAAAAGGTTTTCATATTCCATCCTTTATATATGATTGTCTCCTCCGGGGAGGGTCGTTGGCCTGGGTGGACCCCGGAGTAGTCACGGAGCACTGACTGAGTGGAGTCGCCCCCCAGTTGGGTTCCTTACTCTAAGGATGGGCATGGTTCGTTACCTCCAGGGATGGTCATAGATCTATGGACTTTGACCTGGGTGGACCCTGGAGAGACTTGGGTTTGAGACCCCGGTTAGCACACGTGTAGCTTTATTTTACCGTGACAGGTTCTGGATATGAATATATTGGATAAACATGGTTTCAATTGGTTTGGGAAAACTGTGTTTTATGATGATAAATGGATTTGGGCTGAGATCCCACATATGTTTACTATGTTCTGGTTTTCTGTAAATTGGTTTTGGACAGGAGCCCGTGTGACTTGTATTTACAGAATTTGGGGCTGAGACCCTAATTGTGGATGTTTTAACATATATTATTGGATAAATGGTTTTACTATGCATGCATGCTTTTTAGTGGAGGGTATAAATGTCATTGATGGAAATGTTTTTATAAATTCTTTATTTTTGTCCACTCACAGTCTTTCTGTTTTTAATACCCTTCAGGTTGACAGCGGATGTGGACTGTAGCAGAGATCGAGATATCACATGCCTCCTCCGGATCTTGGCGTACTCTGATAGCCCGGGAGGGCAAAGGTCGGAAATATCCCTTGTCTGACACTTCGTGTCAAACGGGAGCAGGGTAATCCCGCACTAATCCCGGGGGGATTGGGATGGGTCCTGTCAACGTGGTATCAGAGCGGGGTTGTCTCTATTCGAGCAACCGCGGAGCTCTTGGAGTATGTACACAGGTCGAGGATGTGATATCTCAAGGGGCTGCAGTCCGTGGTCAACCTGATAGTTGGGGTGCCAGTACGATAGTTAGTAGGATGGAATCGTGATATGTCTTGGTTCGGCACTAGATGTCGGGGTTGCCATAGTTCTGTCAGGGTTGACAGTGTGGGACCCTACGGAAGGATTAACGTGTTCGTATTCTGGAGTGTGATCGTGAGACGGTTAGTCGGGATCGTCTTTCACGATGTCGTAGGATCGGTTCCGACGACTGGTTGGGAACTAGGACCATCGATGTTCGGATTTTGTGAGTTAGATGGATTTACTGCAGTCGGCAGTTGGCAGCCGGATTTGAGGAATCCTGGTTGGATTGTTGGTAGGAATGGATTGACGTCTTTACGATGTCAAGACCGCGGGGTCGGTCAGAGCGTGGATTTTACTGCTTTTCGCAGTTGGGGTCAGCGTGACCATAGGTGTGATCGTGGAACCCTACCTTGGGTGTATGGTTCAGAAATGTGAGTTGACGAGTGGTGTGACTTTGACGACTACTCGGATTTGGGTTCGTTAGTCGGTCTAGTCATGTCAGCTTGTGTTGGGACTGCACTTCGCAATCGGGGCTGTACATACCAGTTAAACCTAGTGGGTTGTCGTACTACTCAGTTGTGGTTTGGCGCAACTAAGGTCATGGGCGACCTAGTAGACGACATTGGTTTAGTCGAGTTACGAATGGTTAGAGTTTGGTTGGACAAGGTATCAAGGTTGGTACTTGTCGATGGAATCCCGGAGCGGGGATACGGAGTGGTTGGTACGAGCGGTTGATTCCGTTGGATGCGGAGTTTGTATATCGTGATTCCTGGTAGTTAGGTCTGCACGAGGTTGGGGCAGACGCTACTATCGATGGACGAAGTCGAGTCTTATCAGGTCGAGTAGACTCAGGTTACCGTGACGATTGTGACGATGGGATTGTCAGTCGTGACGATGATACGGGGTGCGTGAGTAACTCATATGTACGAGCAGTGATTCTGGATTCGACTCGGTTACGGCTGAGTGCAATCGCAGAATGAGACGGGGACGTTCATGGGACGTTTCCTCTTCTCGTATGAGTTGTCAGGGTAACTGTACCCAGAGGTGTTAGGTACGAAGGAGGCAGAGTTTCTCCTATTCGAGCAAAGGTACGGGATCATCGTTCGGTATGAGCGGAGATCTAGGGTTGTCCGTTTGCACACGGGGTGCTAATACTGATACTGATGTCTGTGTGCCGATGCTGATACTGACACTAGTGTTGGTGATGGTGACGACGATGAGTCACGAGTCGGGATGTGACCCCATCAAGATACGTATATGTTCGGTATCTGTGGTTCGGGAGTGAATCACGGATAGTGACGGACTGGATAGGATCCAGCGGTAGTTGAGGAGTGAGGATCGAGTATTATCATGACGGATTAGTGACCGGTTGGTCAGACTCGATCTGTCGCGGGGTTTAGCGACCAGTTGGTCAGAATTGGTCGGGATTGGTCAGATATGGTGGTTTGCAGAGATTTGACTGCAGATCACAGCAGGGGGCTGTTGTGACTTTTCAGTCGAGTGGTACATCAAATTAAGATGAATTGACATCCTTTTGGATGTACATATACGGTCGTAAATGGGCATGTGTCCATAACCAGTCTAACGGGGACACGTGGTTGATGTCCGAGTATGTTGTTTCCGACGTAGTTGGAACTTCGGAATCGCGAGAGGTTGCGAGTGAGGTGACGAGGGGAATGCGGGTTTTCCGCATCGGTAATGAGTATTTCGAAGTCATTTTGGGTGACTTCTCAGGTTCTACCATAATTGATGGTGGTAGAGGATGTAGATGTTATTGATGTTGTTGGTTGCCACTAGTACACTGATCGTGTATTGGTTGGTGGACCCGTGATTGTCTTGGGTCATCAGGTGGAGTGAGTATACCGAAGTTAGGTGACTGAGATTTCTCATTTTCTACTTGGTGGCAGACGATGTTAGGTTACATGACGTGGTGAGTGCAGCGAGTGTTGTTTGCATTCACGTAGGATGGATTATTCGATCATTCTTGATTTTTCCTCAATGGAATGACAAGGATCGATACGAGGTAATCAGTGAGAACCCACGGTCTCGGCGTGTCTCGTCGTTGACTAATCTATTTAGATGTGGGAAATGGTTGAGGAATTTGGACGTCGTGACGATCGGGGATCGTGACGTCTATGGTCGGTTAACGTAGTGTTGGATCTGGATCGTGATTTGGATATCCAGATAGGTGGAGAGTTTATTACTCTTACTTGGATGTTGAGTGAAGCATGATGGGACTGAACTTCTTTTCGAGGTAAATCCCATATGGCTTACTACTCGCCTGAGTAGTTGTCCGATGAGTATTTTTCCGACGTGGTCGGATATGGTCAGTCTTAGAGATGTGTGGATGTTGGGATCGGCTTCCCTATGAAGTCAATCAGACGTAATGTGTAATCATCTGAGCAGGTATCCGATTGGTTCGGATATAGTGCGTCTCGGTAGACGTGAACGATATTTCGAGTTTTGGAATCAGATTTCTGGGTGACGATTCAGGATTTGATTCTAGAGCTTGACTGTAGATTTTCTTTCATGGATTTGGGTTCGGAATAGTTATTCCAAATGCTAGCTTACGGAATGATGATTTCGGATTCGAATTTGGACATGATTATGGATATGATTTCTGGATTTGGATTCGGGATTTCTTACGAAATTGCGGATTCGGATTCGGATTTGGAAATAGATGTTGGGTCGAAGTATCGATTATCTAATACTGGATTGGACATGCGAACTCCATTATAGAAACGTGATTGGCTACAACCTAGGTGGTTATAGGCGGATTGATGGGTAGTTGTACGTACCTTGTACGTTGTTCGAGGTACAATACTGGGCATACTTGTGGTGCCTAGTGACGGTATATAGGTTATACCGGTAGTACGTTGGTGAGCGTGTTGGTAGTCGGATTGGATCCGATACCATCGGATTAGTTGAGGTCGTGGACTGGACATTAGATACCGTGCATTGGGTCATGGTATTTCTGATGGGTCTAGTTACACACAGGTCGAGTGCATGGTTGGTTAGTGTTCACTCATGGTTGAGTGAGTTGGTGGTTGGTGTAACCACGAGTGAGTATAGTGACAGTTTTCGATTGACGACTGTCAAGTGGTGATAGTTTGTAGGAGGTGTCAGCGTGGATCGCGGTGTGAGGTCTGATGACTCCCAGTGGGAGTAGACGACAGGATAGTTAGTGGTTGAGCAGGGAACCGTCTAGTTGGTTGTGTCAACGAAACGGTAGATTTGACAAGTAGTGTCAATTCAGAACGTATGACTACTGTCATTCGACGTGGTCGAACGTAGCCGATACGACATGGATGTTAGCGGTACGTCTGGCTGCAGACGAGTAAGGATTGTTCTGGTTAGTGGGTGTACTAGCGTACACGTGTTGCGTGGTAGATCGAATTATTTCCACGAGGTGGATGTGGAATCAGAATAGTTGGCGTTTCGAGAACGAAACTAATTAAGGAGGGAAGAACGGTTGGATTAGAGTCGGTTGGAATTTCGAGGACAAAATTAATTAAGGAGGGAAGGTTGTAACGACCCGTCCCGAATTTCATGATTAGATTAGTGACTAATCACGATTAGTGAGGCTAATCCGTGATTAGTAGAGCGAAATCAGACGAACGATGCGAAATGACCGTTTTGCCCCTGGTGGTGGCAAAACGTTGACTTTTCAATCGGGCAGTCAAATGGACTTTGACCGATGACCGTGACGTAGTTCGTGACGTCACGAGTTCATAGGCAGGTGGCACGTTCAATTCCGACGTTCGTAGAAGAAGTTATGACGTTCGGAAGCCCAAGGGCATTTTGGTAATTTGGGTGAATAGGAGGTCAAAAGTTGACTTTTTGACCAGGAGGTCCGATGGCCGAGGGCCGAAGACCGTTACGTAGATGAGGACGATATGAATCCGTAGACAGGCGGCACGTCGAATTCGGACGTTCGACGGCGAACTTACGGTTCACGGAAGTTCCCGATTACTATTCACGACGGCACGTTTAACGAGACAAAAAATGCAGTTTTGTCTCTAGTGGGCCCAGATATTTAATGGAGGCCCAATGTATGAGTGACACTTGTCACCCATCCACTGGCCAACCTCACCCACTCATGCACCAAACCCATTCACCGTGCATCCATTTCTTCCATTTTTCCTCCAACCATTACCCGATCCCATTTCCAAATCCAACCCAGCCAACCCAACCCCATTTCGGCTAGGACTGAGGACAGAGTGAAGTGAGGATGGTGAGGACGTGGTGGCCGGCCCAGGACGGCGCCACCGTGCACGGCCGAGGCCAAACCCGAACAGGTAACCCGGTTACCCATTTTCTCCCTTTTAATTCGATTTTAATGTTGTAGTTGTTTTTGGATGATTAGAAAGTGGTTATTAGGTTGCTAGGGACATTTTAGGATGGTTTGGAGGGTGGTTCACGGCGGAGGAAGGCTGGAGGGTGGCCGGAAAAACAGAGGCCGTGAGCCTCTTTGTACATGGTGAGGTTTTAGGAGGTTTTGATTAGTTTGGTTGATTGGGATAGATTGGAAATGAGAAAATAGGAATTTAGGAATTGGAATGGAGGAAATCGGACCGAAAATGAGGGAGAAGGAGGCCTGGACCGGTTACGGCGGTCCAGTTGCAGAGGTTGGACCGGACCGGCCGGCCCAGACCGGTTCGATCGTTGGGAACGACGCACTGTTC
The DNA here is from genome assembly GCA_032719365.1 of Prinsepia uniflora. Taxonomy (NCBI): domain Eukaryota; kingdom Viridiplantae; phylum Streptophyta; class Magnoliopsida; order Rosales; family Rosaceae; genus Prinsepia; species Prinsepia uniflora. Next base: position 25,400,135 of record CM064863.1, read on the forward strand.
ACCGGCGCGTGAGCCCACGCGCAGGGGCCTTTGGGCGGCGCGTGGCAGCGCGTGGTGGGGTTTCTGGGGATGTGTTCAACATACGAAATTATCTATTTTATGTAACGAACATTTTGGGACTGGTTTCGAGTCGATCGGACACCGTCTTGATATGTTTCGGGGCATCGGAAGGTTTAGGTTCGAGATTAAAAATAGTTAAAAATACGGAAAAATTACGGGACTTTAGTGAGGGGTTATATAAGTAGTTAGTAACCCTCTAAATTAATTTGGACAGGTTTGGAAGTCCCGGTGACGGTGATCGGCTCGGGGAGCCGTATGACACGCGTATCGAGACGCGGCTTCGGACGGTCTGTGAGTGGACCTTGTTTTCTAAATTGGTGCATGCATAAATGTTTCTTATATGTTTTAAATACTTATTTGTGATGCCATGAGTGCGTTTGGATGTGTGGTTACGTATAGGCACGTATTTCGAGGTTTCGACCCTATACGGGGCTGTATGTCTGTATTGGTATGAATGAAATGGTTTTGGATTTCCAAATGGATTATGAATATGATTTGATAATGTTGATTTGGATATTTGTGAATTATATGGTTTCACGTATTTCGAGGCGATTTACGTGCTTGCACGTAAATCGAGGTTTGCCAGTTTTACACTGATTTGTCGTACTTATGATTTTGGAAATAATTTAACGAAATGATTTTGGATTTGAAAAGGTAATTCTCGGACTTGAGGTCCATTTGATTTACCGAATCGGGCCGGAGGCCCAATTGGTTTACGATTCGGACCGGGGGTCCAGTTTCTATGTGGATTCGGGCCTAGGGCCCAGTTATGTGTTACAAATGGTTTTTATGGGTCATGACGGTTTATGGGAACCGGCATGAACCCCTGAAATGGATTTACGGGTCATGACGGTTTATGGGAACCAGCATGAACCCATGAAAGGATTTTATGGTTCATGACGGCTTATGGGGGCCGGGCATGAATCCTTGAAAGGTTTCAAGAATGATTTCAAAAGGTTTTCATATTCCATCCTTTATATATGATTGTCTCCTCCGGGGAGGGTCGTTGGCCTGGGTGGACCCCGGAGTAGTCACGGAGCACTGACTGAGTGGAGTCGCCCCCCAGTTGGGTTCCTTACTCTCAGGATGGGCATGGTTCGTTACCTCCAGGGAGGGTCATAGATCTACAGACTTTGACCTGGGTGGACCCTGGAGAGACTTGGGTTTGAGACCCCGGTTAGCACACGTGTAGCTTTATTTTACCGTGACAGGTTCTGGATATGAATATATTGGATAAACATGGTTTCAATTGGTTTGGGAAAACTGTGTTTTATGATGATAAATGGATTTGGGCTGAGATCCCACATATGTTTACTATGTTCTGGTTTTCTGTAAATTGGTTTTGGGCAGGAGCCCGTGTGACTTGTATTTACAGAATTTGGGGCTGCGACCCTAATTGTGGATGTTTTAACATATATTATTGGATAAATGGTTTTACTATGCATGCATGCTTTTTAGTGGAGGGTATAAATGTCATTGATGGAAATGTTTTTATAAATTTTTTATTTTTGTCCACTCACAGTCTTTCTGTTTTTAATACCCTTCAGGTTGACAGCGGATGTGGACTGTAGCAGAGATCGAGATATCACATGCCTCCTCCGGATCCTGGCGTACTTTGATAGCCCGGGAGGGCAAAGGTCGGAAATATCCCTTGTCTGACACTTCGTGTCAGACGGGAGCAGGGTCATCCCGCACTAATCCTGGGGGGATTGGGAGCAAGGTCATCCCGCACTAATCCTGGGGGGATTGGGATGGGTCCTGTCATGGTTCAACCAAAAACACTCTGATGCCAAAGTTAGTTTAATCAAGAGAAACAAACTGGCAGAGTTTCAGTGTGAATTTTGGATTACCTCTAGAGGTGAGTGAGACCATGTATTTATAGTGAAACCCTGAGAGTCATCAGAGTGTCTGATAGATTGAAGAAGATAGTATTTAATAGGTGATTCTACCGAGAGAAATCACTGTTATTATCTATATAAATAACAATAAATAACTCACAGAGAGATTATTTATTATTAACATTAATCTGATTAATTAATATATTTAATTTATAAATATATTAAATTAATGCGGAGATCGTGTGATGTCATCGTGGTCTATATCAAAGGCAATATCAACATTATGAGAATTATACTCCACATGGCAACCCCCTGATTTTCCGGTGATTTATGATTTCATATATGTAAAGTCTTAATTTATATAGCTCGATTGGTAAGTTTACATCTAATTTCCTTACAATGGAAAATCATTCACTTCTTACAATGGAAAATTATTCACTTCCAAATTCAAATACTTTAACTTGGTGACTTTTTCAATCCAATATACTACAATTTACAAAACGAGGCAGTAATGTTTCGTTCAGCACTTTGCATCGGTGAGGTTATTCACACAAGCCATCGGTGAAGAGTCTCTGTTTTCACTTTGGTTGAGGAATTTTGGCAAGGGTATGTACAAGTGTATCTACAATAAACAGCCAGCATGCTCAAAATACGATGCACTGGACTGGACTGGGCTGATTACAGAACACAATTACTCCTTGAGAGCCGAAAGTAACGAAGGATCAATTATTGAAGTAGTTTGTCATGTAAACTGCCCCATCAAAGGACAGGAAAAAAAAAAACCCATGTGCCAGACCATTGTCTTCTGGCAAGTTCGTATGAATAACATGATGTTGATTTCTGAATGAGGGATTTGAGGTAGCAAAGGTGAATAAGCTCATTTCTTTCCTCTACGAGCCAGAAATCGTTCCCTAACTCCCTCTATTTTACTGTCACGGTCATCAGGAGCTGCAGAAACGTCGTCTTTCTTCGGAAATTCAGAGAGACTTTCCTCCTCCTGCTCTTCAATATGACTAATCCCGCCACTGCAGAGCACACAGGGAAAATGATTAAATCTCAGCAATGTTGATATGCGACCATGAATAAGCAAAAAAAAAAAGCAATTGCTACTCATAATTGTGCCATGTGAAACTGGCTTTACCTCATCTTGTTTATATTTAGATTGTTAACTTTGTCCAAAATGGGTTGCACCCAAGAAATATTTACAGCACATGCAGTATGCAAGTATGGGCGGGAAGTTGCAATGAGTTCTTGGTAGACGACGTAGTCAGGCAATTTCCCTTCATTGTCAGGCTTTAGCACTGAGGATGGACACCTAAAACAAATACAAGTGTCAGTTCTAATTCTAGACTTCCAAACATTCACTACACAGTAATCAAAGCTTTTTCCTTTTCATTTTTTGGTTAAAAATAAAAGCATAGGTCACTAATTTAAAATTCAAATCAAGAATGGTGTTGATAAAAAGGAATGCATAATTGCAATGTAACATGATCAACATAGACTAAATTTCAAGATTCATACCTGTACTACTTGGGGCTTAAAACCTAAGGTTCGGTATCCATTGTGATGTATCGTTCTCTCCGTTAGCTGATTTGCATATCCCACACACAAAGCCTTCCTCAAGTTTTAATAATCCTGTTGGCTTTCTCTTCATCTTCTGCTTGTGTGTACGTCTAATGGTCCTATTTTCTTGATATTCAATGACTTATCAATACAGAGTGAGGAAAACAACATCAAAAAATACAGCAAGAAGAAAGACCTCCATAGTATAACTAAATTTTCCTCTTTTTTCTTCTTATCTCAGTTCATTTTTGTTCCATAAATCAATGTAATTTCAACATGTAATTATTGTAAGCTCCTAAATAATGTAGTTGACGAACCTTTTGCTATTTTCTGCATGATCTGAGACAATTGTTTCCTTACATCCCTAACAAACGTCATCCCTCTTACCTATAATCAATGAATGCCACAAACATAAAATACATGTATTTCTTATTTCAGATTTCTGGAATATGGTGCATCATAATTTTGACGACATCCCTCGATCACGAGAAACTAAATTATGCATACGACTATCCCTACCACACTCTAAATTGTTAGGCTCAATTGTCAGGTATACCAAATTTCTTATGCAGATTATAAAAAGGTACCTGCAGTTGATAATCCTTCCACCAATCAATGTCATAGTTATTTTGATGCCAACACTCATAGATCTATAGCTATTGGATGTGATCACCCCAACCAGAACCATCAGGAAGGTCCAAATACTTATTCTTCCTCTTCTTCTCAGTATTCTTGCTGAAAATGCTGGTAAGCACAACTACAAGTATGAAATATTCATGCTCCAAAGGCCGCATGGAAAGTGCGGGGTACACAAATTTTTAACCATGCATAAGAATGTATGTGTGCAAGTGTATCCGCATTTAGTTTCACATACGAGATCATGCATGCTATTAACTTTCACTACAAAGGAACACTGTCTTCTAAGAAAATGTTTATGAGTTAACCTTCGACCAGGAAGCGATGTGGTTTCTGCATATAACATAGCAGCAACAGTCAAAGCCTAGGATAAGCAACCAGTTACATTTGCATCCATTAAGGCTCTTGACAGTGAAGGTTCCAGTGGAAGCTTTGCATAAAATCAAGGAAATACTCAGCTGACTTATAAAATATCCAAGAAACAATATGCGCAAAGTTCACACTAGCACTACATGAATATGTAAAATGGGTGATGTATAATAACATATAGGTCACGTTTCGTGAGATGAATTGGATTAAATAAGAAATCAAATTCAGTGTATTTTGAATGTAAAAATGTTTATGTTCTCATTGTAGGAGGATTAGATGGGATTAGACTTAGAAGAAAACTTATCTCTTCTAATCCTACTATTTAGATGGGATGGGATAGATAAGTTCTCTTCTACATCTACTCCTTCTAAACCTCCACAACACATGAGCCCATAGTGTCTACTAATACAAATCTTAAAAAATGGATGTGAATCTAATACCAGCCATTGTTTTTCCAACTCTAGTGATCAGTCCATTTTCATCAATAGCGCCAATAAGAAACAATTGCTTCAGAGCATCTTGTAAAGAATCAGCTGAAGCAAAAAAAAATTGCATTTAAATTCTATTGCCAAATAAATCAAATAGTATACCAGAAAAAGGAAGAAAAACACAGGAAAAAAATATGGCTTATAGGAAAGAGAATCAAGAAAATCGAATTTGTGAATAACAATATCTGGGAGGTCCAAAGATTTCAATTAAAGAACACTTCCAGCAAGAGAAGAGCGATGTATTTCAGGAACTGCTGCATCGAGAAACTCATCCTCATAAACTATGGAAATGTACAATCGATAGCATTTCCAAGGACATGTTCTTCCTACACGTTGATTTGCTTGTACCTTGAAATCATATGAATGCTAAATTTATTAGAAGAATAATTTAGAAGTAGAGATGCAATCCAAGTGATCCTTTTGTCAAAGAGAATCCAAGAGAATCCTTCAGGGATGTAAAAAAGACATCCTTCTTTTATTGGATTTATGGTTTCAGGGGCCACTTTGCCCATACTTTTTAAAAAATGTCAAGACTACCCCATCTGGTTTCAGCATCACTAGCTTCCTTAAATATAAACTATAGATTTTTTCTAGAACAAAATTCCATTAGATAGATCTACTTAAGAAGCCACTAATGCTGATTGTTTTCATTGTCGTTTCGAAATTATAGTATTACAATTTATTAAAGAATGATCACATAAACAAGGAAGTGAAACTGCACATAGCAGCTACTAAAATCTTTCGCATAGAGGAATGAAATGTATTAGGATTCAAATTACCAGAATAAAAACATAAGCAAATTGCACCTAGCTTATATTCATTTGTGTTAGAAACCTTATAGAAATTGGCAGACCAAGATGTGGGAAGAAGGAAGAGGAAAGATTATCCTTAGGAATATCCTGGAAACATACATTCATGTACTATCATAAAGTCATCTACCAAAATTACTGATAAGCCTTGAGGAATATCCTGTTACTATTCCTCTTACTATTCCAGCACATTTTTCCTTCCTTAGGAATATCCTTAAGAATATCCTGTTACTATTCCAGCACATTTTTCCTTCCTTTTGAGGAAAATTTTTCCAAATCATGATTGGATTTGTTTCCTTTTTATTTAGAAAACCTTTTTAATTAGGATTTTTATTACCTTTATCCTTTAGGACTTTAATTTAATTAGTTTAATCCTTTTCCTTTTAGAATTAAATTGTAAACTCCAATTTATTTGAGGATTAATTTTTTCCTATAAATAGAGAGGCTTAGGTTATTTGTAAAGAGTCCCTCATTTTTGTACCGAAACTCTACTTGACCAAACTTTCCAATTTATATAATCGATATTGCTTTGCAAGATTAATTACATCATACTCCATCTTTTACCTTTCATTCGTGGTATAGTTGGGCGTTCCTTATTGTCTCACCAAAAAGAGTTCATTCACTTAGCATCTTTTGAGCTTCCCAGGAGAAAAAGTGTAACACAACCTCTTACTTCGTAGTTATCTTTTGGCATGAATATCGTTTCTATTAATTGATTATTAATCTTATCTTGGTTTTATGTTTTCTATTGACTTCGTATAAATCTTCCATGTGTTCTAGTATTTTAGTTTTTGTTATGTTTGTATATTGGTGCTTAATGCTTGATAGATGAGTTGGGCGTTCCCTAGTCTATTATTAAAAGTATCGTCGGGTGTCCAGAGCACGTACTTACGAATATGAAACCATCTTGTAGAACTAAGGTTATAGAACTTTGTAGGTTTGAAGTTGATATAATTTATGAATGAGCAAGGCATAAAGAATGAGTTGACCACGTGTAAATAATAGATTAAGTTAGTTAGATTTAGTTTAATTACTTAGGACTTTAAAATCAATCTTTACCCCCCAATTAACCAATCAAACGACAATCATGCTTAGGTACCCTCAATCCCTGGTCTAGACCGATCCCTATTTACCAATGCTACATCTATAAAAAAAAAAAAGGTTTTTAAATTGCATGTGTTTTCAATAAGTGTTAATTTCATACTTAGTTTTTGCGTATCAATTTTTGGTGCCGTTGCCGGGGATTGAAAAATCTCTTGTGTAAATATGTTTATAATGTAAATATCCTACGTGTGCATAACTTTCATCCTTGTACATTAATAGTAATTGTAAATATTAAATATGCTTTTATTTTATGTTTCCTAGAACTCTACACTGAACATACAAAATTATCTGTTTTTCCTTTCTTACACTTATCTAACTTCTTGATTCGTTACTTGTCTATATGTGTGAGCACAAAGTGGAGAAGGTGCATCTCTAAGAACCAGCGAATCCAAGTGCTTAAAAAGAAGACATGTTGCATCACGTCTAGGCTGAAGACGTTAAATTCAAGCGCTTGTTGGGAGGAAATATCAGGACCTGCCCCAAATCCCCCCAGGATTAACATGGGACGTGCCTGATCCCGTCTGACACGAAGTGTCAAACAAGAGAAATTCCAACTTTAGCCCACTCGGGGCTTCAGAGTACGTCAGGATCCGGAGGAGGAGTATGATGTCTCGGTCTCTGCTACAGCCCGCATCCATGATCAACCTAAAGGGCATTCAAAACATTAAAAGTTGTGAGTGGACAAAACAAAGAGTTTATAAAATCATTTTACAAAGAAACATTTATACCCTTCACTAAAAAGCATGCATGCATTCGAAAACCATTTAATCAAACCATTTCTCAAACCAAATAAACCAGTAGGGCCTTGGCCCAAAACCGTAAATCAAGTACATGGGAACTCAACCCAAAACAAGAACATGTGGGTCTCAGCCCAAAACACCAATCCTCGGCATCCCTGATGCCTGACATCCGAGATGTCACAATCACACCTGTCACGGTTCCAAGCTACGCGTGCTACCTGGGGTCTCAAATCCCAAGTCTCCCCAGGGTCCACCCAGGTCAATGTCCGCAGACCAATGATCTTCCCTGGGGGGAGATTTTAACCTCTAGCAATCCCTGCTCCTGAGTCACTATACCGACTGGTTGCTCCGTGCAATGACCCCTCGTAGGCAAATGCCCCGTGACTACTCCAAGATACTACGAGACGTCTAGAGGAGACAACCCACCACTCCAGGATACTACGAGACGTCTGGAGGGCATCTGTTCATGAGGATGGTATACAGAAAACAATTTTCAAATCATCTCAAAACCGTTCAAAGAGCCACGCCCGGGTTTTCCATAAACCATCTTAAATCCAAATATGGGTCCTTGACCCGAAATCACAAATGTCAACCAACGGGGCCTCAAGCCCAAACTCATGACTCAACTGGGCATCGTGTCCGATATCTCAGGGTCAGTTCACGATTCCAATCGTAGTGATGCATGCGACCATCCGTCCAAGACCGCTCTCAATCCTGGTATGCCGCCGTGAACATATCAACTGACGCGACCACCTCTAGATCATGGTACGCCCATCACCGATCAATATCCTAGACCGTCAGCACTCCGAAGTCGAGCCTCATAGGCTGCTCAACAACGGAACGTGCATCGTGAACTCTCCGCAAGGAACACATCCCAGTCCGGAGGCGAGCGTCGTATCGTTTGTCGCCGTGCACATTGTACCCGTCGCGACCACGACTCAGACCCGTAGGTCATAAATAGGGCCACATGCCCGAGACAAAACCAAATGGGTCTCATTCCTGATTCCTTGTTTCTAAATCCGAAATCATTTCATTGAAACTAACCCAGAAAGCACAAACACGTATAAGCACCGTATAAGGCTGAAACCTCAAAATACTTGCAAATACGTGAACACACAAAAATGTACTCATGGTATCACAAAACATGTTCATAAAAGCATATAAAACATTTATGCATGCATCAATTTAGAAAACCAAAGTCCACTCACAAACCGTCCAAGCTTCCGCCTCGATACGCGTGCAAAAAGGCTCTTCCGAGCTAATCGCCGTCATTGAGACTTCCAAACCTGTCTAAATCGTAATAGAGGGTTACTAACGACTCAATTAACCCCTCACTAAGGCCCTGTAATTTTTTTTTGGATTTTTAGCTATTTTTAAACTCAATCCTAAACCTTCGGATGCTCCGAAATCTATCGAAACGATGTCCGATCGACACGAAACTAGTCCCAAAATGTTTGTTACATCGAATAGATGATTTTGTGTGTTGGAGCATCCCCAAAAAGTGGGCCACGCGCCCACACGTGCCAGTAGAAGCCCCTGCGCGTGAGAGCCATGCGACCTGTATAGGGCCTGCCTTCTTCCTTCGGCAGACCGGGTGCGAATCAGTCTGCTGGTTTTCAGTCCGGTCCGACCTGGGGAGCTGGTTCACCATCCTAACTCTCTCAAATTCGGTCCGTTTTCTTCCATTTTGATTCCTATCTTCCTATTGGCATCCTAGTAATCTAACCATGTAAGGAAAACGGACAAAAACCCCTAAAACTAAGCCATTTGAAACTCTCCTTCACCGTCCATTTTTCCAATTCGAACCCAGGGTGGCTCAGCCACTTCCCACCATCCAAACCTATCCTCTAGCCATCATATCAACTTAATAATCACTCCTTAATCCTCATATAACAACCTAAACGTCCCAAACTTGAAATTGAAATTCGAAAATCAAAATGGGTGTTATCGAGTTACCTGGGCTATCGCAGCAGTGCACGGCAGTCCTGCCTTCATCAGCCATCACCAACTCATCCTCTCACTTATCCTTACCCTCTCACTCCATCAGTATAGGGTTAGGGTGGCATGGGGTCTGAGTTTTTATGGTTTCGGGTTTGAATGGGAATGGAACAGATGAGATGGTCGATGCATGTATATGGGAAGGTGGGCAATGGATGAGTGACATTTGTCACTCATCCATTGGGCCTGAGAAAATATTAGGGGCCCACTTGAGACAAAAGTCAAGCAGACTCGTAAAACATGCAATAGTTCCTCAGAACTTCGGTGAACCGTAACTTTCTCCTCGAACATTCGATTTTGATGTGTCATCTGTCTATGGACTCGTTACGTCCCGATCTACGTCACGGTTATTGGCCCTCGACCATTGGACCTCCCGGGTCAAAATTCAAATTTTACCCTCGTTCAAAGGCAAAATCGTTATTTCGCCCTGAACGTCCGATAATTCTAGGCTAACACCCAATTAGCCTCACTAATACGTCATTAGTCCTAATTAATCCTTAAAATTAGGGACGGGTCGTTATAAATTTCCCTCTTAAAAGAATTTCGTCCTCAAAATTCTAACCGACCTAATTCCACAACCAAACTGTGGAATTCCAATCATGTCCCTCTCTACTCGGGTACTCTCGTGTAATCATACATGTCCGACATAACTACTGTACTCGTTGGTACGCACTGTCACCGGAGCATCCAATGCTCCAATCCAACTCTCAAGAACTACTCGTCAGCCCGTACACCTTACTCGAGACGTCAACACTCGTCGACCTCGCCTGTCACTCACTCTTGACAGGTCAATACTGCAAAGTTGTCGTCAATTAGGCTTTTCAGCATGATGGTTCCTCTTATCTGACAACCGAAGTCAGCTTTTCAGTCTGTCGACCTTTCCCATCCGCTAACCGAAACTGATATCCTATTCAGCATCCGATCCGTCAACATCCGCAAGAAAATTGGTCCATTGGATCCTATCCACGAGTAACACTACGGCTCTAAACCGTTGGATTCGCAAGAAAATTGATCCTGACGAGAATCCAACCTCTCGAAAACACGGCATCCAGTGCCCATCGAACCCTAAACCATTGCACCTCGTGCCGAACATAATCTAACTAGGGATCGATTCCACTGAACCCTCGTACACATACCCTAAATATCAGGTTAATGACTGGCTGTTACCGCTATAGAGACATCACATCCTCGACCTGTGCATCACTCTGCGAGCAAAACCTGATCTGATACCACTTGTCAGGACCAGTCCCAAATCCCCCCAGGATTAACGCGGGACGTGCCTGATTCCGTCTGACACAGAGTGTCAGACAAGGGAATTTCTGACTTTAGCCCGCTCAGGGCTTCAGAGTACACTAGGATCCCGAGGAGAAGTGTGATGTCTTGGTCTCTGCTACAGCCCGCATCCATGATCAACCTAAAAGGCATTCAAAACATTAAAAGCTGTGAGTGGACAAAACAAAGAGTTTATAAAATCATTTTACAAAGAAACATTTATGCCCTTCACTAAAAAACATGCATGCACTCGAAATCCATTTAATCAAACCATTTCTCAAACCAAATAAACCAGTAGGGCCTTAGCCCAAAACCGTAAATCAAGTACATGAGAACTCAGCCCAAAACCAGTACATGTGAGTCTCAGCCCAAAACACCAATCCCCGGCATCCCTGATGTCTGACATCCGAGATGTCACAATCACACTTGTCAATGTTCCAAGCTACGCATGCTACCCGGGGTCTCAAATCCCAAGTCTCCCTAGGGTCCATCCAGGTCAATGTCCGCAGACCAATTACCTTCCCTGGGGGGAGGTTTTAACCTATGGCAATCCCTACTCCTGAGTCACTATAAGGACCGGTCGCTCCGTGCAAAGACCCTTCGCAGGAAAATGCCCCGTGACTACTCTAGGATACTACGAGATGTCTGGAGGGCATCATGAGGATGGTATATGGAAAACCATTTTCAAATCATCTCAAAACTGTTCAAAGGGCCACGCCCGGGTTTTCCATAAACCATCGTAAATCCAAATATGGGTCCTTGACCCAAAATCACAAATGTCAACCAACGGAGCCTCAAGCCCGAACTCATGACTCAACTGAGCAACGTGCCCTATATCTCAGGGTCAGTCACGATTCCAATCGTAGTGATGCTTGCGACCATCCGTCCAGGACCGCTTTCAATCCTGGTATGTCGCCGTGAACATATCAACCGATGCGACCACCTCTAGATCATGGTGCACCCATCACCGATTGATATCCTGGACCGTTAGCACTCTAAAGTCGAGCCTCCATTGGCTTCTCAACAATGGAATGTGCATCGTGACTTCTCCGGAAGGAACACATCCCAGTCTGGATGCGAGTGTCGTATCGTCTGTTGCCGTACACATAGCACCCGTCGCGACCACGACCCAGACCCGTAGGTCATCAATAGGGCCAGATGCCCTAGACAAAACCAAATGGGTCTCATGCCTGATTCCTTGTTTCTAAATCCGAAATCATTTCATTGAAACCAACACAGAAAGCACAAACACGTATAAGCATTGTATAAGGTTGAAATCTCGAAATACGTGCAAATACGTGAACACACACAAATGCACTCATGGAATCACAAAAAATGTTCATAAAAGCATATAAAATATTTATGCATGCATCAATTTAGAAAACCAAAGTCCACTCACAGACCGTCCAAGATGCCGCCTCGATACGCATGCAAAACGGCTCTCCCGGGCCAATCATCGTCAACGGGACTTCCAAACCTGTCCAAATCATAATAAAGGGTTACTAACGACTCAATTAACCCCTTATTAAGGCCCCGTAATTTTTCGGGATTTTTAGCTATTTTTAAACTCTATCCTAAACGTTTGGACGCTTTTAAACTTATCGAAACGATGTCCGATCGACACGAAACCAGTTCCAAAATTTTTATTACATCGAATAGATGATTTCGTGCGTTGGAAGCATCCCCAAAAAGTGGGCCACGTTCTCACACGCGCTGGCAGAAGCCCCTGCGCTTGGGAGCCACGCGCCCTGTATAAGGGCTGTCTTCTTCCTTCGGCAAACCGAGTCCCAACCGGTCTGCTGGTTTGCGGTCCGGTCCGACTGACGGAGCCGATTCACCATCCTAACTCTCTCAAATTTGGTCTATTTGCTTCCATTTTGATTCCAATCTTCCTATTTTCATCCTAGTAATCCAACCATGTAAAGAAAACGGACAAAAACCCCTAAAAACCGACCCATTCGAAACTCTCCTTCACGGTCCATTTTTTCCAATTCAAACCTAGGGTGGCTCAGCCACTTCCCACCGTCCAAACCTATCCTCTAGCCATCATATCAACCCAATAACCACTCCCTAATCCTCAGATAACAACCTAAACGTCCTTAAACTTGAAATTGAAGTTCGAAAATGAAAATGGGCGTTATCGGGTTACCTGGGCTATCGCCACCGTGCACGGTGGTCCTGCCTTGATCAGCCATCACCAACTCATCCTCTCAATTATCCTTACCCTCTCACTCAATCAGTATAGGGTTAGGGTGGCATGGGGTCTAGGTTTTCATGGTTTCGGGTTTGGATGGGAATGGAATAGATGAGATGGTCGATGCATGTATGTGGGAAGGTAGGCAATGGATGAGTGACACTTGTAACTCATCCATTGGGGCTGAGAAAATATCTGGGGCCCACTTGAGACAAAAGTCAAGTCGTCTCGTAAAATGTGCAATAGTTCCTCGAAACTTCCGTGAACCGTAACTTTCTTGTCGAACGTCCGATTTCGATGTGCCACCTGTCTACGAACTCGTGACGTCCCGATCTACGTCACGGTCATCGGCCCTCGGCCATCAGACCTCCCAGGTCAAAAATCAACTTTTACCCTCGTTTAGGGGTAAAATCGTAATTTCGCCCTGAACGTCCGATAATCCTTGGCTAATCCGTCATTAGTCTTATTTAATCCTTAAAATTAAGGACGGGTCGTTACAGGCTTCCCAATGGAGGAGTCTACAATAGATTTGCATTCTCTTCCCTTATCTTTTAATTTTGTTTTCTTAGTTATTTTCGTAAAACTCTATCTCATACTTGATTTTATGCTTTGATTTTGATACATTGAGGATAATGTCGATTTAAGTGTAGGGGGAGAAGTTTACAACTTTGTCGAATCTTATCTAACAAAAAAAAAATATTCAAACTCGCTTTTCTAAACTCGTTTTAAAAAAAAAAGTTTTTAATTTTGTTTTTCTCTTTTGTTTTCCAAATTTGTTTTTTGAAATTATTTTCGTTGTTTTCAAAAATTTTGCTTTCAAATTTCTTTCAATTTTATTTTGTTTTAAAAATTTATTTTCAACTTTCTTTTCAAAAAGTTTTACGTTCTTTTTTTTCAATTGTTTCAACAAAATCATTTTTTTTTAATTTACTTTGCAAAACAAAAAATTCTTTTTATTTTTTTGAAAAAAGAAACTGTTTGTTTTAATTACTTCTTGAAAAAAAATTCAAAATTAAAAAAAAAATGAGTTTGTGTTTTAAGTTTTTATTTTCATAAGTCTTAGGATGCCCTTAACTAGTCAATGATTATTTAGAACAAACAAGAATATTATGGCATTTGCATATCACTTTGTTGGAATTCTTGTGCTAATTGAGATATTTTGATTATTATGACTTGTAGTAGATATGGTTTGTAAAACTTGGTACAAAATTCGCATGTTAGAATTATGTTTTGAATCGCATAAACCCTTGTAAGCTTTTGAGCTATATGTTCTTTCTTTCTTGAGTGTAAATCATTTATAGCTTATCATGTCTCATATGATAAGCTAATTGAGATATTTTGATTATTATGACTTGTAGTAGATATGGTTTGTAAAACTTGGTACAAAATTTGCATGTTAGAATTATGTTTTAAATCGCATAAACCCTTGTGAGCTTTTGAGCTATATGTTCTTTATTTCTTGAGTGTAAATCATTTATAGCTTATCATGTCTCATATGATTACTTGCAATAGGTTTAATAAACTAGAGATTGTTAGAACTTATTCATGTTAATTTGCAAAGCTTATAGTGTGGATATGATTGAAGGCACCTAGGTTTTCCACTACTTTTCCAAATAGCCATGTGCCCCTCTTTTGTGTGCACGAGTTGCGACACTCCTAGTTAGCCCCCTTTGAGCCTACGTTTAGCCTTCTCGTTCTTTACCATGCATATCTAAAATTTTAGCCTAGTATAGGTATCCTTACCCTTGTTTTATAGACCTGGTTGAAGATTTCGAGCTAGCATACATGAAGATGGCATGAAGATGTTCTATTCAAGGTGATGATGTGTGTATGGGAATAGGATTGTCCAAATTACTTGATGTATTGTGTGATTGCCGAAGAAAAAAAACAAAAAACAAAAACAAAAAAAATAAAGAAAAAACAAGATTGAAAAAAAAAATGAAAAAGAAAAAGAAAAAGAATAAATGAATATGAGAGCAAGAAAGAGTTTGAAAATACAAGAAAAAATATGTTTACCTCTCCAGCAATATGTTTTGTATGTAAGAATTTGGATTGATTATAGAATGATATTTGGCTCCCACATGATCTTGGTGATGTTTTGGAAGAAGAGATGCTTGTAATTGATTAAGTTTTGGTGCAATGACTATGTCTTTGGAATGCTCTTTACCACCACATATCCAAAAATCCGAATGCCTTAACCCTAGCCCCATTACAACCCATAATTAAAGACCTTTTTGATCCATGACATAAGTAGCATTTGATCTACTGAGTAAGTTGTGCGAATAAACATATGGTTTGAGTTCAATTGTGCAAGTACTTCATTCTATTCATATGGTATTTTTTACGTGTTTTTATTTTGAAATATGTGAGTAATTATTTCACATATTTTTTAATGAATTATTTCATGAGTGAAACAGATTATGAGTGCATCTATTGTGAGGTGATCTTAACTTGTTTGACGCATGCATAGACTTAATTTCACCATTGTTTTCTCCAAGTTTTACTTGTTCATGGCACGATTATATTTCTATTATCTCTTGAATTCTCAATGCATATTTGTTGAATGTCAAAATGCCATATACTTATAATAATTTCGGAGACATTTGGTTAAGGGCTTTAGAGTTGTTTTACTAAATTAAAAAACAAAACAAAAATAATATTTAGTCTTTGTTTGTTTCTTTTGTTTCGTTTGCTAAGGGCCTAGCAAAGCTTAAGTGTGGAGGAATCAATCCGGGTTTTGTTGTTTTTAAAATCAATGAGGGCTTAGTTATTTTTATTAAGTTGTTTTAAAAAGAAAGAAACAAAACAATAATTGTGTTGTCAATTCTTAAATTTTAATGTTTAAATTCCAAAAAATATGAGAAAATAACATACTTTTTTTTTAAAAAATGTGCATAATTGGATAGAGCGTGGAATTACGAGAATTTAGGTGAAAGAATCACCTAATCGGAGTTATATTTAAAAAGTTATGATTGAGTGAAAGGAGGCCACCAAAAAAAGCTAGGAATTTCGGTATGGAGCCACCGAAGCCCACAAAGATAGCCCAGAAAGCTTTCAGCCAACGGTTGCTGAATTACTGGTTGTGTTTTCGGCGCACACTTCCTGAAACCTTGATGCCAGCGTCGACGCGCGTGTACCGGAGCCAATATTTCCTTCTCGGCACGTGTTTCCTGAACCCCTAAAGGCAACTTCGGCCAACTTTCACCCCTTCCTTGTGCGTTAACCAGCCATTGACTACCGAAAGTTTCCCCATTTTGCAAAGCGCGCATACCAAAATTCCTTCCAAGTTCCAGCAGGCTTCCACCGAGCCGATTCTTGTTATTATTCCAACAAATTTTTCCTTCCTTTTTGAGGAAAATTTGTCCAAATCAAGATTGGATTTGTTTCCTTTTTATTTAGGAAACCTTTTTAATTATGATTTTTATTACCTTTATCCTTTAGGACTTTAATTTAATTAGTTTAATCCTTTTCCTTTTAGAATTAAATTGTAAACTCCTATTTATTTGAGGATTAATTTTCTCCTATAAATAGAGAGGCTTAGGTTATTTGTAAATAGTCGCTTATTTTTGTACTGAAACTCTACTTTACCAAACTTTCCAATTTATATAATCAATATTACTTTGCAAGATTAATCACATCATACTCCATCTTCTACCCTGCATCTGTGGCATAGTTGGGTGTTCCCTATTGTCTCACCAAAGAGTTCATTCACTTAACATCCTTTGAGCTTCCAGGGAGAAAAAGTGTAACACGACCTCTTATTTTGTAGTTATCTTTTGTCATGAATATCGTTTCTATGAATTGATTATTAATCTTATCTTGGTTTTATGTTTTAAATTGACTTCGTATGAATCTTCCATGTGTTCTAGTATTTTAGTTTTTGTTATGTTTGTATATTGGTGCTTAATGCTTGATAGATGAGTTGGGCGTTCCCTAGTCTATTATTGAAAGTGTCGTCGGGTGTCCCGGACACGTACTTATGAATATGGAACCATCTCATAGAACTAAGGTTGTAGAATTTTGTAAGTTTGAAGTTGATATAATTTATGAATGAGTAAGGCATAAAGATTGAGTTGACCACGTGTAAATAATAGATTAAGTTTAGATTTAGTTCAATTACTTAGGATTTTAAAATCAATCTTTACCCCCAATTAACCAATCAAACGACAATCAAGCTTAAGTACCCTCAATCCCCGGTCCAGAACGATCCCTATTTACCAATGCTACATCTACAAAAAAAAGGTTTTTAAATTGTATACGTTTTCAATAAGTGTTAATTTAATACTTATTTTTTGCGTATCAATTACACACAAATAGCTAAGAAAGCCACATACAAAAAAAACTCCTTACTTGCTAATTTGAACAACATCAAGAGAATACATGCCAGTTGATGGGGTGTACTGTTGTTGCTTCACATAACCAGTGTTGATGCGAGAAATGGATCAACTTAGACTCGCCTTGCTGAGCTTATTTGCTGCTCCTCTTGGGGTAGTGAGACCTGCACAGGAAGAGGGTAAGAGCAAAGAGACACCAGTGTGGTGCCGGGCTAACAGTTTCCAATGCTTAAGTAAGTTTAAGTGGGAGGATTACTGTAAAAATTTAGGCCGCGTGAGGGTAAGATTGTCATTAACTTTTAGAGGGGGATGCCTCTATATTTATAGTAGCATTGAATGTGTTTGTTGGTGTTCGTCAATGTGGGATAAATTTTGTGGCCTTTAGGAGCTAACAAGTGTCCTGTAGTGGTCCTGGGCAACATTTATGACTTGTCAGTAGGCCCGGCCAACTCGATGTTATTGGCCTAAGAATAGTCGGTCTCTAGTTGGCTTTCAGGGAGACCGATCCGTTGTCTGGCCGATCTGCGAGTTGGACGGTCAGATATGATCTTCCTGAGTCGTCCTGACCTTGCTGGCATGATCTGGGGGTATATGGGGGCTAGCCGATCAGACATGGTTGGTTAGCATGAGCTTGGTGCTTGTGAGTTGTTTAAGGTAGGCCAATTTGGTCTTTAGTCAGATCGACTAGTTTAGGTATGAACTGAAGTCCCCCAAGTCGTTGACTGAGGTGGATTTCCTCGGTTGAGCGATTATATTGTAGCTATCAGTCTGTGTAGGTGTACACTATGCTAGTCCCCAGTCCCCCAAGCCCTTGATGGAGGGAGAATGCCAAGGGATAGGTGAGTTAACGGCTGGTTTCTGTAGACCCTTTACATGATTGGTTGGCCGATCGGCCTGGGAGACATGCTCAGGCTTATCAGAGTCCACAAGGTCAGTCAGTTTGTGCGGACCCTCGCATGGTGAGGTGGCCGATCAGCCTGGGAGGTGTCCTCAGGCCGATCAAGTGCCGCTTGGTGTCAAGGTGACTGGATGTCACCTTGATCGATCAGCTTGCGCGGACCCTCAGACGATGAGGTGGCTGATCAGCCTAGCACATGTCAATAGGCTGATCAAGTGCCACTTGGTGCCAAGGCGAGTGGATGTCACCTTGGTTGGTTAGCTTGCGGACCCTCGCACAATGATGTGGCCGATCGGCCTAGGAGATGTCCTCTGGCCGATCAAGTGCCACTTGGTGCCAAGGTGAGTGGATGTCACCTTGGTTGGTTAGCTTGCGCGGACCCTCGCACGATGAGGTGGCCGATTGGCCTAGGATATATCCTCTGGCGGATCAAGTGCCGCTTGGTGCCAAGGTGAGTGGATATCACCTTGGTCGGTTAGTTTGTTCAGATCCTATCACGATGAGGTAGCCGATCGGCCTAGGAGATGTCTTCTAGCCGATCAAGTGCCACTTGGTGCCAAGGCGAGTGGATGTCACCTTAGTTGGTCAGCTTGCATGGACCCTCGCACAATGAGATTACCGATCGGCCGAGGAGATGTCCTATGGCCGATCGAGTGTAACTTGGTACCAAGGCGAGTGGACGTCACCTTCGTCGGTCAGCTTCAGCGGACCCTCGCACGATGAGGTGGCCGATCGACCTAGGAGATGTTATCTGACCGATCAAGTGCCACTTGGTGCCATGGTGAGTGGACGTCACCTTGGTTGGTTAGCTTGTGTGGACCCTCACACGATGAAGTGGCTGATCGGTCTAGGAGATGTCCTCTGGCCGATCAAGAGCCACTTGGTGCCAAGGTGAGTGGATGTCACCTTGGTCGGTCAACTTGTGCCCAGGTATGTATCAGTTAGTGCGCATTTAATGTGACACGGTAATCGATGTGTGACCTTTAAGGTAATCGAGATAGTGTGTCACAGTAGTGCGCAACTCTTGGACTAACCGAGGATGGTTTATAACGGCTAGTTTTAACCCTGGTTACTTTTTCTGGCGGTATAAAAGGAGTTGTGAAAATTCACTTTTCACTTTTGCATCTGAGTGAATTTGAGAGTGATTGAGAGAGACATCTAAGCGATTTCTGGCCATCATCTGAGCGATTCCAATCAAGTCAAACGGCGGTTGCTACGATGAAATTCTGAGCAAAACAAGGTACTGGGTATAAACATGGTTGAATGTTCATGCCTAGATATCTTGATCGCCTAGGTCGGTTAGGTAGTGTTTTCGTGCTTGTTTCCCTTCTTAGGAGTCTCTATTTTGTATTTGTAGATATCGTCTGAAGATTCTCAAGGCATGGACAGTCGGTTTGGGAATTCCTTTGAGGATGAATCAACGGCCAGCTCTACCACTTCAGACACTCGGTTTTGGACGAGCGAATTGGCTTCAACTTCGGGGACATCTCGGTCAGAGGTGAATCTGAGGTCAAAGGCCAAAGAGGAGAAGGATTTGGAGGAGGAGCTTGAGAAATCTTTTGCCCAAATGCTGGAAAATTCAGTCTCAGCCATTGGTGAGGCCGAGCAAGTAGTTGTGGATGTAAAGTCGGTCGACCAGGCCACAATTTTTGAGGGAATACCAGCTGTATCTAGCCGAGAGAGAAAAGGAAGGAAATTACTGGAACAAGCAATGAGGGTGCAACCTCGAGGTCGATGGTCATAGAGATCGATGTGGATTCAGCCATGCGGGAAATGACCGTTGCGAAGTCAGTTTACCACATTGATCGTCAATGGAGTACAATCAAGTGGGACGCTATAACGACCCGTCCCGAATTTTGAGATTAGATTAGTGACTAATCACGATTAGTGTGGTTAATCCGTGATTAGTCTGTCGAAATCAGACGAACGATGCGAAATGACCATTTTGCCCCTAGCCGTGGTAAAACGTTGACTTTTCATTCGGGCTTTCAAATGGACTTTGACCGATGACCGTGACGTAGTTCGTGACGTCACGAGTTCATAGAAAGGTGGCACGTTCAATTCCGACGTTCGAGGAGGAAGTTATGACATTCGGAAGTTAAAAGACATTTTGGTAATTTTAGTAAACAAAAATGGGCGAAATGTTGACTTTTTGACCGGGAGGTCCGGGGGCCGAAGACAGTTACATAGATCAGGATGATACGAATCCATGGACAGACGGCACGCTGAAATCGGACTTTGAACGGGAAAGTTATGGGTCACGGAAGTTCGATTTCACTATGCATGTACTTTGAGGCAAAGACACTTGGCAATATCTGATTGGGCAGATATTTTGGTGGGACCCATGGATGAGTGACAAGTGTCACTCATCCAATTGGTCATTTACCCCAAAAAGTGGATCTAATTCTTGATTGGTGGGATTAACATTAAAATAATAGGTTTTGATTACTTTATAATATCTTCACCCATCTCTCTCTCAATCTTGGCCCTCTATTCCATCACACAAATGTATCCCCACCTTCCAATTCCTTTCCTCTAAACAATATCACCATATTTCTTTGTTCTTCTTCAAAAACCCGAAACCTCCATTATCTCCATTTTCCATTTCTTGAACAAACACACGAACCACCTCACCACCATAATGACCCTCAATGCTCGTATGTGTGACCGTGAGAGGGTGAGGTGAAGGACGGTGACGGAGAGCCGCGGCGAGGGAAAAACCCGAAACCATGGGTGAGTTTTCAAAACTTCGAACCTTGGCTTTAGGACTTATGGGTTAATACTAATACGTGGGTTAGCTTTCTGGTGAGCTGGAGGACATGTTGGGATCAAATGAAATGGCTGGGATGGTCGGAGGCCACGACGGAGGAAGGTTGCATGCGACGGTTCTGTTCCAATCGTGGAGGTGAGATTTTCTTATCTTGTTGCTTGTTTAAATCATCCCTTTAGATTCCTAGGACTAAGACTAGAAGTTTGGAATTAAAATGGGACGGATTGAAATGAAAATAAGGGAGTTTAAGCCGTGAATCGTGACCGCCGGTTCGGTTGAACCGAACTGGGTCAAACCGGTCCGAACCGCTGGCTGGAGGTTAGTGGTGATGCTACAGTACCCGGCGCGTGGGCTCACGCGCAGGGGGTTCCTAGGGCGCGTGTGAGCGCGTGAGTGACAATTTGAGGATGTTTTCAACACGTGAAATCTTCTATTCGATGTAACGAATATTTTGGGATTGGTTTCTTGTCGATCGGACACCGTCTCAATAATGTTCGGGGCATCAGAAGGTTTAGGATCGGGATTAGAAATAGTAAAAAATTCAGAAAAATTATGGGGCTTTAGTGGGAGGTTAATTAAGTAGTTAGTAACCTTCTATTACGATTTGGACAGGTTCGGAAGTCCCGGTGACGGTGATTGGCTCGGGAGAGCCGTATGGCACGCATATCGAGGCGGCAGCTCGGACGGTCTGTGAGTGGACCTTGGTTTTCTAAATTGGTGCATGCATAAATGTTTATTATATGTTTTATTACATGTTTGATGATGCCATGGGTGCATTTGTATGTGGTTACGTATAAGCACATATTTCGAGGGTTCGACCTTATACGGTGCTTATACGGGTCTGTATTACTTTAATGGTCTAAATGATTTGGAATTGGATTTCAAAAGGATAAACTCGGGTATGAGACCCATTTGGTTTGGTCTCGGGCATATGAAGCTATGGATGACCTTCGGGTCTAAATCGTGGTCGCGGCGAGTGCTAGGTGCACGGCGACGGACGATACGACGCTCGCCTTCGGATTGGGATGGGTTCCTTCCGGAGAGGTCACGATGCACGATTCATTTTTGGGTAGCCTGGGGAGGCTCGACTTCGAAGTACTGACGATTCAGGATAGCGATCGATGTTGATTGCACCATGATCTTGTGGTGGTCGCGTCGGTTGATTCGTTCACGGCGACATACCAGGATTGATGGCGATCCTGGATAGATGGTTGCACACATCACTACGATCGGAGTCGTGACTGACCCTTAGATATCGGGCATGATGCCCAGCTGATGTCATATGTTCGGGCACGAGACCCAGTTGTTTTACATTGATGATTTCAGGTCAGGGACCCTAGATGGATTTCCAAGTTCATGGCGGTTTATGGGAACCGGCGTGAACCCTGGAAAGGTTATTGTGGTACATGACGATTTATGGGAACCGAGCATGGAGGATGTTTTCTATATATATATATATACATATACGAATGGAATGGATATTATGGATCATGATGGTTCAAGAGAACCGGGCATGAATGTTTATGTTATGTATATATATGTTCATATACCTTCCTTTACTTCTATTATCTCCTCCGGGGAGGGTCGTTGGCCTGGGTTGACCCCGGAGTAGTCACGGAGCACCGACTGGGTGGAGTCACCCCCCATTTGGGTTCCTTACTCTCAAGAAGGCTATGGTTACTATAACCTCGGGTAGGATCAGTGGTCTGCGGACATTGACCTTGACTTTGAGAAGACTCGGATTGAGACCCGGGTAGCACGCCATAGCTTTGGAAACCGTGACAGGATTGGTTGTGTGAATTATATTTATATATGATATATGATATATGGTTATGAGATATGATATGTGATATGTACAGGTTTTGGGCTGAGTCCCTTATGGTTTTGGGCAGTGGCCCGTATGGTTGAATCTTTATGATTCTTTCGATTATGGTTTTGGGCTTAGTTCCCACATATGATTTCATTTGGTTGAATGGTTTTCGAATGCATGCATGCTTTTTAGTGAAGGGTACAAATGTCTTTCTTATGAAATGTTTTTATAAACTCTTGTTTTATCCACTCACAGCTTTTAATATTTTGACTGCCCTTCAGGTTGACATCGGATGTGGACTGTAGCAGAGACCGAGATATCACATACCTCCTCCGGATCCTGGCGTACTCTGATGGCCCAAGAGGGCTAAGGACGGAAATATCCCTTGTCTAACACTCTGTGTCAGACGGGCGCAGGGTCGTCCCGCATTAATCCCGGGGGGATTGGGACGGGTTCTGTCAGCGTGGTATCAGAGCAAGTTGGCTTATGGGATACCCAGGACGCTCTGATACTGTCAGCGTGGTATCAGAGCGAGGCTGGCTTATCAGAGCTCAGTTAGCTCATATCAGAGCGCAGTTTGCTCTTGGAGTATGTACGCAGGTCGAGGATGTGATGTCTCAATGGGCTACAGTTTGTTATCAACCTGATAGTTAGGGTGCCGATATGATAGTTAGTAGGATTGGATCGTGGAATGTCTTGGTTTGGCATTTGATGCCGGGGTTGCCATAGTTCTGCGTGGATGACAGTGTGGGACCCTACGAAAGGATTAACGTAATTGTCTTTTGGAATTTTTGATCGTGAGACGGTTAGTTGGGATCGTCTTCACGATGTCGTAGGATCAGTTTGACGGCAGTTTGGTGCTGTGATCATCTGATGATCAGATTTGGTTGAGTTGGATGGATTTACTGCAGTCGACAGTTAGCAGTCGGATTCGTGGAATCCTAGTTGGATTGACGGTAGAATTGGATTGACGTCCTTGCGATATCAAGATCGCGGAGTCGGTCAGATTGTGGAATATACTTCCTTATCCAGTTGGGTTCAGGGAGACCCTAGGTGTGATTGTGAACCCTAGGGTAGTGTGTATGGTTTAGAAAGGTGAGTTGGCGAGTAGTTGACTTTGGCGACTTCTCGGAGATGAGACCGACCGACGGTCATGTTTTGGTCATGTCATATTTGGACATGTACGGTCATGTTTGGTCGAGTCATGTCAGCTTGAGTGATGGGACTCCACTCTGCAGTCGAAGTTGTGGTAATCGGTTAAACCTAGTAGGTTGTCGCGCTACTATAGTTGTGATGGATTGTTGGTGCAGCTAAGGTCATGGGTGACCTGGTAGAGGACATTTGGTTGAGTCGAGTTACGACTGGTTAGAGTTGTTTGGACAGGTTACTAGGGTTGGTATTTGTCGATGGAATCCCGAAGCGGGGATACAGAGTAGTTGGTATGAGCGGTTGGTTCCGTTGGATGCGAAGTCTAGATCGTGATGCCTGGTAGTTAGGTCTGCACGAGGTTGTGGCAGACGCTACTACCGATGGACGTAGTCGAGTTTTATTAGGTCGAGTAGACTCAGGTTGCCGTGACGATTGTGACGATGGGATTGTTAGTCGTGACGATGATAGGAGGTGCGTGAGTAACGCATATGTACGAGCAGTGATTCTGGATTTAACTTGGTTACGGCTGAGTGCGATCGCATAATGAGACGGGGACGTTCAGGGGACGTTTCCTTTTCTCATATGAGTTGTCAAGGTGACTGTACCCAGAGTTTTTGGGTACGACGGAGGCAGAGTTTCTCCAATTTTAGAAAAGGTACGAGATCGTCGTTCGGGGTGAGCGGAGATCCAGGGTTGTCAATTATGCACACGGTGTGCTAATGCTGACAGGTGATAATGATGATATTAGTACTAGTGTTGGTGTTGGTAGTAGCGGTTGTGATGACGATGAGCTATGAGTCGGGATGTGACTTCGTCGAGATGGGCATATGTTCGGTATCTGTGGTTCGGGAGTGGATCACGGATAGAGTTAAATTGGTGATGGACACGTGGTTGATGTCCGAGTAGGTTGTTTCCAATCTGGTTGGAACTTCGGAATCGAGAGAGTTTATGATTGAGGTGACGAGAGTAATGTGGGTTTTCCACATTGGTAATGGGTATATCGAAGTCATTAGGGTGACTTCTCAGGTTCTACCATGATAGATGATGGCAGATGATGACAGCTGATAGTAGGTGATAGTTGTTGTCACCATTATATTGATCGTGTATTGGTTAGTGGACCCGGGATTTATCTTGGGTCATCAGAAGGAGTTGAATGCATCGAAGTTAGGTGACTGAGATTTCTCATTTTCTGCTTGGTGGCAGACGATGTTGGATTACGTGGCGTGGTGAGTGCAGTGATTTTTGGTTGCATTCACGTAGGACGACTTTTGTTGTCATCGTATTCGATCATCCTTAGTTTTTCCTAGGTGGAATGACAAGGATCGATACGAGGTAATCAGAGAGAACCCACAATCTTGACGTGTCTCGTCGTTGACTGATCTGTTTAGATATGGGATATAGTTGGGGAGCGATTTCACAGTATGCAGATTCGTTGAGGGTGTAAGACCCTATGGTTTGGAATCTGGAAGTTAACTGTGTGGATCGCGATGTAGATCGGGATCTTGATATTGAGGACTTTGGACGTCTTGACGATCGAGGATCGTGACGTTCATGGTCGGGTTACGTATTGATGAATCTAGATCGTGATCTTGGTGATCCAGACAAGTGGAGAGTTTATCGCTCTTACTTGGATGTTTGAGTTAAGGATGTTGGGACTGAACTTCTTTTCGAGGTAAATCCCATATGGCTTATTACTCAGGTGAGTAGTTTTCCGACGTGGTCGGATATGGTCAGCCGTAGAGATGTGTTGATGTTGGGATTGGCTTTCCTATGAAGTCAATCAAATGTAATGTGGTAATCGGTTGAGCAGGTAACCGATAGGTTCAGTTTTGGTACATCTCGGTAGACGAGAACGAGATTTCAGGTTTTGGAATCGGATTTCTGGATGACGATTCAGGATTTGATTTTGGAACTTGAAAGTAGATTTATGGATTTGGGTTCGGAATGGTCATTTCTAATGATAGCTTACGGAATGATGATTTCGGATTCGAATTTGGACATGATTATGGATATGATTTCTGGGTTTGGATTCAGGATTTCTTACGAAATCACGGATTCGGATTCGAATTTGGAAATGGATGTTGAGTTGGAGTTTCGATTTGTCTAATACAGGGTTGGATAGATGGACTCCATTATAGAAACGTGATTGGCTACGACCTAGATGGTTGTAGGTTGGTTGATGAATAGATGTATGTACCTTGTACGTTGTTTGAGGTACGATACTGAGTAGACTTGTGGTGCCTAGTGATGGTATATAGGTTATACCAGAGGTACGTTGGTGAACGTGTTGGTAGTCGAATTAGTTCCAATACCATTGGATTAGATGAGGTCGTGAATTGGACATTGGATACTGTGCACTGGGTCATGGTGTTTCTGATGGGTCCAATTACACACAGAACGAGTGAAATGTTGGTAAGTGTTTACTCAGGTCGAGTAAATTGGTGGTCGGTGTAACCACAAGTGAGTATCATGTTAGATTTCGACTGGCGACTGTCAAGTGGTGACAGTTTGTCGAAGGTGTCAGCGTGGATTGGTTAGTGAGATTTGGTGACTCCCAGTGGGAGCAGACAGCAGGATAGGTTGGTGATTGAGAAAGGAACCGTCTAGTTGTTGTGTCAGCGAAATGGTAGATTTGACAAGTGATGTCAATTCGGAACGTATGGCTACTGTCATTCGACGTGGTCGAATGTAGTCAATCCGACGTGAGTATTAGTGGTACGTCTGGTTGCAGACAAGCATTGTTTGGGTTAGTTGGTGTACTAGTATACACGTGTGTGAGATTCGAATTATTTCCACGAGGTGGATGTGGAACCAGGATAGTTGGAGTTTCAAGAACGAAATTAATTAAGGAGGGAAGGTTGTAACGACCCGTCCCAAATTCTGAGATTAGATTAGTGACTAATCACGATTAGTGAGGTCAATCTGTGATTAGTTGGGCAAAATCGGACGAATGATGCGCAATGACCGTTTTACCCTTGGCCGTGGAAAAATGTTGACTTTTCATTCGGGCGGTCAAATGGACTTTGACTGATGACCGTGACGTAGTTCGTGACGTCACGAGTTCATAGATAGGTGGCACGTTCAATTCCGACGTTCGAGGAGGAAGTTATGACGTTCGGAAGTTAAGGGGCATTTTGGTAATTTCGGTTTCACTATGCACGTACTTCGAGGCAAAGACACTTGGCAATATCTAATTGGGTAGATATTTTGGTGGGACCCATGGATGAGTGTCACTCATCCAATTGGTCATTTCCTCAAAAAGTGGTTCTAATTCTTGATTGGTGGGATTAACATTAAAATAATGGGTTTTGATTATTTTATAATATCTTCACCCATCTCTCTCTCAATCTTGGCCCTCCATTCCATCACACAAATGCATCCCCACCGTCCAATTCCTTTCCTCTGATCAACATCACCATATTTCTTTGTTCTTCTTCAAAAACCTGTAACCTCCATTATCTCCATTTTCCATTTCTTGAACAAACACACGAACCACCTCACCACCATAATGACCCTCAATGCTCGTATGTGTGACCGTGAGAGGGTGAGGTGAAGGACGGTGACGGAGAGCCGCGGCGGTGGCCACGGCGGGGGAAAAACCCGTAACCATGGGTGAGTTTTCAAAACTTCGAACCTTGGCTTTAGGACTTATGGGTTAATACTAATATGTGGGTTAGCTTTCTGGTGAGCTGGAGGACGTGTTGGGATCAAATGAAGTGGCTGGGATGGCCGGAGGCCACGGCGGAGGAAGGTTGCAGGCGACGGTTCTGTTCCAATCGTGGAGGTGAGATTTTCTTATCTTGTTGCTTGTTTAAATCATCCCTTTAGATTCCTAGGACTAAGACTAGAAGTTTGGAATTAAAATGGGACGGATTGGAGTGAAAATAAGGGAGTTTAAGCCGTGAACCGTGACCGCCGGTTTGGTTGAACCAAACGGGGTCGAACCGGTCTGAACCGCTGGCTGGAGGTTAGTGGTGATGCTACAGTACCGGCGCGTGGGCTCACGAGCAGGGGGTTCCTAGGGCGCGTGTGAGCGCGTGAGTGAAAATTTGAGGATGTTTTCAACACGTGAAATCTTCTATTCGATGTAACAAACATTTCGGGACTGGTTTCGTATCGATCGGACACCGTCTCGATAATGTTCGGGTCATTGGAAGGTTTAGGATCGGGATTAAAAATAGTTAAAAATTCCGGAAAATTACGGGGCTTTAGTGGGAGGTTAATTAATTAGTTAGTAACCTTCTATTACGATTTGGACAGGTTCAGGAGTCCCGGTGATGTGATTGGCTCGGGAGAGCCGTATGGCACTCATATCGAGACGGCAGCTCGGACGGTCTGTGAGTGGACCTTGGTTTTCTAAATTGGTGCATGCATAAATGTTTATTATATTTTTATTACATGTTTGATGATGCCATGGGTGCATTTGTATGTGGTTACGTATAAGCACGTATTTCGAGGGTTCGGCCTTGTACGGTGCTTATACGGGTTTGTATTACTTTAATGGTCTAAATGATTTGGAATTGGATTTCAAAAGGATAAACTCGGGTATGAGACCCATTTGGTTTGGTCTTGGGAATATGACGCTATGGATGACCTTCGGGTCTAAATCGTGGTCGCGGCGAGTGCTAGGTGCACGACGACGGATGATACGACGCTCGCCTTCGGATTGGGATGTGTTCCTTCCGGAGAGGTCACGATGTACGATTCATTTTTGGGTAGCCTGGGGAGGCTCGACTTCGGAGTGCTGACGGTTCAGGATAGCGATCGGTGTTGACTGCACCATGATCTTATGGTGGTCGCGTCGGTTGATTCGTTCAAGGCGACATACTAGGATTGAGGGCGGTCCTAGATGGATGGTTGCACACATCACTACGATCGGAGTCGTGGCTGACCCTTAGATATCGGGCACGATGCCCAACTGATGTCATATGTTCGGGCATGAGACCCAGTTGTTTTACATTGATGATTTCGGGTCAGAGACCCTATATGGATTTCCAAGTTCATGGCGGTTTATGGGAATTGGCATGAACCCTAGAAAGGTTATTGTGGTACATGACGGTTTATGGGAACCGGGCATGGAGGATGTTTTCTATATATATATATATATACATATATGAATGGAATGGATATTATGGATCATGATGGTTCAGGGGAACCGGGCATGAATGTTTATGTTATGTATATATATTCATATACCTTCCTTTACTTCTATTATCTCCTCCGGGGAGGGTCGTTGGCCTGGGTGGACCCCAGAGTAGTCACGGAGCACCGACTGAGTGGAGTCACCCCCTAGTTGGGTTCCTTACTCTCAGGAAGGCTATGGTTACTATAACCTCGGGTAGGATCAGTGGTCTGCGGACATTGACCTTGACTTTGAGAAGACTCGGATTGAGACCCAGGTAGCACTCGCATAGCTTTGGAAACCGTGACATGATTGGTTGTGTGAATTATATGTATATATGATATATGATATATGGTTATGAGATATGATATGTGATATGCATAAGTTTTGGGTTGAGTCCCTTATGGTTTTGGACAGTGGCCCGTATGGTTGAATCTTTATGATTCTTTTGATTATGGTTTTGGGCTTAGTTCCCACATATGATTTCATTTGGTTAAATGGTTTTCGAATGCATGCATGCTTTTTAGTGAAGGGTACAAATGTCTTTCTTATGAAATGTTTTTATAAACTCTTGTTTTGTCCACTCACAGCTTTTAATATTTTGACTACCCTTCAGGCTGACATCGGATGTGGACTGTAGCAGATACCGAGATATCACAAACCTCCTCCGGATCCTGGCGTACTCTGATGGCCCGAGAGGGCTAAGGACGGAAATATCCCTTGTCTGACAGTCCGTGTCAGACGGGAGCAGGGTCGTCCCACATTAATCCCGGGGGGATTGGGACGGGTCTTGTCAAACGACATACAAACCTACTGGGAGGCATTCCATGTTCCTGATTTAGTGGTGATGAGGCTGGTCGAGGAGAAAGACATACCGAGTGATCCGTCGTAACCTTGGATGACATTTCATCCTGATGTTTTCACGTATAGTGTCATCCTTCTGTTGCACTCGGGGATATAGAAGATGGTTGCGCTGTTGGGAGTAGAAATCGGTCAGGTCAATCCGAACATCTGGATTGCGCTTGCTGGTGTATATATGGCCTTCAGGTTGGCCAGCAAAGGTGATCCCACATGGGGCCACTTGAATTGTTTATATTAGTTTCGAAGGGATATGACCGAATGGGTCTATGTAGAGGCCAGGGATAGGAAGACACGGGGTCTGTTTATTTGGGATATGCCGACTTCGCAAAAGGAATGGAAACATCTGTTTGTCCTCATATGTGGAGTCTGGGAGGGCACCCACTTGACCGAGGCTCAACGTAGAATACCAAGGACTTATCCGTCCAAAGGTATAGCAGTGGGTCTCGTGGTTTTTTTTTTTCTGGTGTTGTAGGGCCTTTGATATTTTTTGATAAGCCGTTGTTGACGTACTTGTGTTTTTTTTTTCTTGCAGTGGTTTTCAAGTGCCCTAGTCTGACCGAGGAAGAAAAGGCTGATTGTCTTGAACTCTTTGAGAAGCTAGACTGATCAGAGAGGACTCGCGATCTCCTTTGACTTCCTCACAACCTTTTGAATGTTGGCTTGATAGCCGAACTACGTAAGTAAATCATTCGTGGTATCATGTCCATTCGCTATTATATGTTGGTTAATTGTTTTTCTTTGTCTAACAATTCCTTTGTCGGCCAGCACCTCCGAATTTCATAGTCGCCGTAGCCGACCAGTGTGCGAAGAGAATGGCGAAGATTCAAGAAATAATGAAGTAGACTGAGGAGGCCAAGGTCCAAGCGTAGAAGGTCCGGGCCTCGTCGAAGGTGGATTTCCGTCAGCTCCTGAAGGGCAAGGCCCCTGCCAAAGTCAATCTAAGGCTGATGATAGCCGGGCCAACGTAGAAGACGCACTTGGCGGGATTGAGCCGCATCTTGTATTCTTTTAGGACCTTGAACATCTTGGGCAGATTGGGGATGTGTCCTTCGTTCGTTGTGCTTTTGACAAGCATGTCGTCCACGTAGACTTCCATTGTTTTTCCAATCTGGTCGGCAAACATGAAGTTAACGAGGCATTGATAAGTGGCTCCTGCGTTTTTGAGACCAAAAGGCATGAAATTGTAGCAGTAGATGCCCATATTGGTCCTGAAGCTGGTGTGGATGTGATCTTCTGGGTTCATGAGGATCTTGTTGTATCCGGAGTAGGCATCTATGATGCTGAGCAGTTCGTGACCTACGATGGCGTCCACAAGCATGTCGATTTTGGGCAAGAGGAAACTGTCCTTCGAGCAAACCTTGTTGATATCTGTGAAGTCAATGCACATGCGCTAGAGGCCTATGGATTTCTTAACGATGACCACATTGGCGACCCAAGTGACGTAGATAGCCTTCCGAACGAAGTGAATGATGTTGAGCTTGGTGATCTCGGCTTGCATGGCTAATTGCCTCTCTGCGTCATAGCTCCGATGCTTCTGCTTGACTGGTTTGAAAGATGGGTCGATGGTAAGTCTATGGCAGATCACTTTGGTGGAGATGCCCAGTATGTCCACGTATAACCATGCGAATACTTCTGCGTTGTCTTGGAGGAACTTGGTGAGGGCGGAGCGGATGTTAGGCTTCAACTTGGATCCGATTCGAACTTGGCGGTCCTTGTGAGTATTAGAAAGAGGGATCGTCTCTGTCTCTTCCACAGGTTTTACCTAACGCATATGTGCCAGGTCTCGAGGGTTCTCCGGGGGCTGTCCCTGAGTTCGCGCATGTACTTGGGGTCCACAAGGTCGTCGCCAAGTGTCGTTTCTGTGACAGAGAGTATCTCTATTGCCTCCGGGAGACCCTAGCTTATTTTGGTGAGGGCGGTGGCGTAGCATGTCTTTTCGGAAAGCTGGTCTCCATGTACCTAGCCTGTTCTAGCGGGTTTTGGGAATTTCATCAGCAGCAGGTGTGTTGATACGATGGTTCGCATCTGGTTGAGTAGGCCTCGCCCGAGTATCACATTGTAGGCAGTTAGGAAATCGACCATGAGGAACGTGGTGAGGGTGGTAGCAGTCTGAGGGTCGTGCCCATGGTGATTGGCAGGGTGATGATACCCTTGGGCAAGACAGAATCGCCTGAAAAACCCAAGAGGGGTGTGACCTTGCGGTATAGCTCCTTCTCGTCTAAGCCCATCCGCCAGAAGGCTTCCCAAAAAAGAACATTAACCGAGTTGCTGGTGTCGACGAGGATGCGGCCGACGTCGCAGTTGGGCAGGAGTGCTCGAACGATGAGGGGGTTGTCGTGTGGAAATACTATACCTTTTTCTTATTCCTCATAAAATGTGATGGTTGGCTATCCGAATTTTTCTATCTTTCCTGGTCAGCTAGCGCTGATGCTAAGCACTTGCTGGCTTGATTGTGAAGCTCTGCGGAAGTCTTTTCTCGCTCGGTTGGATGTGATGGGCGAGGACAAGGTTGGCCCTCCACTGATAGTGTTGATTTGGAGACGAGCCGGGGAAGCTTGCGCCCGTGGTAGGAGCTGGTCGAGTCTGCCCTCTCAAAAAATTTGCTTGACGATGTCCTTAAATGCGATGCATTCTTCGATGGTATGACCATTATACTTGTGGTACTGGCAAAAGGCTTCCTTGTTGACAATAGGGCGGTAGTTGGGGTTCCTAGGCTTGGCCTTCGGGATCATCTCTTCAACATTCAACAAGACATTATCGAGGGCGTTATTTAGGACCGTGTAAGTCTTGAAGTAACGTTTGGGGCCAGAACTGTTGCCTACCAATCCTCGGCCTTTGTGGATGTTGTCACCTCGCTGATACTCTCAATCATCATGACTAGACCGACACTTTTTGTCATGGTATTAAGATCCAAAGTTGAGCTTCATCTTTCCCATTTTATCCCAGTACGCCAACGTAAAGGAGTAATTGTTCCAATGGGTGATAGGGTCTCCCTTCCCTGTGTATAGGGCGATTTTTAAGGGTTTTACTCCAGTCCTGTTTCGGGATCGGAAGATCCTATCGAAGAAAGGACCAGGGTTGGCCTTTTTCATGGCTGACGCCTTACTCTTGTCCTCCATTGCCTCCAAGGCATGTATTCTCCTCAAGAAGCCTTCAATATCTTTGTTCTTAGGGGTGGGCTGGCTGGCATGGTGTTCAGTCGGTCTCTTGTTCTGATCCTAGAGGACCTTCGTTTCTTGACCTAGGAGTAGCTACCTGTCGTTGAGTCTGTCTCATCCATGTGATGGTTCTTCCGCGAGTGAGCCTCGCCTTTTCGGGTTGTTTGGAAGCCCTTACTATTCACCGCTCGGCCCGAGTTTCTGGCAGTGACCTGGTGTAAGGCCCGTGTTCTGGAGGGAACGGTAAACGATCCCACATTCCTGCGAGGGGGGAATAGTCTGGGAAGGGAACGGTGGTGTGTCTTAAAGGTGTAGGCACACACTTATCTAGTACTAGGCCTCCCTTAACTACGTTAGTAAAGGTGTGCCCTGCCAAGCGTGAGGTCTTGGGGTCAAAACCCTGCGGGTGTGGCTTTGGTCGCCCAAAGGGGACAATATCGTGTTAGATAGAGTGGGCCGCTGTGAAACTCTGATCTAAACGAGGCCTTTTGGGAGCTCAGTGGCTTTGAGTTCGGTTGGAACTCCAAAGTTAAGAGAGTTGAGGCTGGTGCAATTCCATGATGGGTGACCTCCTGGGAAGTTACACTGTGAGCTCTCGAAAACAAAACCGTGAGGGCAAGGGCAAGGAGGCCCAAAACGGACAATATCGTGCTAGATGAGTCGGGTTCTGACCGAGGAGGGTTGGGTCCTGATAGAATGGTATCAGAGCCAGACCTCGACCGGGAAGTGGCCAGCGAGGACGCTGGGCCCTAAGGAGGGTGGATTGTAAGACTCATGTCCTGGAGGGAACGGTGAACGATCCCACATTCATGCGAGGGGGGAATGGTCTGGGAAGGGAATAGTGGTGTGCCTTAAAGGTGTAGGCACACACCTATCTAGCACGATGCCTCCCTTGACCGCATTGGTAAAGGTGTGCCCTGCCAAACGTGAGGTCTTGGGGTCAAAACCCTGCGAGTGTGGCTTTGATCGCCTAGAGAGGACAATATCGTGTTAGATAGAGTGGGTCGTTGCACAACTCTGATCTAAACGAGGCCTTTTGGGAGCTCAGTGGCTTTGAGTTCGGTTGGAACTCCAAAGTTAAGCGAGTTGAGGCTGGTGCAATTCCATGATGGGTGATGTAACAACCCGTCCCAGACATTAAAGTTTAGATAGTGATTAAGGTGGGATTAGTGAGGCTAATCGGTGGTTAGGTGGCCCCGATAGGTCCGTAAGCATAGAATGACGATTTTGCCCCTGGTTCGGGCAAAAAGTTGACTTTTAGTTCGGGGAGTTAATTGAGGGTTGACCGGTGATCAGGACGTAGTTTAGGACGTCACGAATCCATAGGCAAGAGGTACGCTCGATTCCGACATCCGAGGAGGAAGTTGTGATATTCGGAAGGTTGAGGGCATTATCGTAATTTTGGTAAAGTAAGGGGAATAGTTGACTTTTTGGACGATCGGGTTTTGGTACGTTGACCGAGGATGGTTAGGTAGGTCTCGTTATCCTGAGTTCGGTGACAGACGACACGTATTCATCGGACTTACGATGTGCGAGTTACTGGTCAAGGAAGGTAGTGGCATAACCGTAAAATTGAGTTAAATAGAGGGGCAGTTTGGTCTTTTGTACTTTGGTAAGTGTGCAGCAGAGAGAAGCAGATGAAGGGCTGAGATTGGGCCATGTGGGAGAGTATGGAGTGGATGGTGACACATGCTAAAGGTGGAGTGGCTTCTGGTTGGTTCCAGTGGGTGCACGGTCCTAATTAATTGGGTGAGCCCGTGTGTGCTCGTGGAGGTTCTGAAAATCAGAGTGAAACAGAGGGAGTTTGTGAGGAAAATTGAGGGGTGATTGTGGATGTTGAAGGTTTCTGGTGAGTGAGGAGTGATCAGAAGAGTGAGAGAGATGTTGGGGTGGTGCTGAGAAGGTTAGACGGTGTGGTGGCTGTGTGTGAGGGAGTGGAGAGCTGCGGGAAAACCAAGGGGAAACAGGGAGGAAATCAGAGAGTTTGTGAGGAATCGTGGCGGTAGTGGCCGTGTACGGTGCACTTGGGCTTGTGGTGGTGTGGTGGAGGCTGAGTGGGGTCGACCAGCCCCAGCGGAACTCACGACGGCGACGGGAGGCAGGTAATTCCTCATCCTTGTTTCTGTGCTCTGTTTTGTAGACTGAGTTCAAATCGGAATTCGTGGCTTGAGAGGTAGAATCGAAGTTCATAGGGAGGTCTAGGGGACTCAGGTGAGGTCTGGGAGTCCTCTGGTTGTGCTGCCGTGATGGGGAGTGAACGGTAGGGGTTAGCACGACGGAGGAGACTCTGTGTGCTCTGTTTTGGCCGTGAGTTTCAGACGGGGAGTCGTGAACCTAGGGACTGAGTCGAAGGTTTAGGAGAGTTGGGTTAGGTTCAGTGAGGTCCTAGGAAGAGTCTGGGATAGCCACCGTGACGGGAGGTTACTTGGGTGGCCGGAAAGGAAAACAGGGCAGGCTTTGGGTTTTCCTTCGAGCTTGAGTTGACGATGTGGGGGCCGTGTCGAGGTTTGAGGAGTTGGGGAAAGATAGGGTAGGTCTGGACGAAGCTGTGGGTGAAGAAATGAGGTGAATTGGTGGCCGGACGGCGGAGAATAGGTCTCACCGGTTTGAGTTGCAGCGGCCGGTTCATCACAGTCGACTCAAGGTTGCAGGTGACACTGTAGCTGGCGCGTGAGGGCCACGCGCAGCCACTTTGGGCGGCGCGTGGGGGCGCGTGCGGCGGTTCTGGGGAAAATGGTCAACATGGTTTTTAGTCTAGGTGTTGTGTTGAGTCCATTGGAGTTGGTTTCGGGTTCATCGGACGTTATTTGAGTATAGTTTCGCGAGGGTGACGGTTTAAGGTCCCGGTTTATTACGGTTAGGGTTGGGGGATTTTTAAGGGAATTTAGGTGAATCCTCGTAGACATGTTAGTGACGTAATTTGGCGGTTGTTGACAGGATCGGGATTTCCCGAGGAAGCCGAGGAACGTGCAGGACGTTCGGGACGCGATTAAGGGTGCGGTACTGTGAGTGGACCCTTTCTCTGAACTCGAGCATGCATAACTGTTTTCAATAATTGTTTTATGGTTTTAATTCTGATTCTGTGTTTATCGAATATGCTTTGTTGGTTTTACATTGTTGCACGTTTTTGAGGAAGTACCGTATTTGGCACGTCTTACGAGAAATGTCGATTTCTGAGTAAAATGCCATGGTTTTGGGTTTTTCAAAGGATAACTGAGTTGAATGCTTAAAACGGGATTTTGAAACATGATTTGGTAATTAAAGGGTTTTCGATTTTAGAATCGGATTTCGGTAACGGATTTGGTTTTAAAGTTGGGAAGTGAATTTCCGGATTTGGGTTCGGAATGACGGTTCTGGACGCCGGAAG
The DNA here is from genome assembly GCA_032719365.1 of Prinsepia uniflora. Classification (NCBI taxonomy): domain Eukaryota; kingdom Viridiplantae; phylum Streptophyta; class Magnoliopsida; order Rosales; family Rosaceae; genus Prinsepia; species Prinsepia uniflora. The sequence continues at coordinate 25,436,675 of CM064863.1, forward strand.
GGCATCAGACCGGTGATTTCGAATTCGAGTTTGGATATGGATTTTGAAATGGTTTTCAAATGGTTTTGGATTGGATTTGCTGGATCTGGTTATTGGGTTTAAAGACCCGGATATTGATTGACGGGGGACGGGCCCGGATTGAGTTTAAAGACTCGGGAGTTTAAAGACTTGGATATATTGATTTCCCCCGTAGGCCTATTGAGTTTAAAGACTCGGGAGTTTAAAGACTCGGATATTATTGAGGCCTGGATTGAGTTTAAAGACTCGGGAGTTTAAAGACTCGGATAGGTCCAGCAGGTTTGATCAAAAAATAATGATTGACGTTCATGGTTTCTGACACGGTTTTATGATTCATATGTTGTGGTTTCTATAACTGTTTTATAGTGTTTCTGGTTCTTATGATGTTTTATAATGATTGATTTATAACTGTTTTCATAACTAGGTTATGCATGTGGTTTTAAAACGGATGGCTAAACCCGGTTTTTCTTATAAATGGTTTTAGAACTTTCCTGTTATTATGGTCCACTCACACCTTCTGTTTTAAATTGCCCTCCAGGTTGTGGAGCTAGCGCGGGGTCTTGACGTCGAGACAGTGTCTGAGGCATAGAAGTGACGAGCAGGGTCCTAGAGTGCTTAAGTTTTCTTCCGCGTGCGTGTAATTATCATCGGTTTTTATTTCTTTGTAATTCGTACTATGCTCTGTAAAACTCTAACTTCGGGATTTATTGAGTGCTTTCTCCTGCGTCTGACTACTTTTTGTGTCGGGGTGTCAGACGGGAGCAGGATTTACCTCGGATTTCGGGATGAAACCGGGGTGGGTCCTGACAGGTGACCCCCTGGGAAGTTGCACCGTGAGATCTCGAAAACAAAACCGTGAGGGCAAAGGCAAGGACGCCCAAAGCGGACAATATCGTGCTAGATGAGTCAGGTCCTGACCGAGGAGGGTTGGGTCCTAACACCTAGCGGTCGCATGAACTGGACTAGCGTGGTTCTGAAGTCCTATGGTTGGATGTTTCATAAGTTAGCCTAGCCGGAATGACTTGGCGTTCCTCCAGCAACTATCGTGCATCCTTGTAGATCTTGATTCCTGAGGGCCCTACATTAGATTGCTGGATAAGGAGTCGTCAGGAAAAGGTAGGATTTGCCCTGGGTTGTTGCTTCCTTGGTTTTTCCGGCGAGGACCTTTTGACTTTCGCGTGAGCGGTACGAAGCTGATCGGCCTGGCACTAGTCGGCCGGTCCTTTCCCCTATTGACCTTCGCGCTGGGGCATCCACGCAAGGGCAAGGGAACTCCCATATTTCTTGGCCAGAATTTGGTTTTTGGCATCAATTTTTGCATTGTTGGCCTTCAGCGCAACTACTTCGCGCATCAGGTCGTCCAATGTTTGCCAGTAGGCATCGGGAATGCTTCCTGTTGGGTTCCCTTAGGGAAAGGGGGTGTGGTTGAGCTCTCCTTCATTTGGTTTGTCCAACATGGTGCTGGACACAATCCACGATAGCTGATCTAGTGGATGAGAGCGTGGGGTGTTGTTTCAGTTTTCCACAGATGACGCCTAACTATTGATGAGAGAAATGGATCAACTTGGACTCGCTGAGCTAAGCTTCTTTGCTACTCCTCTTGGGGTAGTGAGACTTGCGTAGGAAGAGGGTAAGAGCAAAGGGACACCGGTGTGGTGCCAGCCTAACAGTCTCTGATGCTTAAGTAAGTTTAAGTGGGAAGATTACTGTAGCAATTTAGGCAGCGTTAAGGCAAGATTGTCATTACCTTTTTTGGATACGGATGCCTCTGTATTTATAGTAGCATTGAATGTGTTTGTTGGTGTTTGTCAATGTGGGATAAATTTTGTGGCATTTAGGAGCTGACAAGTGTCCTGTAGTGGTACTGGGCAACATTTATAACTTGTTAGTGGGTCCGGCCGACCAGATTTCATTGGCCTAGGAAAAGTCGGTATGTGGTTGGCTTGTAGAGGGACCAACCAGTTGTCAAGCCGATCTGCCGATTGGCCGGTCAGATGTGATCTTCCTGAGTCGTCGTGACCTTGTTGGAATGATCTGAGGGTACCTGGGGGCTGGCCGATCAGACATGGTTGGTTATCCTGAGCTTGGTGCTTGTGAGTTGTTTAAGGCAGGCCAATTTGGTCTTTAGTCGGGCTAACTAGTTTAGGTATGAACAACCAGAATCAATAACATACCTATGATGAAATAAAAGTATGAGAAAACAGAAAAACATTTAACATCAACCATGAAAGAACCAGAATAATTGATAGTAAATCAAACTTCATATATAGGAAGAACGCAGACATAATTTAGAAAGTGGGAAAAATAGTTTTCTTAATACTATTCGACTATACTGGCATTGCTTTGATGGAATTGTTATCAATAAGTAAATTTCATCAAAGCGAGGCTCCCATTTTATTGAAGAAATATATACGGAAGAATAAAACGGAATGAACATAATAGCAAGACATAAGTTTCTACACAATTTTGAGTTCTCTTACACAACACCATCAACAGTCAAAGAAGTTTCAGCAATGTTTGTGGCAACAATAAATCTCCTACAATTTGAAGGTCGAGGGCCAAAAAACACGTACCTGCATAGAGAAAGATTAATAATCAACCACAAAATTATTTTGAGTATAAATCCTAATAAAATATAATCCAAACAAATACAAAAAAAAAATTTACTTGCATGCATTTCCGGCTGCAAAGAGCCATGAAGAGGAAGGATTATGGCCAAGCTCGGAATTAACAAACACTAGAACTTCCATTAGCACAGAATTAAGAAATAAATCACAAAGAAATTAAATTTACGTGTTTAGACTCCGCTCATGAGCTTCGTCAAGAATGATCACATTGTACTGGCCAAGCTCTGGATTGGACAGACTTTCGCGAAGAAGAACTCCATCAGTGAGGTACTTAACTCCTTTCTGAAGTTCTATCTTCAAATCTAATGGTGTATCCAACTTCATCTCCTAGTTGGACACCGAGCTCCTACGAAACTCGCCTGGCGACCCAGACGGCGGCGACGAGGCGGGGCTGAGTGACGCCGACGATTCCAGACTTGGTGTAGCCTCTTCGGTGGAGTATTTGAAAGAGTTGTGTGCTCTTTCCCGAACCAGTCTCTCCAATTATCACTACGACGGGGTTTTTGTCTATTGCTTTTACGATTGTCTCTTCAAATTGAAGGATGGGCAGGTCCGCCATTGATGAAATTTTAGCCGACCTCCAAATTGCAGAGTGACAAGGAAGAAAGAAGAATATGTTTTTTTTTTGAAAAAATCAAAACCTTTATTAAAGTAACCGAATCGTAACGTTTACATTATGAGCTAAAATGTTAAAACGTCATGGGGCTCTAGGTCTTTCAATCTAAAGCAGCATTTATAACGCTTACAAAAAGTTATAACTTCATGAGCCCCTGTATTATGCTTGCGGGAGGTGTATCTAAACTGAACAGTCTCAAAAAAGGGTTGCATAGCTAGGATATATTACTCATTCGATACTAGCCTCCAGACAAATACCATAGGTGACATAATGAATCAATGGCTCCGAATTCGACTCCAAAATTACTCGCTTACAATCTAAATCTGCACTTGCAACCATAGCCGCACGTAGGGCATAAGTTTCAATCTGCAAAGCACTGCCATAGGGAAAGCCACCATCACCCCTAGCAAAAATGAACTCTCCCAACTGGGACCGCCGAACCCAACCATAGGCTTCCTGATTGTCAGTACCACTAAAGGCCCCATCACAGTTAACTTTCACAAAGCCTACAGGAGGCCGCCGCCACGAAGAACTAGTAGAGGGGGCACCACCGGCTGAGAGACCAACTGAATGAGCAGAGGCTTTGCAGTATCAGCATAGAAAACTCGGAAAATTTGGACAACATCATCTGGATAGTAGATCTAGGATAAATGGTTATCTCATTATAACACCGCTTATTCCAACACCTTCATAGTCGTCGCAGGCCAAAGCTAAACATCTGAACATTGACCTCCCCATGTCCAATCTGATTAAGTTTTCGAAAAAAAAAATTGCCAACACCCAGCAAAGTCTCCACCCATAACTCCACTCATATCAAGCTGCAAAGGACAACCATACCAGAAAAGTTGGGCAAATTTACATTGGAAGAATAAATGTACTTAAGATTCCTCAACTTCACCACACTGAGCACATAGAGTATCCACTAGAATCTGATGTCTCACCAGATTTACTCACACTGTCAAAAACTACTTGCAACATTTCCACAGAAAAGCCTTGATCCTAGGTGGAACATGCACTGACCTGATGGAGTCCCTGAGCTCCTATTGCTAGGTAAGATTATTAGTTTCCCTCAACCCCAGCTTTCGTTTGGATTCCCCACTTTTGAAGGTCAAGCGCCGCCTAATATCCTGTTTTCACAGTATATTTACCATTTCGTGCATAGTGCCAAATGTGGCTATCTGAACATCCCATAAAGCTAAGGGGTAAGGCAAGTACACTCTGAGCCTCCTCCGGACTAAATATTGTGGTAACCAACTCAGTATTCCATCGTCTACTCTCTCCATCAATCAAATTAGAAACTATTTGGGGCATAAAAGAGTGGCAGGAAAGAGGTAGGAAGGGGCTTGCGTGTGTTAAGCCATGGATAAGATAGGATATGAACATTTTTACTATCCCCAATCCTCCACTGAATCCCGGCTTGAAGTACATGTAGACCCTGTAAGATACCCTTCCAACCCCAAGAGCTACCCCGAACCTCTTTTGCTCGAAGGAGATGACCCTCAAGAAAGTACTTAGCTCACAAAACCTGGGCTAGTAGAGAGTCTAGACAAGTTAAAATTCTCCAACAAATCTTAGCAAGCATAGCAACATTAAAACAACTTAATCCTTGAAACCCAACCCCCCCCCCCCCAACCTGTTTTGGTATGGAAAGTTTGTCCCAAGAGCTCCAGTGAATCCATGTCTTATTACCTGAACTTGTGACGACCCGGACATTCAAAAAGGGAGAAATTGGAAACTTTGGGGAAAATGACGATTTTGCCCCTGGAATTAGGCAAAAAGTTGACTTTTGATTTGAGCGGTCGAACGGACTTTGACCAATGACCGTGACGTAGTTCGGGACGTCACGAGTTCATAGACAGGTGGCACGTCCAATTCCGACATTCGAGGAGAAAGTTATGACGTGCGGAAGTTGGTAAAAGGGGCCGAAAGTTGACTTTCTGATCGGGACATTGTTTGGACTTTCCGGGAGTACCGTGGGGTAGGTCTCGGGACGCTAACTCCGTAGACAGGCGGCATGCGTCAATCGGAGTCCGAACGAGAAAGTTATGGGTCTAGAACGAAGAGGGGTATTTTGGTAATTTGTTACGATAAGGGTAAAACAGTAATTGTCTTTAACGGGTGAACTTAATTGATAAAATATGTCTTGATTTGGCTGAATCAGCCTATTTGGATGGAGATTAATTCTTAAGTGACATTTGTCACTTGCTTAAGCAAATTAGTGGCATTATTTGAATGCCTAATATGACAAATTCAACCGTCCATTTTCTTTGTTTAAAATTGACCAAATTGATCGATGAAATGGGGGAAACAGAGAGAGTTTGAAACGGGAAGAGGAACCCAGAGAGAGAATGAGTAAGATTGAAGGAATAATTGAGAGAAAATCGTGCTGGAAACCCAAGAACAAACCCGAAAATCACCTAAGAACACCAAATGTCGATTTTGATTTTGTACAACGTTTCGGATGAAATTGATTAGATATTTAGTCTTCTGGGAGCTCAACGAAGCGAATCAAATCAATTGGGCAAGGAATTGGAGGCGAATCGACAGAGAACAGGCTCTGAGACGCCATTGAAGTGAGAGCTTGGGTTCGATTACTTAGAGGTGATGATTCTTGAAATTGACTTCGATTTCATATTTAGAATGACTATTAGATGCTTCTGGTATGATTAATTGAATGTTACAGGTCGTGTTTTGGTCGAACCTGAATTGGGACCGGTCGGGTTTCGATGTTGAGTCGTGGGTTTCAGGGCCTAATTTCACTAAATTGAGGTCACAGATCGGTTAGAAATAGGGAATAGATGCTAATAAGTGAAAGAAACGGTAAAATTGAGTTCGAATTGGTGAAGACCTAATCGGGTCTGATCGCGGGTCGCAGGATCCGTTTATCAGAGAAACGGGTAAGGAAGGGAACTGTTCACGGTTACTGTAGCAAGGCGCGTGAGGGCGCGTGGGCTGTTTTCTGGGAAAGTGGTCAACATGTGTTTTATTCTATACAGTGTAACGATCATTTTGGTTTTGGTTTCAAATCAATCGGATACCGTCTCGATAATGTTTTGAGGGTCCGAAGATTTAAGTTACGTATTTAATTAATATTAAATTCCAGGAAAATTATGGGAAAATTAGATGATGTAAATTGACTTGTTAGTAACCTTGAATAATGATTGTGAACAGGATTCAAGATTCCGAGCAAGTGTCGGAAATTACGAAAACGCGTGCAGCGCGGGAAACGAGCAGTTGGACGGTGTGTGAGTGGACGTTTGTTTTATAAATTGATATGCATGCATAGTTAAATGTTTTATATGATTTATGGAATGATTGAATTGCAATGATTTGATATGATTATTTTGAGATTTAATGATTATTTTAATCGGTGCTTCGGGCACGTTTTTCGAGAAAATGTGAAATGACTGTTTTGGGCGAAGGCCCGAGATTTGTAACTGGTTTTGGCTTGAATTATGAGTTGGGAACTTGATTTAATAGATTTGTGATATTTCGGCTATGATTTTACAGATTTGCGTATATTGAATTATTTAATGATTTTACGGATTGACGAGAAATGAGATTTGGGCATGTGGACCCGTGATAATGGTTTTGACATAGTTTTGATACTTGATTTGAAATAATGCTTTTGATTGTGTTTTGATGTTTGATAACTCCGGATGTGTAATTCCTGGAGGGACTCCAAATGCGTAATTCCTGGAGAAACCGGATGTGTAATTCCCGGTGAGGCTGGATGTGTAATTCCCAGCATTAGATGCCGACTCTGGTGTAATTCCCAGAGGATCCTCGGATGTGTAATTCCCGAGTTATATGCTTTATTATATGGTGAACTGATTTTATAAAATGATTTAGATGATTCATGTGTTTTATCCTATGCATGCATGATTTGTTAAACTGGAGGGTAACGGATGTGTTTCAAATGTGTTTTACATGATATTATTTTGTCCACTCACACCTTTGTTTTTGATGACCCTCCAGGCCGTGGCACAACGTTCGGGGCTGATCTCGAGGCGGAGGCATGAGCAGAAATCAGTATAGTTATCCCTGGTTTGACAGGTGCTGAAGAGTATTTCGGGACTTCAGTTAGCTTGTTAGACGGGAGCAGGACCAGGCACGGTTATCGAGGTCCAGTTGGGACGAGTCCTGTCAAATTGGTATCAGAGCTTTGGTTATTGATTTTTGTTGTTCCGTCATGCCTCCGAGACGTGCGCCCCGTGCACAGCCTGAAGATTAGAGGGACGAGGATCGAGTTAGAGAAGGCTCGGATATCGAGAGAGCTCAACGATTAGGAGCTACTGTATTTCGTGATGATTCGGGACCGGATGGTGCTGATGACTGGATCACTCGTTTGGAACGGATCTTTGATATTTTGGGATGTCCCCCGGAGGACATGGTATTATTAGCCACTTTTCTTTTGGATGGCCACGCATACCGGTGGTGGCATGCTTTACAGTTAACGGGATGGGATGCTCATACATTGACATGGGGAGTATTTCGCGAGCGATTTTTGGAGCAGTTCTACCCTCGTTCATACCGTGATGCAAAGGAAATTGAGTTTCTTCGATTTCAACAGGAGGGTATGACAGTGGCCGAATATGAACAACGATTTCTGGAATTGGCTCGCTTTGCTTCAAGGGTGGTAGCCACAGAGGGTGATAAATGTAGACGTTTTGAACTTGGTTTACGAGATGAGATTAGAGCTGTTGTGACTGTGGGATCCTATGGTACTCTCCGAGATCTCTCAGATGCCGCTATCCGTGTTGAGGCAAGTTTGCCAGCACGCGAATCTGGACGACGTCGAGAGCGTCAGGAAACTGAAACAATGAGTCATGGAACGTCGTCAAAAAGAGGAAGTTTTGGCTCCGGATTTTCTGGATCTCGGTCGGGTTTTAGCGGGGGTGGACAAGGACATTCATTTGCTCCTACAGCCGTCCCTCAGGCATCTGTCCAGTCAAGTGGAGCTTCAGTACCGTCAACTGGCAGACCTTATAACCGAGCTACCCATTTTGGTAGAGGTACCTGTTATTTTTGTGGTGAGTTTGGACATATCCGGAGGAACTGTCCACACCAACCGACGGGTGGTAGCCCGAGTGGCAGTCATGCAGAGCAAGGTTCAGGGATGGCCTCAACCTCGGGAGCTGCAAATGGGAGGGGAACTGGCAACACGAGGGGTGCACCACGCGGACGTGGTCAACCTTCAGGCCCACTTGCTCGGGTATTCGCTCTTCAACAACAAGATCCTAATGGACCACCCGAGGGGAGTTCAGCGTAATGGTGGTACCCTGTGGAATGATGTGTTGTATATTTGTACATGTTGTTGTTGTACTGTTGTATGGTTGTGTTATAAATAAAGTGAGTGCATGTTTGTTCTCTTGTGTTTGAATTTCGGGGACGAAATTCCCTAAGGGGGGAAGGTTGTGACGACCCGGACATTCAAAAAGGGAGAAATTGGAAACTTTGGGGAAAATGACGATTTTGCCCCTGGAATTAGGCAAAAAGTTGACTTTTGATTTGAGCGGTCGAACGGACTTTGACCAATGACCGTGACGTAGTTCGGGACGTCACGAGTTCATAGACAGGTGGCACGTCCAATTCCGACATTCGAGGAGAAAGTTATGACGTGCGAAAGTTGGTAAAAGGGGCCGAAAGTTGACTTTCTGATCGGGACATTGTTTGGACTTTCCGGGAGTACCGTGGGGTAGGTCTCGGGACGCTAACTCCGTAGACAGGCGGCATGCGTCAATCGGAGTCCGAACGAGAAAGTTATGGGTCTAGAACGAAGAGGGGTATTTTGGTAATTTGTTACGATAAGGGTAAAACAGTAATTGTCTTTAACGGGTGAACTTAATTGATAAAATATGTCTTGATTTGGCTGAATCAGCCTATTTGGATGGAGATTAATTCTTAAGTGACATTTGTCACTTGCTTAAGCAAATTAGTGGCATTATTTGAATGCCTAATATGACAAATTCAACCGTCCATTTTCTTTGTTTAAAATTGACCAAATTGATCGATGAAATGGGGGAAACAGAGAGAGTTTGAAACGGGAAGAGGAACCCAGAGAGAGAACGAGTAAGATTGAAGGAATAATTGAGAGAAAATCGTGCTGGAAACCCAAGAACAAACCCCGAAAATCACCTAAGAACACCAAATGTCGATTTTGATTTTGTACAACGTTTCGGATGAAATTGATTAGATATTTAGTCTTCTGAGAGCTCAACGAAGCGAATCAAATCAATTGGGCAAGGAATTGGAGGCGAATCGACAGAGAACAGGCTCTGCGACGCCATTGAAGTGAGAGCTTGGGTTCGATTACTTAGAGGTGATGATTCTTGAAATTGACTTCGATTTCATATTTAGAATGACTATTAGATGCTTCTGGTATGATTAATTGAATGTTACAGGTCGTGTTTTGGTCGAACCCGAATTGGGACCGGTCGGGTTTCGATGTTGAGTCGTGGGTTTCAGGGCCTAATTTCACTAAATTGAGGTCACAGATCGGTTAGAAATAGGGAATAGATGCTAATAAGTGAAAGAAACGGTAAAATTGAGTTCGAATTGGTGAAGACCTAATCGGGTCTGATCGCGGGTCGCAGGATCCGTTTATCAGAGAAACGGGTAAGGAGGGAACTATTCACGGTTACTGTAGCAAGGCGCGTGAACTCACGCGCAGCCGCTTGCGGCGGCACGTGAGGGCGCGTGGGCTGTTTTCTGGAAAGTGGTCAACATGTGTTTTATTCTATACAGTGTAACGATCATTTTGGTTTTGGTTTCAAATCAATCGGATACCGTCTCGATAATGTTTTGAGGGTCCGAAGATTTAAGTTACGTATTTAATTAATATTAAATTCCCGGAAAATTATGGGAAAGTTAGATGATGTAAATTGACTTGTTAGTAACCTTGAATAATGATTGTGAACAGGATTCAAGATTCCGAGCAAGTGTCGGAAATTACGGAAACGCGTGCAGCGCGGGAAACGAGCAGTTGGACGGTGTGTGAGTGGACGTTTGTTTTATAAATTGATATGCATGCATAGTTAAATGTTTTATATGATTTATGGAATGATTGAATTGCAATGTTTTGATATGATTATTTTGAGATTTAATGATTATTTTAATCGGTGCTTCGGGCACGTTTTTCGAGAAAATGTGAAATGACTGTTTTGGGCGAAGGCCCGAGATTTGTAACTGGTTTTGGCTTGAATTATGAGTTGGGAACTTGATTTAATAGATTTGTGATATTTCGGCTATGATTTTACAGATTTGCGTATATTGAATTATTTAATGATTTTACGGATTGACGAGAAATGAGATTTGGGCATGTGGACCCGTGATAATGGTTTTGACATAGTTTTGATACTTGATTTGAAATAATGCTTTTGATTGTGTTTTGATGTTTGATAACTCCGGATGTGTAATTCCTGGAGGGACTCCAGATGCGTAATTCCTGGAGAAACCGGATGTGTAATTCCCGGTGAGGCTGGATGTGTAATTCCCAGCATTAGATGCCGACTCTGGTGTAATTCCCAGAGGATCCTCGGATGTGTAATTCCCGAGTTATATGCTTTATTATATGGTGAACTGATTTTATAAAATGATTTAGATGATTCATGTGTTTTATCCTATGCATGCATGATTTGTTAAACTGGAGGGTAACGGATGTGTTTCAAATGTGTTTTACATGATATTATTTTGTCCACTCACACCTTTGTTTTTGATGACCCTCCAGGCCGTGGCACAACGTTCGGGGCTGATCTCGAGGCGGAGGCATGAGCAGAAATCAGTATAGTTATCCCTGGTTTGACAGGTGCTGAAGAGTATTTCGGGACTTCAGTTAGCTTGTTAGACGGGAGCAGGACCAGGCACGGTTATCGAGGTCCAGTTGGGACGAGTCCTGTCAAATTGGTATCAGAGCTTTGGTTATTGATTTTTGTTGTTCCGTCATGCCTCCGAGACGTGCGCCCCGTGCACGGCCTGAAGATGAGAGGGACGAGGATCGAGTTAGAGAAGGCTCGGATATCGAGAGAGCTCAACGATTAGGAGCTACTGTATTTCGTGATGATTCGGGACCGGATGGTGCTGATGACTGGATCACTCGTTTGGAACGGATCTTTGATATTTTGGGATGTCCCCCGGAGGACATGGTATTATTAGCCACTTTTCTTTTGGATGGCCACGCATACCGGTGGTGGCATGCTTTACAGTTAACGGGATGGGATGCTCATACATTGACATGGGGAGTATTTCGCGAGCGATTTTTGGAGCAGTTCTACCCTCGTTCATACCGTGATGCAAAGGAAATTGAGTTTCTTCGATTTCAACAGGAGGGTATGACAGTGGCCGAATATGAACAACGATTTCTGGAATTGGCTCGCTTTGCTTCAAGGGTGGTAGCCACAGAGGGTGATAAATGTAGACGTTTTGAACTTGGTTTACGAGATGAGATTAGAGCTGTTGTGACTGTGGGATCCTATGGTACTCTCCGAGATCTCTCAGATGCCGCTATCCGTGTTGAGGCAAGTTTGCCAGCACGCGAATCTGGACGACGTCGAGAGCGTCAGGAAACTGAAACAATGAGTCATGGAACGTCGTCAAAAAGAGGAAGTTTTGGCTCCGGATTTTCTGGATCTCGGTCGGGTTTTAGCGGGGGTGGACAAGGACATTCATTTGCTCCTACAGCCGTCCCTCAGGCATCTGTCCAGTCAAGTGGAGCTTCAGTACCGTCAACTGGCAGACCTTATAACCGAGCTACCCATTTTGGTAGAGGTACCTGTTATTTTTGTGGTGAGTTTGGACATATCCGGAGGAACTGTCCACACCAACCGACGGGTGGTAGCCCGAGTGGCAGTCATGCAGAGCAAGGTTCAGGGATGGCCTCAACCTCGGGAGCTGCAAATGGGAGGGGAACTGGCAACACGAGGGGTGCACCACGCGGACGTGGTCAACCTTCAGGCCCACTTGCTCGGGTATTCGCTCTTCAACAACAAGATCCTAATGGACCACCCGAGGGGAGTTCAGCGTAATGGTGGTACCCTGTGGAATGATGTGTTGTATATTTGTACATGTTGTTGTTGTACTGTTGTATGGTTGTGTTATAAATAAAGTGAGTGCATGTTTGTTCTCTTGTGTTTGAATTTCGGGGACGAAATTCCCTAAGGGGGGAAGGTTGTGACGACCCGGACATTCAAAAAGGGAGAAATTGGAAACTTTGGGGAAAATGACGATTTTGCCCCTGGAATTAGGCAAAAAGTTGACTTTTGATTTGAGCGGTCGAACGGACTTTGACCAATGACCGTGACGTAGTTCGGGACGTCACGAGTTCATAGACAGGTGGCACGTCCAATTCCGACATTCGAGGAGAAAGTTATGACGTGCGAAAGTTGGTAAAAGGGGCCGAAAGTTGACTTTCTGATCGGGACATTGTTTGGACTTTCCGGGAGTACCGTGGGGTAGGTCTCGGGACGCTAACTCCGTAGACAGGCGGCATGCGTCAATCGGAGTCCGAACGAGAAAGTTATGGGTCTAGAACGAAGAGGGGTATTTTGGTAATTTGTTACGATAAGGGTAAAACAGTAATTGTCTTTAACGGGTGAACTTAATTGATAAAATATGTCTTGATTTGGCTGAATCAGCCTATTTGGATGGAGATTAATTCTTAAGTGACATTTGTCACTTGCTTAAGCAAATTAGTGGCATTATTTGAATGCCTAATATGACAAATTCAACCGTCCATTTTCTTTGTTTAAAATTGACCAAATTGATCGATGAAATGGGGGAAACAGAGAGAGTTTGAAACGGGAAGAGGAACCCAGAGAGAGAACGAGTAAGATTGAAGGAATAATTGAGAGAAAATCGTGCTGGAAACCCAAGAACAAACCCCGAAAATCACCTAAGAACACCAAATGTCGATTTTGATTTTGTACAACGTTTCGGATGAAATTGATTAGATATTTAGTCTTCTGAGAGCTCAACGAAGCGAATCAAATCAATTGGGCAAGGAATTGGAGGCGAATCGACAGAGAACAGGCTCTGCGACGCCATTGAAGTGAGAGCTTGGGTTCGATTACTTAGAGGTGATGATTCTTGAAATTGACTTCGATTTCATATTTAGAATGACTATTAGATGCTTCTGGTATGATTAATTGAATGTTACAGGTCGTGTTTTGGTCGAACCCGAATTGGGACCGGTCGGGTTTCGATGTTGAGTCGTGGGTTTCAGGGCCTAATTTCACTAAATTGAGGTCACAGATCGGTTAGAAATAGGGAATAGATGCTAATAAGTGAAAGAAACGGTAAAATTGAGTTCGAATTGGTGAAGACCTAATCGGGTCTGATCGCGGGTCGCAGGATCCGTTTATCAGAGAAACGGGTAAGGAAGGGAACTATTCACGGTTACTGTAGCAAGGCGCGTGAACTCACGCGCAGCCGCTTGCGGCGGCACGTGAGGGCGCGTGGGCTGTTTTCTGGAAAGTGGTCAACATGTGTTTTATTCTATACAGTGTAACGATCATTTTGGTTTTGGTTTCAAATCAATCGGATACCGTCTCGATAATGTTTTGAGGGTCCGAAGATTTAAGTTACGTATTTAATTAATATTAAATTCCCGGAAAATTATGGGAAAGTTAGATGATGTAAATTGACTTGTTAGTAACCTTGAATAATGATTGTGAACAGGATTCAAGATTCCGAGCAAGTGTCGGAAATTACGGAAACGCGTGCAGCGCGGGAAACGAGCAGTTGGACGGTGTGTGAGTGGACGTTTGTTTTATAAATTGATATGCATGCATAGTTAAATGTTTTATATGATTTATGGAATGATTGAATTGCAATGTTTTGATATGATTATTTTGAGATTTAATGATTATTTTAATCGGTGCTTCGGGCACGTTTTTCGAGAAAATGTGAAATGACTGTTTTGGGCGAAGGCCCGAGATTTGTAACTGGTTTTGGCTTGAATTATGAGTTGGGAACTTGATTTAATAGATTTGTGATATTTCGGCTATGATTTTACAGATTTGCGTATATTGAATTATTTAATGATTTTACGGATTGACGAGAAATGAGATTTGGGCATGTGGACCCGTGATAATGGTTTTGACATAGTTTTGATACTTGATTTGAAATAATGCTTTTGATTGTGTTTTGATGTTTGATAACTCCGGATGTGTAATTCCTGGAGGGACTCCAGATGCGTAATTCCTGGAGAAACCGGATGTGTAATTCCCGGTGAGGCTGGATGTGTAATTCCCAGCATTAGATGCCGACTCTGGTGTAATTCCCAGAGGATCCTCGGATGTGTAATTCCCGAGTTATATGCTTTATTATATGGTGAACTGATTTTATAAAATGATTTAGATGATTCATGTGTTTTATCCTATGCATGCATGATTTGTTAAACTGGAGGGTAACGGATGTGTTTCAAATGTGTTTTACATGATATTATTTTGTCCACTCACACCTTTGTTTTTGATGACCCTCCAGGCCGTGGCACAACGTTCGGGGCTGATCTCGAGGCGGAGGCATGAGCAGAAATCAGTATAGTTATCCCTGGTTTGACAGGTGCTGAAGAGTATTTCGGGACTTCAGTTAGCTTGTTAGACGGGAGCAGGACCAGGCACGGTTATCGAGGTCCAGTTGGGACGAGTCCTGTCAAATTGGTATCAGAGCTTTGGTTATTGATTTTTGTTGTTCCGTCATGCCTCCGAGACGTGCGCCCCGTGCACGGCCTGAAGATGAGAGGGACGAGGATCGAGTTAGAGAAGGCTCGGATATCGAGAGAGCTCAACGATTAGGAGCTACTGTATTTCGTGATGATTCGGGACCGGATGGTGCTGATGACTGGATCACTCGTTTGGAACGGATCTTTGATATTTTGGGATGCCCCCCGGAGGACATGGTATTATTAGCCACTTTTCTTTTGGATGGCCACGCATACCGGTGGTGGCATGCTTTACAGTTAACGGGATGGGATGCTCATACATTGACATGGGGAGTATTTCGCGAGCGATTTTTGGAGCAGTTCTACCCTCGTTCATACCGTGATGCAAAGGAAATTGAGTTTCTTCGATTTCAACAGGAGGGTATGACAGTGGCCGAATATGAACAACGATTTCTGGAATTGGCTCGCTTTGCTTCAAGGGTGGTAGCCACAGAAGGTGATAAATGTAGACGTTTTGAACTTGGTTTACGAGATGAGATTTGAGCTGTTGTGACTGTGGGATCCTATGGTACTCTCCGAGATCTCTCAGATGCCGCTATCCGTGTTGAGGCAAGTTTGCCAGCACGCGAATCTGGACGACGTCGAGAGCGTCAGGAAACTGAAACAATGAGTCATGGAACGTCGTCAAAAAGAGGAAGTTTTGGCTCCGGATTTTCTGGATCTCGGTCGGGTTTTAGCGGGGGTGGACAAGGACATTCATTTGCTCCTACAGCCGTCCCTCAGGCATCTGTCCAGTCAAGTGGAGCTTCAGTACCGTCAACTGGCAGACCTTATAACCGAGCTACCCATTTTGGTAGAGGTACCTGTTATTTTTGTGGTGAGTTTGGACATATCCGGAGGAACTGTCCACACCAACCGACGGGTGGTAGCCCGAGTGGCAGTCATGCAGAGCAAGGTTCAGGGATGGCCTCAACCTCGGGAGCTGCAAATGGGAGGGGAACTGGCAACACGAGGGGTGCACCACGCGGACGTGGTCAACCTTCAGACCCACTTGCTCGGGTATTCGCTCTTCAACAACAAGATCCTAATGGACCACCCGAGGGGAGTTCAGCGTAATGGTGGTACCCTGTGGAATGATGTGTTGTATATTTGTACATGTTGTTGTTGTACTGTTGTATGGTTGTGTTATAAATAAAGTGAGTGCATGTTTGTTCTCTTGTGTTTGAATTTCGGGGACGAAATTCCCTAAGGGGGGAAGGTTGTGACGACCCGGACATTCAAAAAGGGAGAAATTGGAAACTTTGGGGAAAATGACGATTTTGCCCCTGGAATTAGGCAAAAAGTTGACTTTTGATTTGAGCGGTCGAACGGACTTTGACCAATGACCGTGACGTAGTTCGGGACGTCACGAGTTCATAGACAGGTGGCACGTCCAATTCCGACATTCGAGGAGAAAGTTATGACGTGCGAAAGTTGGTAAAAGGGGCCGAAAGTTGACTTTCTGATCGGGACATTGTTTGGACTTTCCGGGAGTACCGTGGGGTAGGTCTCGGGACGCTAACTCCGTAGACAGGCGGCATGCGTCAATCGGAGTCCGAACGAGAAAGTTATGGGTCTAGAACGAAGAGGGGTATTTTGGTAATTTGTTACGATAAGGGTAAAACAGTAATTGTCTTTAACGGGTGAACTTAATTGATAAAATATGTCTTGATTTGGCTGAATCAGCCTATTTGGATGGAGATTAATTCTTAAGTGACATTTGTCACTTGCTTAAGCAAATTAGTGGCATTATTTGAATGCCTAATATGACAAATTCAACCGTCCATTTTCTTTGTTTAAAATTGACCAAATTGATCGATGAAATGGGGGAAACAGAGAGAGTTTGAAACGGGAAGAGGAACCCAGAGAGAGAACGAGTAAGATTGAAGGAATAATTGAGAGAAAATCGTGCTGGAAACCCAAGAACAAACCCCGAAAATCACCTAAGAACACCAAATGTCGATTTTGATTTTGTACAACGTTTCGGATGAAATTGATTAGATATTTAGTCTTCTGAGAGCTCAACGAAGCGAATCAAATCAATTGGGCAAGGAATTGGAGGCGAATCGACAGAGAACAGGCTCTGCGACGCCATTGAAGTGAGAGCTTGGGTTCGATTACTTAGAGGTGATGATTCTTGAAATTGACTTCGATTTCATATTTAGAATGACTATTAGATGCTTCTGGTATGATTAATTGAATGTTACAGGTCGTGTTTTGGTCGAACCCGAATTGGGACCGGTCGGGTTTCGATGTTGAGTCGTGGGTTTCAGGGCCTAATTTCACTAAATTGAGGTCACAGATCGGTTAGAAATAGGGAATAGATGCTAATAAGTGAAAGAAACGGTAAAATTGAGTTCGAATTGGTGAAGACCTAATCGGGTCTGATCGCGGGTCGCAGGATCCGTTTATCAGAGAAACGGGTAAGGAAGGGAACTATTCACGGTTACTGTAGCAAGGCGCGTGAACTCACGCGCAGCCGCTTGCGGCGGCACGTGAGGGCGCGTGGGCTGTTTTCTGGAAAGTGGTCAACATGTGTTTTATTCTATACAGTGTAACGATCATTTTGGTTTTGGTTTCAAATCAATCGGATACCGTCTCGATAATGTTTTGAGGGTCCGAAGATTTAAGTTACGTATTTAATTAATATTAAATTCCCGGAAAATTATGGGAAAGTTAGATGATGTAAATTGACTTGTTAGTAACCTTGAATAATGATTGTGAACAGGATTCAAGATTCCGAGCAAGTGTCGGAAATTACGGAAATGCGTGCAGCGCGGGAAACGAGCAGTTGGACGGTGTGTGAGTGGACGTTTGTTTTATAAATTGATATGCATGCATAGTTAAATGTTTTATATGATTTATGGCATGATTGAATTGCAATGATTTGATATGATTATTTTGAGATTTAATGATTATTTTAATCGGTGTTTCGGGCACGTTTTTCGAGAAAATGTGAAATGACTGTTTTGGGCGAAGGCCCGAGATTTGTAACTGGTTTTGGCTTGAATTATGAGTTGGGAACTTGATTTAATAGATTTGTGATATTTCGGCTATGATTTTACAGATTTGCGTATATTGAATTATTTAATGATTTTACGGATTGACGAGAAATGAGATTTGGGCATGTGGACCCGTGATAATGGTTTTGACATAGTTTTGATACTTGATTTGAAATAATGTTTTTGATTGTGTTTTGATGTTTGATAACTCCAGATGTGTAATTCCTGAAGGGACTCCAGATGCGTAATTCCTGGAGAAACCGGATGTGTAATTCCCGGTGAGGCTGGATGTGTAATTCCCAGCATTGGATGCCGACTCTGGATGTGTAATTCCCAGAGGATCCTCGGATGTGTAATTCCCGAGTTATATGCTTTATTATATGGTGAACTGATTTTATAAAATGATTTAGATGATTGATGTGTTTTATCCGATGCATGCATGATTTGTTAAACTGGAGGGTAACAGATGTGTTTCAAATGTGTTTTACATGATATTATTTTGTCCACTCACACCTTTGTTTTTGATGACCCTCTAGGCCGTGGCACAACGTTCGGGGCTGATCTCGAGGCGGAGGCATGAGCAGAAATCAGTATAGTTATCCCTGGTTTGACAGGTGCTGAAGAGTACTTTCGGGACTTCAGTTAGCTTGTCAGACGGGAGCAGGACCAGGCACGGTTATCGAGGTCCAGTTGGGACGGGTCCTGTCAGAACTCCTTCACCAGAAATTCGCCATAATCTTAGTAAAATCGCGACACACAACTACAGTGACACGACCCACCCCCAATCCCCCGGGATTAAGGGCTAAGTCATGCTCTCGTCTAACTTACGTGTGACACGAAGGCTAAACCGACGTCCAACCTCCATGTAACACGTAAGCCGGACAAGGGATTTCCAAAACGAGCCGTCCACAAGTTCCGTACTTCTCAGAGCGCGCAGAATCTACTGTGGAACGCGTGTGTGATGTCTCCGTCTCTCTCTACCAACAGCCCGCACCGCAATAACCTGGAGGGTATCGAAAACACAAAAAGACTGTGAGTGGACAAAAATAAATAGTAAGTTCAAAAACAGTTCATAAGAAATTACATTTATACCCTCCGCAAAAAACCAATGCATGCATATGAAAACCATTCCATAAAACCATTTCATATCCAAAAGCGATCATTGAAAACCAGAATCGTTTCTTTCCTCAAATCCGAAATTCAAATCCAGGGCCTCAGCCCAAAATCATAAATCCTCATCAAGTATGGGAACTCTGCCCAAAAATCATCAAATCCAAATCATCCGGGTCATTGCCCAAAACATCTGAAAGCTAGTGAAAAACATCAATCAATCAAGTTGATGGATCTCAAATGTGCCCGAGTCTTCAAACTCAAAACCATGCGCATAATCAGGCCTTCCCGGGATATCAGCTAGTCTTTAAACTCAAAACACAATCAACAGGCCTCGGGGGATATCACAATAATCGAGTTTTTAAACTCAAAACATATACCGAGTCTTTAAACTCAAAACATATCAATCCAGGGCCCTCCCCCGTCAATCAACCGAGTCTTTAAACTCAAAACCAGATCCAGCAGTTTTCTTTTCTTTTTTCCGGATCTTTAAACCCAATACCATTTTTCAATCAAGTGAAAACCATAGAAAATCCATATCCCAATTTGCAATAATGATTCCATAAGCCAGCATCCGGAACCATCATCTTGAACCCAAATCCAGAATTTCTCTTCCAAGTTTCAAAATCGAATCAAGAATCATCTTTTCAAAATCCAATTCCCAAACCGAAATCTCGTTTATCGAAATCACATGATCAGGGATTCAAGCCCGAAATCACTTTTCCCAAAATCCATTATAAAATCATATTTCAAATCCCGAAATCAAATCATCAAATCATGATCAACTCACAATAGAACTCGAAAACTCGTAAACCGTGCAAATACGTAATAATCTCGAAATACGTGCAAAATCGTAAAATATCAAGATCAAATCATAAACATAGAAATCGCATATAGAAAACATATAAAAACATATATGCATGCATCATAAGTTTGAAAGCAAAGTCCACTCACAGACCATTAGCGTCGCCGTCTCGATACGCGCGTAATTACGCTTTCCCGGCTAATCCACTATCACTGGCTTTCCTGAACCTGCCCAAATCCCATAAGAATGTAACTAACTACTTCATAAAGCTTATACTAAAGCCCCGTAATTTTCCTGAATTTTTAACTATTTTTAACTGAGCCCTAAAATCTTCGGACATCCCGAAACATATCGAGACGATGTCCAATCAACTCGAAACCAATCCCAAAATATTTGTTACATCGAATACTTTAAAAGTCATGTTGGAACCTTCCCCAAAAGGGGCCCCAACCGCCCTCACGCGCCGCCCAAAGGGGCTGCGCGTGGGAGCCACGCGCCTTACTGTTCATTGTCTTCAAGCTTAGTCAAACCCGGTCCAGACCTGTCCAGTTTAGACCGGTCCAACCCGAACCGGCGTGGGAGGTTCGACGCTCTAAATCGTCCATTCCTCAACCGTTTTCAGTCCTAATCCATTCAATAGTTTTGTCCAGTAATGTCTTACACAATCACGACTTTAAACACACTAAATTGAAGTCTGAAGCATACCGTTCGATCAAAGAACCAGAGGTCTAGAATTTCTTCTCTGTGCTCTGGTGATTCCGGCCACCTCGGACCGTAGTTCCAAGCCCAAAACCTCACCTAATCAACCAACGAGGGTATTAGCCGTCAAAACGTGAGTTGCCATTTTTAGCTAAACTAAGACAGTTCACGGCAATTGACACTTACCGCCCCCTTCAAGCCGCAAAACCAGGCTATTTGATTTCCTAGGCCTCCAGTAACACTTTCCACCCCTTAGAATTGATCAACAACCAGAAAATCAGACGTTATCAATTTTTTGAATTTTAAACAAAACTCGCGGTTACGACATACCTTTACTGTCGTGCCCTACCGCGACTTCCACCGTCATCCTCTCACCTTCCTTAAACGTTTTCCTGCATGGATAATGGGTCAGGGAAGATAATTGTTCGTGTTGGTGTAAGAGTGGACGCTCAACCTCTGTTTTTCACTCTGTGTTCCTCCCTAAACCCGTGTAACATTTCTCCCAAAGTTTAAAACCAAGCAAAGCGGTAAGAAACCTTCCACGGCCTTCCAGTAGGGGACAAGTGTCCCAAATCTGGTGGACAACCAATCCTGAGGCAGCCAAGTGTCCTCTGACAACTGGGCACCAATCCTCATGCAAGCCAATTGACCAAAATGCCCTTGAGGTGAAATTACCAAAATGCCCCTCGCACGTTTAGACCAAAATCTAAGCCGTCCGAAATCCAATGACCACGTGCTGCCTGTCGTTGTACTCAGAGGACCGAAACCTACCTAACGGTCCTCGAATTACGTGAAAAATCCATGTCGTTTGAAAAGTCAACAAATTGCCCATTTTTAGCTAAATTACCAAATTACCCTTGAACTTCCAAACATCATAACTTCCTCCTCGGATGTCGGAATCTGTCGTGTCACCTGTCTATAAACTCGTGACGTCCCGTACCACGTCACAGTCATCGGTCAAAGTCTGGTTGGCCGCTCGAACCAAAAGTCAACTGTTTGCCCAATTCCAAGGGCAAAATCTTCATTTTGCACCGTCCGTCCGAAATCGTCCAACTAATTACTGATTAACCTCACTAATCCGTCATTAATCACTAATCTAATCCTGGAACGGGTCGTTACATACAGGAAGTAAAAGCAGGACATATAATATATATGCATAGCCACAGCCACAGATTTCAATAAAACCTCCTTACCCGTAAGTGATAAGAATTTCTCAGCCCACCCATGAATACGACCCGTAATACGGTTCCTGGTCTCTTCAAAGACCTTCTTCTTTGAGGCCCCAAAATCTGCCATCAACCCCAGATATTTCCTAAAACCATCATTGCACTTAATCCCTAGAATAGTGGGCAGCTCCTCCTTGGTGCCCCGAGCAAAATCATCACTAAAAAGGATTGAGCTTTTTTCAAAATTTTTGAGTTGACTAGACTCCGCAGCATATGAGTTCAAAATCTCTTTTACACATGAAGCCTCAAACCTAGTGGCCTTACAAATTAAAACTGAGTCATCGGTAAAAAGAAGATGGGTAAGAGTAATACCATTGGGGATGAGCCGAATCCCTCGAAGAGAACCTTCCTCCTCTCGTTTCTGAATAATAGTAATAAGACCCTTAACACATAGCACAAAAAGGAAAGGCGAGAGAGGATCACCTTGTTGTATACCACGCGAAGACCGGATAAAGCCAATTGGTTCGCCATTAACTAAATATTGTAGGTGGCAAAAGTGACAAACTATAACCCACTAAATAAAGGAGTCACCAAATTCAAACTTCTTCCTCACAATCTATAGAAAACTCCACTCAACACGATCATAAGCCTTAGCCATGTCAAGCTTCAAAACCATTTCCTCCTCCTCCACCCCTCGCTTTTTTTTTCAATGTATGTAAGACTTCATGCACGGCTAAGATTTTATCAAGAATCTATCTACCCTCAACAAAATCAGACTGGATTGGACTAATAACTCGTTTCAACACCTTCTTTAAACAGGTAGTGAGAATCTTGGAGATAATCTTATAGATATCATTGCATAAGGCTATGGGTCTCAATTAAGTCATATGAGTAGGGTTAGGTACCTTTGGGATCAAAGCAATATTTGTGTGATTGTAGTGACCTCGCAGATGACCTGTGGCAAAATACGCATGAATGAAAGTAATCACATCCAAACAAATTATCCCCCAATGTTTGTGATAAAAAGCAGTAGTGAAACCATCAGGGCCTGGGGATTTCGTGGGATACAAGGATAACATAGCATGTCTAATACAATTTAGATGAATAATATATCTACTAGTTATAACTTTGCAGGTGCACTAAATCGTGTATGAGAGTATAGTAGGATGCAAAGGCTGATCCCTCGAGCACTTGTTCAATGGTTATTTCACTTTAGTTTGGATTATGATAAACTTATATTAAAGTAAATATAAATGGGAAATTTTGTTAATTAATGTTTATGCAAATGAATTAACAAAACAAAATTTAAAGCAACAAAAAATTGATTGATTTAAGATAGGTGATTAAGGAGAATCATGGCTTATCGACTCTAACCAATTGTAGTTTTCATTAAATTCCCTTGAACTAACTATTATGAAACTTCTAAATTAGGTGCACGTGCCTCAGATAGGGTGTATATTCACTCGACACATTCATTCCCTCTTACTTAGCATGTTTTAGACATGGCGTATACCTAGAACGTCTCTTACCACTAGATAATGCATGACATACTAAGGGAATTTTCTGATATCACTTTAACCTAGAAAAATGGCATACAATCCCAGGTTTCACGAGTTAAGACTACGAATGCGTAACAACCCGTCTAGAGTGCACGAGATTAATTGAGGATTACTTAAGGATTATTGTGGCTAATCGGGAATTAGTAGAAGATTTTCAGACGGTTGGTGTAAAATGACAATTTTGCCTTTGGGAATGGGTAAAAATTTGACTTTTGAATTGGATGGTCAAATGCAACTGGATCGAGGACCGTTCCATAGATCAGGATGTTACGAGTCCGTAGACAGCCGGTACGTCGAATGAGGAGGCTATGGTTCACGAAAGAAATCGTGAACTATTCATGAATTGTTTGATTTTCAAAAAGTTTGTTTTTAGTGGGACCCAAATATCTGATTTTGGACCATAGGATGAGTGACACTTGTCACCCACCCTATGGCCCATTTCATATACACATGCATCATCACCATCATCCTTCATTCATCTTCAATTCTCACATTTTCCTTCTCCAACCCGTGCCCAATCCCCAACCATCATCTTCATCACTCCATCTTCCATTGTGAGGCCGTGAGGGTGAGAGAGAGAGAGAGAGAGAGGTTGTGGGGGTAGCTTGGATAGAGGAATTGCCATGGGGGTGGCCGGAATCTGCGAAGAACAAAGGTAAGTCATGGGTTTGAATTTTGGGTTTCGAATTTTGATAGTTTTGATCGATTCTAAGCCCACAAACATGTTCTTTGAGCTCCTACCAGATTGTAGGTGCAAGTTTGGACGGATTTGGACGATGGGAGTGGTCAGAATGTCGATACGAAGTTTGGCCAAAACTTTGGGAGGCCATAACTTTCAAACCATATACTTTCTTCATTTTCTAGGTTCAAATTTGGATTCCTAGGGTTGAGTAGATGAATTTGCTTTGGTAGAACGTTGAATTTAGTTGAGAAATGAGTGAGATATCAAGGTTTGAAATTTCGAACAAAAATGGAGTTTTTTCGGCCGCTGGAGATGGCGGCGCAGTGCGACGTTGGTCGTCTTCTCCAGCGAGCCTTGGCCGGGTTGACTGAGTTGGCCGACCAAGTTGACACGTTGACCAACTAAGTTAATATGTTGACTGACCGACTTAACTTGTTGACTTTGACCGTCGACTCGTTGACTTTGATCGTTGGGCGCTGACGTTAGCGTGACGTTAGCCTTGACTTTGACCAGGAACTTTGACTCGCGCGTGGGAGCGCGTGGGTAGAAATTTCGAGGTGGAACTGATCTTGTTCAAAAGTTTTCGACGATTCGGATCCAACAGTGGTGGTTTTGGGTTGATTCGGATCCAATAGTGGTGGTTTCGTATATATGTGGTATTGCAAGTATTTCAATGATTTATGCTTTCTGATATACCTGGCCTAAGGATTTTATATGTGCTTGTGGTTTCAAATGATTTGAATAATAAAAGGATTTCGGATTTGGAAATATTATCTCAGGCTTGAGGCCCAGTTGATTTATGAGATATTGGGCTTAAGGCCCAATTAGTTTATGGTATCGAGCATGAGTCCCAATTGTGGTTTATAAATGAGATTTCGGGTTTGAAACTCTATGGCAATGAATTGAGATGAGGCCTTATGAGATTTGGTTTTCGATTTGGATCTGGATATGGATTTTGGGCTGAGTCCCTATGATTTGTGGATTTGGATCGGATTCGGGGAATCCTGATTTTGTGGAAACTATACCTCGGGCAGAGACCCTATTTAAATGGTTTAAAACTGGATTTGAGGTATAAATGGTTTTACGATGGTTTTCCACTGATTCGATTTCAGTTTTACATACCATCCTTACGAGTTGTTGTCTTCTCCAGACATCACGTAGTATCCTGGAGTAGTCACGGAGCATTGCCTAAGAGGGGCCACTCTAAGAAGAGGCTCAGGATCAAGATTGCTATGGATTGATATACCCCGGGTAGTGATCTGAGGAAGGCATACCATTACGATACCGACCCAGACACTAGTGGACCCAAGAGGACCCTCGGACTTGAGACCCCAAGTAGCACGCGTAGCTTTGGAACCGTGACAATATTGATTAAACATCTAGGATGTCAGCATCTGGGATGCCAAGGATTGATATATTGTATTTTCTTGGTTTTGGGCAGAGACCCACGTGGTTTAGTTTTGGGCTGATACCCTACTGTGGAAATGGAAATGATTGAGAAATGTTTTTCCTTGTGGTTTGATTTGAGAAGCATTTTTCATTGATTAAAGCTTCGGAAGCCTCATAATCAAATTTAAATAAAATGGTTGTTCTAACCGATTTTCTGATGCATTCATGCTTTTTAGTGAAAGGTATAAATGTCTTTTCAGAAATGATTTTGTAAATTTTTTATTTTCGTTCACTCATAGCTTTTACTGTTTTTAATACCCTTCAGGTTGATCGCAAATACAGGCAGTAGTAGAGATGGAGACATCACATGTTGCCACAGATCCTGGCGCACTCTAGTTGCCCCGAGAGGGATTGGGTGTATCCCTGGTCTGGCACGGGGTGTCAGACGGAAGCATGGCACATCCAACGTTAATCCCGGGGGGATTGGGATGGGTCGTGTCAGAATGGGAGTCCACCCTTTAAATGTGATGTTACAATTCACAAGGTAACCTTTGAAGCCTATGATACATGCATTAGTAGGGAGAGGTGATAAGATTTTCTTGTGGTATGACTCTTTATGTTCTTTGGATCTTTTTTTCTTCTTGGAGTGCTGATCTGGTGGCTATCTCCGGTTTACTTAGAGAGAAGAGGCTTGCAGCTATCAATAATGGTAGTAGGTGGAATTGTCCTTTCACCAATCACCTCGAGTCCTTGTTATACATCTTGCTAGTGATTTCATTTTCCTTAACCTTTCCATAAATGACTTTTTTATTTGGAAGGCTTGTGGGGATAGAAAATTTACTTTGTCTTCTATGTGGAACCCGTGCATGCTTCTATGGTTGCTTCTCAACGAGATAATCTCATTTGAAAAAAAAAAACATGATACCTTATTTGGGTTTCATTCTTTTGCTTGCAATTCAGAACAAACTATCTACTTTTGACCTCATTTGGCATTTCTCTAATCGTCCAAATGAGGATTGTGTGCTTTGTAGGTTAGACCCTCAGTCCCATCAACACCTTTTTATTTGATTGCTCATTCTCTGAGAGTATTTCGAGTTGTATTTTGGGTAGGTGCGGGGTTCCTTGGCTCAGACCCGCATGACCTTCCTTCGTTGACAACGTCTCTTTACTGCAGAAGGGAGGTTCTCTTGGATTGCTGGTCTGAGAGTTGGCCCTTGTTGTCACGATTTACTGCATTTGGGCTAAACGTAATCGACATGTGTTTAGCTGAGGTTGGCTTCTGCCTGGGACTATTATCAAGATTATATATGATTTAATTAGATGTAAGCTTTGCTCTTTAAGTTTAATTGTAATTCTTATGATATTAGGATTGCTAACTACTAGCATATTGCTACAATGTGATCCTCTTTTTCCTTCTTGTGATGTGACCTTAAGGTCTTGTTAATGGTTTTGTGATTTTTTGCTAGGATTGCTCCTTTGATTAATACATTTGATTTATCTTAAAAAAAAAGGCCTACCTAAGACCATCTCTAGTAATAGGGTCCTAAAGGGCTACCTAAACCAAAATTTTGGACTCCAAAAAATAGTTTTTAATGAATAGTTTAGAACTATATTTTACCATCTCCCGCAGTTGAAAGTTATATTATATTTCGTTTAATATTTTAATGTTTAATATTTGTTTGAGTTTAATGAATTAATAAATACACTAAATTCATGTTTTAACTATTTTTCAAATATATGACATATATAAGATTTGTTTGTCTCGTGCTCGTGAAATTCGTATTTTTTAATTATTATTTTCAAATAATAAAATTATTAAGATATGGTTAAGATAATTTGATAGGTGTAAACACCTGATTAATTCTTGAGATTTACTATCTCTGAATTGGGAACTATCTCTCAATTGTCCCAATTTATTGTAATAAATAAATGTTAAGTTCTGCAAAATTTAAATAGTCATATTTAAATTAACTAATTATTTAAACTTGAAAAATGTTTTGTTATTAATTAGTAGCCTAGGAACATTAAAAAGCTTAGGCATATCTAGGTTAATGGGTATTGATTAAGTACTTGGGCATGCACACATGATGAAGAGTTGTGGGGAGTGGCAAAGTGAGGAGTCCAACAATTAATCCGTCACAAAAAAAGGGTCAGGTGTTATATTTGGCTGACCCTTTAGTCTAAAGACATATTTGACCCTTTATTCATATTTAAGATGCTTAATGATGATGATTTTTTATCTAAAGTTTTTAAATTTTACTTTTTAGTCTCGTTTTAGAACTCCGGAGATGTTGTAAGCATTGAAAAATGTTTTGTTATTAATTAGTAGCCTAGGAACATTAAAAAGCTTAGGCATATCTAGGTTAATGGGTATTAATTAAGTACTTGGGCATGCACACATGATGAAGAGTTGTGGGGAGCAGCAAAATGAGGAGTCCAGTAATTAATCCGTCACAAAGAAAGGGTCAGGTGTTATATTTGGCTGACCCTTTAGTCTAAAGACATATTTGACCCTTTATTCATATTTAAGATGCTTACTGATGATGATTTTTTATCTAAAGTTTTTAAATTTTACTTTTTAGTCTCGTTTTAGAACTCTAGAGATGTTGTAAGCATTGAAAAATGTTTTGTTATTAATTAGTAGCCTAGGAACATTAAAAAGCTTAGGCATATCTAGGTTAATGGGTATTGATTAAGTACTTGGGCATGCACACATGATGAAGAGTTGTGGGGAGCAGCAAAGTGAGGAGTCCAGCAATTAATCCGTCACAAAGAAAGGGTCAGGTGTTATATTTGACTGACCCTTTAGTCTAAAGACATATTTGACCCTTTATTCATATTTAAGATGCTTACTGATGATGATTTTTTATCTAAAGTTTTTAAATTTTACTTTTTAGTCTCGTTTTAGAACTCTAGAGATGTTGTAAGCATTGAAAAATGTTTTGTTATTAATTAGTAGCCTAGGAACATTAAAAAGCTTAGGCATATCTAGGTTAATGGGTATTGATTAAGTACTTGGGCATGCACACATGATGAAGAGTTGTGGGGAGCAGCAAAGTGAGGAGTCCAGCAATTAATCCGTCACAAAGAAAGGGTCAGGTGTTATATTTGGCTGACCCTTTAGTCTAAAGACATATTTGACCCTTTATTCATATTTAAGATGCTTACTTATGATGATTTTTTATCTAAAGTTTTTAAATTTTACTTTTTAGTCTCGTTTTAGAACTCTAGAGATGTTGTAAGCATTGAAAAATGTTTTGTTATTAATTAGTAGCCTAGGAACATTAAAAAGCTTAGACATATCTAGGTTAATGGGTATTGATTAAGTACTTGGGCATGCACACATGATGAAGAGTTGTGGGGAGCAGCAAAGTGAGGAGTCCAGCAATTAATCCGTCACAAAGAAAGGGTCAGGTGTTATATTTGGCTGACCCTTTAGTCTGAAGACATATTTGACCCTTTATTCATATTTAAGATGCTTACTGATGATGATTTTTTATCTAAAGTTTTTAAATTTTACTTTTTAGTCTCGTTTTAGAACTCTAGAGATGTTGTAAGCATTGAAAAATGTTTTGTTATTAATTAGTAGCCTAGGAACATTAAAAAGCTTAGGCATATCTAGGTTAATGGGTATTGATTAAGTACTTGGGCATGCACACATGATGAAGAGTTGTGGGGAGCAGCAAAGTGAGGAGTCTAGCAATTAATCCGTCACAAAGAAAGGGTCAGGTGTTATATTTGGCTGACCCTTTAATCTAAAGACATATTTGACCCTTTATTCATATTTAAGATGCTTACTGATGATGATTTTTTATCTAATGTTTTTAAATTTTACTTTTTAGTCTCGTTTTAGAACTCTAGAGATGTTGTAAGCATTGAAAAATGTTTTGTTATTAATTAGTAGCCTAGGAACATTAAAAAGCTTAGGCATATCTAGGTTAATGGGTATTGATTAAGTACTTGGGCATGCACACATGATGAAGAGTTGTGGGGAGCAGCAAAGTGAGGAGTCCAGCAATTAATCCGTCACAAAGAAAGGGTCAGGTGTTATATTTGGCTGACCCTTTAGTCTGAAGACATATTTGACCCTTTATTCATATTTAAGATGCTTACTGATGATGATTTTTTATCTAAAGTTTTTAAATTTTACTTTTTAGTCTCGTTTTAGAACTCTAGAGATGTTGTAAGCATTGAAAAATGTTTTGTTATTAATTAGTAGCCTAGGAACATTAAAAAGCTTAGGCATATCTAGGTTAATGGGTATTGATTAAGTACTTGGGCATGCACACATGATGAAGAGTTGTGGGGAGCAGCAAAGTGAGGAGTCTAGCAATTAATCCATCACAAAGAAAGGATCAGGTGTTATATTTGGCTGACCCTTTAGTCTAAAGACATATTTGACCCTTTATTCATATTTAAGACGCTTACTGATGATGATTTTTTATCTAAAGTTTTTAAATTTTACTTTTTAGTCTCGTTTTAGAACTCTAGAGATGTTGTAAGCATTGAAAAATGTTTTGTTATTAATTAGTAGCCTAGGAACATTAAAAAGCTTAGGCATATCTAGGTTAATGGGTATTGATTAAGTACTTGGGCATGCACACATGATGAAGAGTTGTGGGGAGCAGCAAAGTGAGGAGTCCAGCAATTAATCCGTCACAAAGAAAGGGTCAGGTGTTATATTTGGCTGACCCTTTAGTCTAAAGACATATTTGACCCTTTATTCATATTTAAGATGCTTACTTATGATGATTTTTTATCTAAAGTTTTTAAATTTTACTTTTTAGTCTCGTTTTAGAACTCTAGAGATGTTGTAAGTATTGATCATTTAGACGGAAAAAAAAAAAAACTAACTACTGATCGTTTGATTCGTTTGTAACTTTCTAATGTGTTCATGGATAGTACCGAAAATATATGCTAGACGCAATGGATGGCCATCGAAGAAGCAAATCATTCGGTAGTCGACTGCCGGAAAATATATGAATGTCACGAGAAGTATGTCCGAAACCAAGCGGTTGTTGACGGGCGGACCAGATAGGAGAAGGAGAGCATCTCTACGTGTAATATAAACTCATCGCAAACACTGGTTCAATCTCAACCGTTCATCATCCACGTCAGTGCTCACTATTAATTCGGATGGTCCATTTTGCACATCAAGGTTCGCGAACCGGGGCTCTCTACATCTCCCACCTGAGCATCGGCTCCTCTTCTCTATCAATCTTGTTCTCGTGGATTGCTTGATTCGTCGACGCATCAGCGTTCATCTGGCAAATTTCTTGCAATGGTACTCAACCAATTTCTATATTCGTCGACATTTTTAGCTGAGTTTTTATTTAAGGCTTATCATTCACAGCCCTAGGTTCACTCTGAATCAAGTTCATTTTAATTTTTTTTTCTTTTATTGGATATCCGTATTGTTTCTATGGAATTTGATTCTGGAATGTTGTGTTTTAGTAGATCTGCTATGGGTTTTACATCTTTTTCTCCGTCTGCTCTCTGTTTGTTTGGTAGGAAACTTGGGAAAACTAGGTGGGAGGGGATAGGAAATTTAATTGTGGATGGGTTAGCTAGGTTTTCGATACGTGATGGATTTCTCCTTAGCTGAGCCCGTGGTTTCTTAGGATTGGTTAGAGAAAGGTTTTGACTTTAAGTTTCAAATGGATTACGGGCCTTTCAGTCTACATCATCCTCACTTCCGTTATTACCATGACTGTTTGGCTAAAATCTGCTTTTGGAGTATAGTGGGGAATTACCTTAGGCTTCTTGGGTTTGATTCAATTTATGTGTGGGTTCAGTTGTATGAAAATATCTTTCTGATTAAACTCATGTAGCTTGGTGCTTGGAATAAAAGGGAACATGTAAATAGTTAAGATGATGGTAGAAATGCCCAATTGAAGATATCAAATCTCATTTCATTTTCTAATGCGTTCGCTTGCATGCATCCTTCGTGAAATAAAGAACTTGAGAAATAAATGTTTTTGGAGATGCCATAGATTTTTATAACTATTTATAACCAGGGTTTATGGTCACTGTTCTGTAATTTGATATTGGATTTTTTTCATGCATGTTTTTGTGATCTCGTCTTATGTCAACTGTAGTTTTTCAACTCCGAAGAATGCATGTTAGAAGTATAATTCACTTAGGAGAAATGGTTCTGACTTCTTTCTTGTGAATTCATAGGCACCCATCAAGGGTATTCTTTCTCTGCAAAGAACAGCTTTAGCTCGTCAACATGGTGAGAAGTGGGGCCTAGGGTTTAGAGCATTCAGTACTCAGGGGGGGGCAGCTTCTACTACTCCTCAACCTCCACCACCTCCCCCACCTCCAGAGAAAACCCATTTTGGTGGTTTGAAGGATGAGGACCGAATTTTCACCAACTTGTATGGATTGCACGACCCATTTCTCAAAGGTGCCATGAAACGGGGTGACTGGCACAGAACCAAGGATATAGTTATTAAAGGAGCTGATTGGATTGTCAATGAAATGAAGAAGTCTGGCCTCCGTGGACGTGGTGGTGCTGGTTTCCCATCTGGCCTCAAATGGTCGTTTATGCCAAAAGTATCCGATGGCCGTCCTTCCTATCTTGTTGTCAATGCTGATGAGAGTGAACCTGGAACCTGTAAGGACAGGGAAATTATGCGCCATGATCCACACAAACTTTTAGAGGGTTGCTTGATTGCTGGTGTTGGGATGAGGGCTAGTGCTGCTTACATTTATATAAGAGGTGAATATGTGAATGAAAGGCTGAACCTTGTAAAGGCAAGAAATGAAGCCTATGCAGCTGGATTACTTGGTAAGAATGCATGTGGATCTGGTTATGATTTTGATGTTCATATCCACTTTGGTGCTGGTGCTTATATTTGTGGAGAAGAAACAGCTCTTCTGGAGAGCCTTGAAGGGAAACAGGGAAAGCCAAGATTGAAGCCTCCTTTCCCTGCTAATGCAGGGTTATATGGCTGCCCCACCACTGTTACAAATGTGGAAACGGTGGCTGTTTCTCCCACCATTTTAAGACGTGGGCCAGAGTGGTTTGCCAGTTTTGGGAGAAAGAACAATGCAGGGACAAAATTGTTCTGTATTTCAGGACATGTGAACAAGCCTTGCACTGTTGAAGAGGAGATGAGCATACCCTTGAAAGAGTTATTAGAGAGGCACTGTGGAGGCGTGAGGGGTGGATGGGATAACTTACTTGCTGTAATTCCGGGGGGTTCATCTGTTCCATTGCTTACCAAGGATATATGTAATGATGTATTGATGGATTTTGATGCTCTGAAGGCTGTCCAGTCAGGATTGGGGACAGCAGCTGTTATTGTGATGGATAAATCAACTGACATTGTGGATGCAATTGCAAGGCTTTCTTACTTCTACAAGCATGAGAGTTGTGGGCAGTGCACACCATGTAGGGAGGGGACAGGATGGCTTTGGATGATCATGGAAAGAATGAAGGTGGGGAATGCAAAGTTGGAAGAGATTGACATGCTTCAGGAGGTGACCAAGCAGATTGAAGGGCACACAATCTGTGCTTTGGGGGATGCTGCTGCTTGGCCTGTGCAGGGTCTAATACGGCATTTCAGGCCAGAGCTTGAGAGGAGGATCAGGGAGCGGGCAGAGAAGGAATTGCTGGAGGCAGCTGCTTAAGTATGTCTCTCATGTTGCTTCTTGTATCTATTCTGAATTTATTTATTCATGGAACTTTTAGAAATAAGAAAACAAAGGAGATAAACAATACAAGTAACTTCAAGTTTGGTAATTTGGAATATCTTTTCTGCATTTATTTATTCATGGAACTTATAGAAATAAGAAAACAAAGGAGATAAACTATACAAAGAACTTCAAGTTTGGTAACTTGGATTATGCTTCTTGTTATATTGTTGTAAAACCACGTATCAGATTGCTTGATCTGGTTGCCTGAGTCTATAGATATGTGGGTTCTCTTGGATTTGCTTTAAGGAAAGAAAAGGAAAATCTTGTATCTTTACAAGGCTTACCCAGATGGATGATCTGGGTTTATCTAATATGTTCATTTTTGAGCAATAAAATTGCTACTATACTCACCACAAGATGGTAATTTGTTTGAGTTGTGCATAACAATTTTTTTTGTTTCCATTCAATGCTTGACTGGATGTATTACTTGGGAAATATCATATGTTCTTCAAAGTTCTAACTAAGAATTTGAATGTGGGAGTTATCGACTGGGAATGTAAGCCTTGTATTTTTTAAGGTCAATAAATTAACCTTAGTGTACTCAAGTTAAGAACACTCAGAAAGATTAGGCCTAACAAGCAATAGCCTTTCTGTATGATGAATCTGTCATTGCCATCTTTAGAGTAGATTTAGATGTCAGTGGCTGAACTTTTGAGTGCATGTGGGTAAATATTTCCTCTTCGGTTCATGAAGTCACTAGCGAACGATGGCCTAAAATATTTCTAACTTGGTGTATTAACAGATTTTGCTGTTGTATAGGTTAAGAAGCTTTGTATTGGTGGAAATCATGGAATTTCAATAAAATGAGGTGTGCCCCGGTTTTGGGAGGATAGGTGACTCGGGAGGCAGGTGGACCACCAGCTGCTATTATTTGTTTTTAAACTGTAACAACTACATGATCTTGCCGCCCCAGACAAACTATGATTCATTGTTAACGTGTGTGGGCTGGATATTTATGTTGTGTTTTCACAAGTTTTCTCGACACAGTTGGAATTTTGTTAATAAATTTTCTCACAAGATTAGTTTGTTTATAGATGGGGATTGTGCTCATTTCCCTTCTGTAGCTTTGTTTTGAGAAACTGAGCAATTTGGGCTGAGGTTGCACTGAGCCCAAACTTCATGGTTGTTATGCTCACCAACTTTGTTTCATGGGTTAAACCCAGTTTGTTACAACAATCAAGGTTTCAACTTAAAGTTATCAGTAGTTGCATACCTGATACCAACGTTTTCCTACTCTTTGATCGAGAAAGCGATGAACCTGAAAACTGAAATGGATCCCCCTACCTTCCCCCCTTGACTATTTTTTGTTGTTGAATGTTGATACACCGGTATTGGGTATTGCCCATGTTCTTTACAAGAGTTGGTTATTTAGAGTACCACTAGACCGAAAATAATTCTTGTAATTTATTCGTGTAAACCTTTGAGGTATACAAAGTTGCCAAGAACTATGAACAAGCAGAATGAAGAGAAAAGCCAAAAGGTCTCTTTAATTTGTTAGCATTATGTCACAACCAAAGATCATCAGGTTTAGGTTTTGAATTCGATTGGCCAATGGTGGAAGCTTTTGTGATACATCTAAAACGAAAGTGATGATCAAAGGCCACTTGCAATTTGTTGGTAAACTACGACTTTTGTTGCTCCCAAACTTCAATATAACCAACAGGTTTTTCTTCTTATTTTTTTTATCTTCATTCCTAAGTGATAAAATATTTATGGATTAATAAAGAATATATAGGTAATAAAAAAACAATCCATTAACCAATCGATGTTGGTAAACTACGACTTTTGTTGCTCCCAAACTTGAGGCACTAATGAAACTATGTTGGTGAAACAACCAAAGGTCAACAAGATTGATTGAGTTTTTGAATTTTTGCAAGAAAATGAAAGCCAACATAGGGGCTTATAACTTGAGGTCTAAGATATCCCATTATTCCTTGCATCAAAAGCAGAAAGAAGAAGAAAATATTAAGTGTCGAATATCTGCCTTATAAAGTGTGTTCAAGACACAGCCCAATCAAATTGCAGCAACCCGTTATTGGGCTCAATCGACCCAGATCGGACAGGTGGGGGTGAAACGGTTCCTTCCCCAACGATCTTTTCCTTCCTTTTCCGTATTCTCTTACACGGAATTTCAATTTTTCACATTTTGACGCGACGTGCAAATTGAAACAGACAACAGAGACGCACTGGCCGGCGCAGCAAGCAGAGAAGACTCTGGCCCCAAGCTTTTATTCAATCCTCTCCACATTCTCCTCTCTCGCTCTGCAATCTCTCATTGTAAGTGTCTTCAATTTCTCTCGATTCTCTCAAAGCTCCGATCTTCGTCAGACTGCTGCAATTGCAGTCTGCTTCCACTTCATTCTAGGGTTTCTAGCTACTCTTCAATCTTCATCTTCAATTCTTCGCTCTCATTCCGATCTAATTCTCTTAAGTATCAATATTTCAATAAAAAAAAAGTCAAATTTTGTGTTTTTGTTTCTTTTGTTTTAATTTTTTATTTATTAATTCACTGCTGCTCGGATCATTGTTTTTGTCTGTTACAGTTATTGCTCATTTTGTTTAATATTTAAAATGATGGGGTGGTCAGAGGCTTTGTCATCATTTGTTTAAATTCTTCCACCATTTGTTTATCAGAAGGGGCTGATGAGTGGGGTTGGGTTATACCCGAAGATTATTGAACCCCTCTCCACTTTCTACTTGTACTCTTTTTGTCTTTCGTGGTCAGAACTTAAAACCGCCCTTTATTTTTCTTTTGTATTTTGTTTGTTGTTTACGGTAATTCATCACCGGTGCATTGCATACTTATATTATTAACTTGAATTCAAAAGTTGAGGACTAGAAAATATCTTACAGCCCCTTTTTATTTTAATGCGATTTCATGAAGTGTATCTATGTAAACAGGTTCATGGATGTAGAAGCATTGTAACTGGAACTGGTCCTACCCATCAAAAGTTACCCCGGAACTTCGTCTAACGATGGTTCTTGGGATAAGAGCAAAGAGCAGGAAGAGCACAGCGGTTGAGGTCGATTACCTCATCGATGTGAAGGATATTAAGCCATGGTCCTCAGCTCAGGCTTTGAGATCTGTTCAGAATGTGCTGCTCCATTGGGAAAATGGGGATCATGTTTCTGGATCATGTATTGGTAATGTTGGAGATGGGAAGATCGAATTCAATGAGTCTTTCACGCTTCCAGTCACTTTATACAGAGAGAAATCAAGAAAAAGCACGGTTGGTGACACATACCAGAAGAACAACTTAGAATTTCATTTGTATGAACCTCGAAAGGACAAGGCAGGGAAAGGTCAACTCCTGGGTTCAGCTGGGATTAATCTTGCAGACTATGGGATCATCGCTGTAACCAGAAATGTGAACACTCCATTGAACTGGAAGAAAAGTTTTAAGCGTTCAGATCAACCAGTTATTTATGTTAATATTGAGCCATATGGTAAGCCTAGCTCCAGCTTGACACCAAAGAGCTGCTTATCGAGAGAAGTGTCTCTGGACAATGATGGAGTTGATTCTGTTCCCGAGTCCATGAATGATCGAAATGATGAAATTGACTCTTTTACTGATGATGATATTGATGATGATGTTTCCTCACATTCATCCCGAACTGTAGCCTCCTCTGCTTTTGAGACAACAGTCATTTCATCGACTAGTGGTGAAAAGGTATGTGAAGCTACTTTTGTAATTTGTCCCATCTATATTAATTTATTTGCTTTGCTGCTCATTTAATTTTGAAAATGTTGTGTGAAACTTCCTTACTCTTGTGGCACAGAATATGGTTATTTTTCATATGATTTCTCCAGTGGCATCTAAATTATTAGTGGAATCAGGGTTATTTAGTTGAGTTTAATTGCTGATCAATGCTTGCAAACGGCACATAATGCACACCTGAAACTGTGGTCTTCAAATACAAATTCTGGGAACCCAAATCACGTGATCACAAGTACTAGAATCGCCATATTTTCATACTTTCTTGCATAAAAGCAAACTACCTAATACTATGGCTGCAACCATCTGCTGGTTCAGTTTGGTTTGTGGACTACTTCTGCACAGATCTAATGGTGGAGAATTATTTCTATTCAATCCCTTACACTGCATCAGTTTGTTAGTCCCTATCAGTGTTTGTTCTAATGGGTTGCTTCTCTTTACGTGGGCCAATTCATTTGTGTATTTTCGGATTGTTAACTGTCATCTGTGATTAATTTCAGAATGGACCAGAATTACCAACAGAGAGGACTAGAAGGATTTATGGGGACCCTGCCGTTCCATCAATATCTACACCTGCAAGTGCAGGGGCAACTCCAGTGGCTAAAGCAATCAATCTTCAAAATGGAAGTTCATCTCCATTTTCGTCAGTAGGCTCTTCCTCTGTTTTCGTGAACCCTAGAAATGATCTTTCTTCTTTTCCTAACATTCCAAAGGAGAGCTCAATGCCAACCTTGAAAAAATCTGTCACGCACTCTCTACAATCATCATCTTCATCCTATGGATTTCAAAATAACCAACAAGATTCTGGTAATCATAATATGAAGGACAACAGGGTTCACAAAACTCTTGCTAATAGCAGTGCCAGAATGCAACCTATCATGGGCAAAAATGTCACTTACCATGCTGCTGAAGGTGCATCAGCTAGTACGTCTATTCAGGACACAATGTCAACATTTGCAAGTAATGCAGATTTGCTAGCTTCTCGAGAAGATGGTCATGTCCTAAAGGCGAGAGAATATTCTTTTGATGACAAATTAGCTTCTAGATTTTCACAAGATTCTACCAGGAAGCAAGTCAGGTTAAAGAGTGAAACTTTTACCCCAGGCAGGAAAAATGTTGGAGTCCAGGGAAGTAAGGTTCAAATTAATGAATTAAAGCATGTAAACTCTTTGCAGTTACCTTTTGTCTCAGTCCAGAACAATAGACCGTCAATCAATAATGAGTTTGTTGGAAAGTCAAAGGAAGCTGAAATACCAGAAACTGCTCATGTTCATGGTATGTTTAGTGCAACGAGTGAAAGAGAAGAAACAACAACCAGCTTTTCGGATGGTAAAGTTCACTTGGAGTCTACAATTGCATTGCTTAAGGAAGAATTGAGAGAAGCTGCTGCTGTTGAGGTTGCCCTTTACTCAGTTCCCGCTGAACATGGGAGCTCCACAAATAAGATTCATGCTCCTGCTCGGCGACTTTCTAGATTCTACTTTCATGCTTGCAAAACAAGCCCTCAAGTTAAGAAGGCAAATGCAGCAAGAGTTTCTATTAATGGGCTAATTTTGGTTTCTAAAGCATGTGGAAATGATGTTCCAAGGTATGTAGAGCTAAAACTGGAAGAAGAATTTACCATCATAATTTACTGGCCATGCCTTATCGTAAAAAAAAATGATCATCAAATATGCTAATCATCAAGAGTGCTAACCAGGAGCAATGGGTAGTTGACTGTCTGTTTCGTGATACAAGTTACATATAGGGGATCAGGATGCAGCAATAAACTGATTGATTGCGAATAATATCTTTGTCTCCAAGAGCCATGTCAATTTTTTGGCACATTTACTTCTAAGCATCGAGGATTCAAATGATTTGGCACATTTACTTCTAAGCATCTTCTAGGATATAAAAAAAAATAAAAAATCTTATATGGTTGTAAATCCTGTTTATTTTGTTTCCAAGAAACAGGTTGACATTCTGGTTGTCAAATTCAATTGTGTTGAGAGCTATCATCAGCCAGACCTTATCCTCCACTACAATTACCAGTGACTGGGTTTTAAAAATAAAGAATAAGAAAGGGAATGGTAGCACTCTTGAAGGTTTTGATAATTGGGAAAATCCGCTGACATTTATGGCTGCTCTAGAAAAGTTTGAAGGTTGGATTTTCTCCCGAATTATTGAGTCCATATGGTGGCAGGTAAATCCATATGGTTTTCCATTTTCTTCATTATTGTCAATTTGTCATCATCATCATCATCTCTTTTCATGCTTTCACTTCTGAGCTCCATCTACAGGAAATTTAGCTAGATTGGATGTCTGATAGTGCACCTTATATTCCTTTCTCCAGAATATGACTCCATATATGCAGTCAGCAGCTGCTAAGGTCCCAAGCTCAAGGAAAGCCTATGGAAAGAAGTCTGGTTTTGGTGGTCATGAGCAGGGTAAGTTTTCTATGGAGCTGTGGAAGAAGGCTTTCAAAGATGCATGTGAAAGGCTTTGCCCTGCAAGGGCTGGTGGACATGAGTGCGGCTGTTTGCCTCTTCTCGCTCGTTTGGTATGTTTATGCATCAGAAACCCTTCCTTATTGTCCACATTGAGCGTTTCACTGAAGCTGGAAGCTCTAAAGGTTACCATAGAAATTTTACATGGGTGGAGCTCGGTGAAGAAGCTATAGGTAGCCAAAGCTACCTTGCCAGTGCTTTAAATGAAAAAAGTGTATAGGTTTTATTTATGTTTCGAAGTTCTGGTAGAATTCAGATTCTACATTAGAGTGATATTTACTATTGCGGAATGTTTCCAAAAGTCATACATAGATCTGTCACATGATTCTGCTACTTCTCAAAATTTATGCACATATAAAATAATGGTCTTTGGTTTTGTAAACGATAATTTCTGGTTTTCCAGGTAATGGAGCGGTTAGTGGATAGATTGGATGTCGCTATGTTCAATGCTATTCTTCGTGACGATGCTGAAGATATGCCAACAGATCCTGTGTCTGACCCTATAAGTGATCCTAAGGTTCTTCCTATTCCAGCTGGAAAGTCAAGCTTTGGGGCCGGTGCACAGCTCAAGAATGCGGTGAGTGTGGACACCTCGTTGTGTGAGGCTATTAGTCACATAAGTTTTTCTTTTGGCCAGTGGTACATTTCTTTTATTGATAGGACTTTGCTTATCTTTATATCCCCAGATTGGAAGCTGGTCTAGAGTGGTTACTGATCTATTTGGTATCGATGATAGTGATGCTTCTGGTGATAATACCGAACTCACTGTTCACAAGGGACTAGACTGCGAAACATCCTTTAAAGCTTTCCGTCTTCTTAATGCTTTGAGTGATCTCATGATGCTTCCATTTGAATTGCTTGCCGATAAATCCACCAGAAAAGAGGTAACTACTTGGTTTCTGCGCCCACTTCCTGTTTATAAAATGAGGAAAAACTGAGTTTAGAATAACTTCCTACCATTTTGTAATAATTCTGAAGGTATGCCCTACGTTTGGCCCACCGTTGATCAAAAGGGTTCTTTACAATTTTGTTCCAGATGAGTTTTGCCCAGACCCGATTCCTGAATCAGCTTTTGATGCTCTTGACTATGAGGTAACCTAGAGGCCCTCCCTATTACATTTCTGAAAATAACTTTTAGGCTTCTTTATTGCACTGCTTTCCTCTTGACTCATGTGGGTCTGATTTAATTTTTATTTTGCGGGTTTCAGTTTTACATTAATCTATTTCACCTTTTCTTCTTTAGGAGAATCTGGAAGCCGAAGAAGATTTTGATAATAGTTTCCCACGTAGTGCAAATCCTACCGTCTATTCACCCCCTCCAGCTGCTTCACTAATAGGCACCATAGGAGCGGTGGGCAGTGCAGCTCACTTGAGGAGTGGATCATCAGTGCTTAAGAAATCATATACAAGTGAGGATGAGCTTGATGAGTTGGATTCACCAATGACTTCAATCATGATAGACAATGCCACGGTTTCTCCCAGTTCCTTGACTGCCAACTCAATGCTGAAGTGGGAAGGCGGTAGAAAAGCTGTCAGGTATCAACTCCTCCGTGAAGTTTGGAAGGATAGTGCATAATCTTCTCTTCCATGTATGTTTTGGGTGCTTGGGTTGATTGTTCATTGTGTTATGGTATGTTTACTTCCCACTCCTGTACATATTCTGGTATTTATACAGCCATACCGAGTATTAGTGCAGTTTGTTCTGGAGCAGCTGTTATCTCTCACTCTCAGGTTCAATCTATTAGGGTTTCTGTTGTAATATAAGCTTTATGATGGCCTGTTTTTTGTCAAATAATGATAAGCTTTTCTGCCTAAACATTATCTGCGTTTCTTTGATTCTTTGGCTACACTGCAGGCTTTAAGCCTGCCATGATGCATTAGTTGAATGATTTGAACCGTACTCATTGGAACAAAATTTTTTGAGGATTTTGTTTTCAGATGACAAAGCAATAGAAATACAGTTGAAGATTCTGAATATGATGACTACCGGCTACATTTTCAGTTTTCATGTATTTCTGGTTATCTTTATTTATACCTGCAAATAACCCACAAGGAAACTTCATAAGCAACCAACCTCCTCTTCTTCCATGAAGACATGATTCTGTTCGGCCAGTGCCGGAGTTTTGTAGGGGACCCAGAAATCTTACAATTTGGATATTGCACTGGTTGCCCGACCACGGAATGCTGCCCGACCACGGAATGCGTCGGAGTGTCCGTACCCGTGATAGAGTAGGGTTGTCCTTGCCGTACTCTTGACCATATTCCGCGATGATTTTCAGGCTACTGGAATCTTTGTCCTGCATATAAACTGTGATCGGCATCCTAGGAATCGAAAATTGTATACGATGAACTTTTTGAGGTCTTAATCAGGCCGGTTTAGTTTGATTTATAATTATAAGAAAGTGCGGGCTTGGCTTTACTTTAGGACGTGTGCGGACATAAGCAGCTCAGGTTCCCACCCCAAATGTGGGGCTGTCTCATCTGCACAACATATGTTTCAAAATCATCCTCAAGAAACCTGCAAATGTTTAATAAAATAAAATAAATAAATACAAATCTTCTTCAGAACTGGGAATTCTTAAGAGATTCCGCCCTTCTCTTAATGAATTCATCTGCAACCTGTTCGAATTTGTATAATGTTTTATGCAGGAAATCAGCAATGAAAAAAAAAATGGAGAGAAAGTACTGGCTAAAATTATATTGTACTTTGGCTCTAAGTTCATCTGCAAGTTCTGTTTGAAGGCTATTGCTTGGAGGTGGCTTCCCTACTCTTAGACAAGCACTGTGAACGACGGACCGGAACAAACATCAACTAATTCACTCGGTTTTTTATTGCTAAATTGAGTTATTTTTTCGAAATTAATAGATCAGCAAAAGCATACATTTGCATCAAAGTAAGAATAAGATTATAAAAGAACAACCTAGGCTGTAATCCATAAATGACGATTACCAAATTCTCTACTTTAAAGGGAACAAAATAAAATTGAATGAAGGGATTTATTGGCTTAGTGAGAGAGAATGAAGATGGTACTTACGTGCAAAGCAATTGATTTGAGTTTTCAATAAACGAATCTTAACAAAGGAACACATGAAGAACAAAAGCAATCAAATCGTATTGATAAAGCCAGCCATAACAAAGTATATGAATCGCCCAATAAAATAAATTAATAAATTAAAAGCTCCATTAATCAATAGTAGAACGACGTGCCGTTTTTCCAATTTAAAAGTTAAACCACCAACGGCTAGGATCCGTTACGCCGGCTTTATTTTTTCCCCGCTCTCGTCAAAACAACGACGTGCCGTTTTCTTCTGCAACCAACACGTGGCAGAAACTCGGAGAAGCCACCTGCTAAAATCAATAGTAGCCGCTTGTTTTCTAACCGGCAGCGCGCCAAAAAAGAAAATATTGCCTTCCGGACAATTTTTGGTCTTACTATTATCAGGTGCTTCAAATTTAGAGCACTTTCACACTTATCTTTCTCATAAATATGGCACTAAATTCATCACCACTTTCCAATGATTATGGATTCCCGGGCATACATGGCGTCCCAGGTAACCAGCGCAATTCACCTTTATGTTTTATATGTTTTTGTGTCGCATTTGATTGTCTGTACGTTACATTATTTATTTTCTTATTTAATTTGTTTGAAATTTTTCAGGAATCAAGAAACA
The DNA here is from genome assembly GCA_032719365.1 of Prinsepia uniflora. Taxonomy (NCBI): domain Eukaryota; kingdom Viridiplantae; phylum Streptophyta; class Magnoliopsida; order Rosales; family Rosaceae; genus Prinsepia; species Prinsepia uniflora. The sequence goes on from CM064863.1 coordinate 25,479,624, forward strand.
AAATAAAAATGATCAGACCAAGAAAACGCCCATTGCACACTTGTGCGGCTACAATTTTAGTGATAGCTGATAGAGCCTTCGCCAAAGCTCAAGGTCTGAATGGACTCTTAGGGTTCATAATAAATTTTGCAGCCAGAGTCGCCACATTGTTCGGACCCCTTGCCTATTCCTTGCAATACCGGGGGATCACAATGGCAATCCTCTCATTCGTCGACAACCGAATCCTAGCCCTTGAAGGCATGATCGAGAGATATTACCCTCCGTCGCATATTCTGTTCAACAAGATCGATGATCTTCTCCAAGTCACCGAAACCCTACCCGGGAAATTCGACAATGTGGTGAGCAAACTGCGCGTCCCCTTTTGGGATTGGACATTGGTTCGTGCCATTTCGCTGCTGAATTTTGTGGCGGCTACGTTGAATTGTTGGAGAATGTCCAAGGCTACAAGCAAAGAGAAGGAGATTAAGGTCGATACAAGCAGCAATGTCGACCGTAACAAAGAACATGAACCGCGCTTTGTTCATCATGAAGCTGACCGGCCTAATAAGCCCCCTCTCGCAACCAATAATAATAATAATAACAACGGTATCGGTGTTGTTGGTGGCAATCAAACTGAAAGGAAGAGTGGGAATGATACTAGGCCTAATCGGCAAATAGGAGGAGCTGCGAAGGGTGTCACTTACAAGGATGTGCTTCTACAAAAAGGGACAAATAAAGGAGGGTCGACTGTTAAAAAAGAAGAGAATAATAATAATAAGAGTATTAACAACAACAACAAAGAAGACGTAGAGATGAGCAGTGTTGCTGATGACGATGAAAGTGAAAGCAACCACTCTAGAGATGATCCTCTTCTGGAACTGTTCGAATCAGCGTGGCTTATGACTTCGCCGGGAAGAAATGCAAATACCAGGAATTATGCGCCGCGTTCGGTTTCCTTCACATGTTGAACAAAACCCTAGCAACAATTTATAATCAACTACTCCTTTTTAAATTCCATGAATCACTACGTACTTACAAGTTCTACAGCAGAAAAGAAAACAATCCAAGCAAGCATACATAATGCTAAGTTAGAAGTTGGTAAATATGTAGATACGTACGAAAATGAAAGGCAGTACTGTACGTTGTTAATTGGTTGTCAAAATATATGTAAAATTTTGTATGAACCTTGTGAGATAGATTGCTTGATTGAGTCAGTAGGATTACTTGTGGACTGCTACAGAATTGGAATTTATCAGTTGGTTCTGTAATTAATTTAATTTTGTGATTGTTGAGAAATGCAATGGCTGGTGTACATATATATATGGAGCCGGAGCTGTGAAGGGGGACAATGGGAGCCTGGACCCCACTGTAATTTCTTTATAATTTTTTTTTTTATTTATATATATTTTTGTTTGATCAAAATTAATTTCATCGTATTATAATGAATAGTTCAAGATATATCAATAAGATTCATAAGTCAATACAACAAACTAATGCGGACAAAAGTCGTAAAAACAACTAAAACATCTACATCATTAATTAATATTATGAAAAAATTACAAACCAAGTCTATAAAATCCAAACAATCAAAAAACTTAGCAACACCTAATCTTAAACAGACCCTCTCCACCAAAAGAAATATGCACCACTGTCAAACCCATCGCATATGATTTTGAAGAAAGAACAGGGGCAAATCTAAAGAATTAAGGATTGATCTTCAGTGATTCAATGGCACATAAATGCGAATAAAGTACCAAAAATCCTAATCTAACTACTATGAACAAAATCAACGAGAAATATTACAGCAAACTTCAATCGTAGCTAGGGTAAAACAACATTTGGGGAAAAAAATTAAAGGAAGATTTTGGGCTATAGATACCGCCTTATGTGATAGTGTGTGTTTGTTTTATTATGTGAAAGGATGTGTGTGTGTGTTGTGCGGTTATTCGGCCGAGAAGGAAAAGCAAAAGAAATAGAGAAGAACAAGGGAGAAATAGGGGAGAGGAGAGGAGAGAGAGGGATAAGAGGAGAAGAGAAACTCGAGAGGAAAATAAAGGCTGGCCATGGTCTAAGGGAGTGGAAAGGACGGAGAACTCGTGGGGGGCTGTTTTCGGGTTTAAGGTTGGCTAGCCAGTTTCAAGCAGGGAGCTTGCGAAATATGGTGACAATCATCTTTCTAGAGGGTCTACGATCATAACGCGCCGCTCAGACGAAAGGCTGGACACAGGGATCATCCAGGCAGTTCGAGTGCAGGTTTGGTCGTGAGTTCTTCCACGGGTCGAGTTTGTTGGGTAACATTTTCCATGTTTAGATCTTTTCTTTAGCTTAGGACTAGTAGACTGGTCGAATTGGATGCGGAAACAGACAAAAATGATGGAGATATCACCGGGTCGGGTGACTAGAAAACACGAAATCTAAGTAAGGGAATTTGGGACATCGACCAACACATTTTTTTCATCCTTTCGATGTTATGAACGTTTTGGCAATTTCGAGGCAATCAAACACTATCTCGGAGTAGTTTCGAGTGTCGGAAACGTGTTTTTAATATTTAAAAATTATTCTAAAATTTTCGGGAGCTAGGGTTTGTACCCGGAGGCTATCTAAGGGTTCAGGAAAACTTAATAACCTCGTATTATATTTTTGGATAGGAAACGGAGCTCCCGGAGTCGACGAGGAACGTCCACAACGCGTTTAAGCGACAGAAGTACACTGTGAGTGAACAATTTATTTTATTAAAATATCGAGCATGCACATAAGTGAATTTTAAATGTTTTATTATGTGTTTTGGTTATAATTGGTTGATTGAGAATTTTATTGGATTTTCAATGATTTAATGAATATTTTATTAATATTTTATTATGCGTTTTTCGAGAATTTTCGTAAACTCCGTTTTGATTTTCGATACATGGGTGACTTTGGGGATTTGGCTTGAAATGTGATTTGAAAGATTAGGGTTTTGATTTGTTAGCAATTTGGATGATTTTTACGGAAGTTAATCGAGGGCTCGTTTTACGAGATTTTGGTAAACTATGCTTTAAACCCGCTTCGATTATAGTTCTGAACTGAATGTGAATTGTGATGTGAATAAGGTGATTTTGGTATATTTGTGATTTCCGTATAATTTCCAAATGAGTTTGATGAAAAATACTATTTATGCACGTTTTACGAGGCCCAATGTATATGTTGATTTTGGGCTTAGGCCCGAGATGTCGATTATGGACTAGTTATGTGATATTGAGTTGTGAAATGAGCTTGTGTTTCTCAGTACTCGTGGTGTGCGAACTGTTATTGGATTTTGATATGTTGTGGTGTGAACACGTGTTTCTTGATATGCGTGATGTGTGATGATATGATTGTGTTGTGTTGATTGAATGTGAGTCTCGGAAGTCGAGTCTGGGGCTCTGGTTCCTGAAACTGTGTTGTGATTACTCGAACGTCGAGTTTGGGGCTCCGGTTCCTGAGCAAGTGTGTATGTGATAGTCTATCGGTAGTGCCTTTGGGATATGATGTTTGAGATTGTGTTTGTGCTTTGAGGATGGTTCGATCTGATGATTGATATGTGGTATTGAGGTGATGGATGATTATGTCGGTGGTTTGTTGGTGTTTCATGTTGAGTTGATCGGGTGAATAATGGGTGTTTACTATTATAGTAATTTCCTTACGATTGTTTTACGTTTGGAGGTTGTGTTTATCTTGTACTCCGCTGAGTTTTATAACTTGTATGCATGCACGGGTTTCTAAACGGAGGGTATATCATGTATGTTTTCTAAAATATGTTTTCTAAAGTTTATCTTTTGTCCACTCACATTTTCTATGGTTTTACTTACCCTCTAGGCCGCGACACAACGATGGGGACCTTTTAGGAGTAGAGGCATAAACGTGGTTTGGTGTGTTTAGTGTAATTTTTTTGTATATATGTTTCGTACTGTGATCTTATGCTCTGTATACGAGTTATAAATATGAAACCGTAGTGTGGCAGTTGACTGTTTTTGTTCTTGTTATAAACCTTTTTAAGGGGATTTTCGTTTTTTGAATAGTAACTGCCTGACGGGATCATGATCCCTCAAGTGTTTCTTGTTGTACCGAGAGGGGTCTTGTCAACGGACGAATTCTGTTTCAACAATTGGTTCTTTCATTGAGAGTTGATTGAGAAATATTCAAGAAGAACTCTCATAATCGTTCATCGTTCTTTAACGTTGTTCATCATTCATCAGACTGTGCTCATTGTTCATCTTACTTCGCTCGTCGTTCATCGACGTGGTTCAAAAATCTTGAACGTTGTTCATCGTACAACAAAAACATTCCGTTCAATTCTCACGATTCAACATGGCAAGGGTTCATCGATTCGTTCGATCAGCCAGAGATGGTGTTTTAGCCTTAATAACTCAGACGAGGAATGAAGCTCACATAGAGACTCTAGAGGAACGCCCAAGTCGGCCCCGACGTGTGTCCATCAAGGCACCCATGGCGACGCAGGGAAGAATTCCAACTTTCAGCTTTAGAGCGTTCCCCTCACCAACAACTCAAGTGTCTGCGCTAGGAGAAGGAACTTCATCCATATAGCAAATAGGCGGACGGTTGATGGGAGAAGCATCAAGGCAGAGTCAGCACTATGCAAACGTGGATATGTGAGATTTCCTAGATGGGCACCATGACATCTCAGAGAGGAACCACCACCAGCCTCCTCAAGATAACTTGGCTCAACAAGTCGAGAGGTTGAGTAGCTAAGTCCAAATACAATCAGAGCTTTTGCAACAGATTTTGGCATAAAGAATAACCCAATTGCCTGAGAGACATTCCACCTCACATGGAAGGCAAGATGACGTTCCAAGATCTGATGCGGAATGATGTCTCGGGACACTTCGTTAAGTGACTCTGGAAAGGAAAGTCACATTCGCAGTGCAAACAACCCACAACACCCAAGTAAGTTAGTGTACTAAAGGGTTGGAAAGAGGGTAGGGGCAACTTCAAGAGAGGAACGTTCACATCGAAGCAGGGGTAGCATATGGCCTCCTAGAACTCCCCAAGATGACATGCCCATCACAGTGAGGACGCGGACGAGGTGTACTCACCTGCGTAACCTCAGAGGTCAAAGGTTGAGACTCGAGGAAGTTCCTGACTGTTAGCACGTAATGACTCCCCATCTGGGCGAGGTGCTCTAAAGGCTGATAATGTCCAAAGGATGTTGGATTGACACCTCCGGGTCCAACGCGACGACGATCTAGAAGACGATCTACGTCACCAAATCCAGTCATCCTCACCCTTTGTGAGAGATATTAAGGAGGAGACATTCCCTCAAAGATTCAAGACGTCAAACTTCAATCAGTTCAAAGGAACTTCCGACCAGGTAAAGCATATAAATTACTACTGGGGAGTCATGGTTCCTCATAGACACAATGACGCACTCATGTGCAAAGTGTTTCAAGCCTCACTTCAAGGCCAATTCATGACGTGGTTTAATCATCTCCCCCGGAGGTCGATCACATCTTTTGAAGAGTTGGCTCTGGTATTTGTGAAGGTGTACTCGCAACTTCAGACAGTCGAAGTAAAGGATGACCATATCTTCACCATCAATAAGAAATCAAAAGAGACCCTCCACCAATACATTCGGAGATACTGCGAGGAAAAGTCTCGAATTTTTGGTTGTAGCGACCTTGTTGCTACAATGACGTTCAAACAAGGGCTTCCCTGGGACTACCAGCTCTATGGAGACATTATCATGGGCAATGCATGTAGACTCACCAAGATGCTCTTCTTAGCAGAGCAACATGCATGTTGGAAAGATAAAAAGAATGTTGCACATACGCCAGATCATGTCGGGACGAGCGAGAAAACCTCCAAACCATCATCACCATGTAAAGAGGATGTCAGTGACAACTTTTCACATGGGGGTTCAACAAAAACAAAACAATCCAAACTCCCAATGCCTAAACCATCGAGAAGCCTAATCTGCAATTCTCAATACCAGTCCATTAGATTCATACGCCAAATCATGTCGGGACGAGCGAGAAAGCCTCCAAACCATCATCACCATGTAAAGAGGATGTCAGTGGCAAATTTTCACATAGGGGTTCAACAAACGTAAGGCGAGCCAAACTCCCAATGCCTAAACCATCGAGAAGCCTAATCTGCAATTCTCAATACCAGTCCATCATATTCATAATGAGATCAAGGACAAAACTTGGTTCAAAAAACCAGGACCCATCAAAGACGATCAAGAGAAAGCTGATAAAATAAAATGGTGCACATATCATGAATTTTATGGGCACAATATCAGCACATGCATATCTTTCTAAAGATATCTCCGAAATCTCGTGAAGGAAGGACATTGCACAGACTACATCAAAATGAAGACTGCAGATCATATGGAGAACAAAGAACCTAAAGAGCCTACATCAAAGATAATCTGCATCAACTAGCTACATGTTAGTGGAATTGATCATGTCACCACTTACCACAAGCGGCATGGCAACATTGATCATGTTCTGAATTCATACAAATATATTTGTACATCATATTCAATTTCCGAAAACTTCTTCTTCTTCCAAGAAGTGCTAAAAAAATCCAAGCTTTACTCTGGGAAGCATCAGGAACCTTCCTCTGAGAAGCACTAAAGAATCCCACTAGGTAGCACTTTGAACCTTTCACTCAAAAGCATTACACTCTTCAGCATTACACTCTTCCTTTGGGGAGAAACTAAGCATACCTTCTAGAATCAAAGCCTTCGCCATGTGAAGCATCAAAAATTTTTCCATGTGAAGCATCAAAGCCTTCATCATGCAAAGCATCGAAACCTTCACCTTGCAAAGCATCCAAGCCTTCGTTATGCAAAGTATCCAAGCCTTAACCATGCGAAGCACCAAAGCCTTCGCCATGCGAAGCATCCAAGTCGTCGCCTTGCAAAGCATCCAAGACTTCATTATGTAAAGCATCCAAGCCTTCCCCCATGTGAAACACCCAATGTAACGACCCATCCTGAATTTTGGAATTAGATTAACGATTAATCATGGATTAGCGGGACTAATTGAGGATTAGTCAGATGATTGCGGACGGACGGTGTGAAATGACGATTTTACCGCAAGGAATGGGCGAAAAGTTCACTTTTGACCCAGATGGTCAAATGGACTTTGACTAATGACCGTGATGTAGATCGCGATGTTACGAGTCCGTAGACAGGCGACACGTCGAAATCGGAGGATCGACGGGAAAGTTACGGGTCTAGGAAGTTTTATGGTACTATTGCATGAAAACCGAGGAAAATGGACATGTGGCAGGATTTGGTTGGGGAAGTGTTTGGAAGGCCCCACCAGATGAGTGACAAATGTCACCCATCTGATTGGCCCACATTCCCACACTATGGGATATTTTCCTTCCCCCTCGATCGATCATTCCTTTATTTCTCCCAAAACCTCGCGACCTCTCTGGAAACCCGTGTACCCAATTCTATATATGCCTCTTCATTCCCCTGTTATTGTTGTTAGTGCATGAATGGAAATGAGTGAGTGAAGTGAGACGATGAAGATGGTAGCAGCGGGTTGTACCGTCGTGCACGGTGGTGGAAGCTCGAAGGTAAGCCGGAGCCCTGTTTTAAATTCAAAAATGGAAGATTGAGTTTGGTTGGTTGTTGACCCTTTGTGTGGATTGGAGGATGCTCCTGAGGTCGAGACAAGTCCAATAGTGGCCACGGTGATGCATGCACGATAGTGGAATGGCCGTGAGAGGAATTCATTGGCAACTGGCCGAAATCTCCATTTGGCCAGGTAAGCTCAAACCTAAGCCCTAAACATGATTTTGAGGTTCCTAGAAACTAAATGAAGTCCCTAGGAAGTAGTTTTGGCCCTTGGATGTGCTCAGAGCATAGGATGAGTTTTTGGGTCGTGAATGGTTTGATGAACCACCATGATTTAGGTTAGTTTTCATGGATTTAATTGCATAAAACAACTCCTAGGATAGATTAGAGAAGATTGGTGGAAAGAAGGAAGAAAACGAGTTGAAAAAGAGGGAGATATGGCCCCAAATCGGTCACGCTGGTCCAGTTGAACCGGACCTGCAGTGAACCGGTCTGGACCGATTTAGCCGAGGAAGAATAAGCACAGTACCCCGGTGCGTGGGCCACACGCGCAGCGCCTTTGGGCTGGGCAGGGGGGTGCGTGGGACAGTTTTTTGGAGTCGTGTTCAACATATGAAATCATCCTTTCGATGTAACGAATATTTTGGGACAAGTTTCAAGTCGATCGGACATCATTTCAATATAGTTTGGGATGTCCGAAGGTTTAGGTTCTATGTTTGAAAGGTTTAAAAATCCGAAAAAATTACGGGGATTTAATGGAAGGTTATTGGAAGTGTTATGACCTTAGAATATGATTTCGACACGATCGGAAGTCCCGGTGTTGTTGGATTAGCTGGAAGGCTTATGGCACGTGTATCGAGGCAACATGATTCGGGCATGAGGCCCAGTTGTGGTTTATAAATGTGATTTTGGGTCGGGGACCCATATATGGATTTATGGATTTATGGATATTGGATTAATGGATTTACGATGGATTTATAGAAATTCCGGGCATGGCCCCTTTGAGATATTTTGAAATGGTTTTAAAAATTTCCCATTTACCATCCTGAGATGGGGATATGCTGATATGTCTCACTTCCTGTCTGGGACATCGGAGTAGACACGGCGCATTGCCTGCGATATGGACCCGAAGAGACTCCGGGCAGCACGCTTTGCTTAGCCGTAATATGATATGACGTCTGGGACATCAAGCATCTGGGATGCCGAGGATGGGTATTTGGGAAACATGATTATGGGATTTGTGAAATTGTATTTCTATGTTTATGGATATGGGCAGTGGCCCACTTGGATTTGGATTCATGGATTTCAGTGTTTTACGGTTTTGGGCTGAATTCCCACACTTGATGGATTTTACGGTTTTGGGCTAAGGCCCTAATTATTTGAGAAAGGAAATGATTTTGGTTTTATAAACGGTTTTTATTGTAATTGAATGAAATGGTTTCTGAATGCATGCATAGTTTTACGTTAAAGGCATAAATATCTTTTTATAAATTTGTTTTATGAACTTATTTATTTTCGTCCACTCACAGCTTTGAATGATTTTTAATGCCCTTTAGGTTGTTGATAGCGGATGCGGGCTGTAGCAAAGACTAATACCTCACATTCATAGGCTGATCCTAGCAAACTCTGGGAGCCAATTGGGCTTAGGATTTCAGGTTATCCCTTATCTGGCCAACGTGTTACCTCGGGTGGCACGTGTGTTAGACGAGAGCATGTCTCATCCCGCGTTAATCTCGAGGGAATTGGGATGGGACGTGTCAAGGTGGTATCGGAGCGAGGTTTACATGTGGTATCCTGACACCGAGGGGTGTCAGAGCGAGGATTGTCAGTTGGAACCAGAGCGTGGTGTGCACAGGTGCCCAGGATGTGAGGTCTTTACAAGGAACAAGCCGTCATCAACCTGGAAGTTATGGAAATAAAGTACGATAGTGAGTAGCAAGAATTGTGGAAAGAGAATGATTCGTCTGATACGCCGTGCATTAGTGTGATTCGACCCGATTAGGGTTATATATGAAGAATTGGTAATGTGGGACCGTTGGACGGTCATGCAATGTTAGATTTTTATGCTGCTGGGAGCAACTGGGTTCGGGGAACCCTAGTTGAGTTGATGATAGGAATGGATTTGACGTCCATAAGATGTCAGGACCACGGGGTCGGTCAAATTGTGGATTATACTGCAGTGGGCAGTTGGCTTCAGAGGAACCCTAGGATATGATTGTGGAACCCTAAATTATGATGGATGGTCTGGATAGGTGATTCCCGACAAACCCTAGCGAAGAGGTCCTAGGGCACGAGTGATGGTCTAGGAAGGCGAACCTTAGTTTGTGATTGATAAACCCTAGTTTGGGATTAATGGATTAGAAATTATGCTGCAGGGAGCAGATGAGGTCATGGATGACCTAGTGGACGACTCTAGTGGAGTATGGTGAAGCTACGGAGATTGGTTGGCCTGACACTAAGTGTAATGGTGGGATTCGATCCACGAGTACAATTATGAGATGATATACAGGGTCCCGGGTTAGACCGATTAGTAATGTTAATGTGTGGATAAGGAGTCTCGATAGCAATGTCTGTTGGTCGAAAGTCGTGTGACGACGACTGGCTATTGAGAGTGATTGTAGTTGTCGTTGTGAGAATTGGGAGGACGTTCAATGAACGTTCATTATCTTGGTACGAATTGTTAAGAGTGGTTGTGCCCAGAGCTTGGGGTACGACGGAGGCAGGGTTCCTTCGATATGAGCTAAAATACGCGATGATTACTCAATATGAGTGGAGATTCAAGATTGGTTGGGTTCGTACCCTACGTGACGGGGATTGCGAAAATGATAGAAGACGACGAGCCACGAGCTGAGGACGTGCCTCAGTCGTGAGGTGCACGTGTTTGGTGTGGACCGGGCGATGATGATTTGTTAATGGGAGTTGTGCCTTAGGAATTGTGCCGAGGTGACAGGTATATGAGTGATGGACCGGATGGGATCCAACAGGATTGTGATGTGTTGGGTTAAGTCCCAACAGTTATGAGATGATTAAGCGGTGAATGGATGATAAGGGTATGAGTGAGACACGAGTAGTTCTGGGTGGCGCAGAGGACGTCATGGAAATTAGTGGATTCGATGTGTTGTTATCAACTCCGAAACTTGAGTGGTTGTGGGCCTCTAATCTCACGAGGAAATTCTAAGAATTCATTTGAATTAGAAGAAGCCGAAGAGAATCAGTGGAAGTGTTGATGTGAAAAGTGTGATTGTGAATGACATGGAAACCCGAGAGTTGAGCTTGTAAAGGTTGAGATGTGAGAATAAGATAGTAATGAATCACATCCTTTTGGATGTGCATAAACGGTTATAAACGGACAGGAGGTCTGGTGATGGGTTGGTTGCGGACACGTGGTTGTCCGAGTGAGTTGAGGATTTGGGAAGTCTAGTGGTTGGACTTTACACCCATTCGGGTAGAGATTTAGATATGCTTCCAACATGGTTGGAACTTTGAAATCAAGAGAAGTTGTGATTGTGACGATGAGAAGTATGCTTGATTCAGCATTGGTGATGGATATTCCGAAGTTCCTGAGGGGGACTCCCCATTACCTGCCCCTGGCAGATGATGTTGTTATCACCAGTACGTTGGTTATGTATTCATTAAAGGACCCTTGATTGGTTTCGAGTCAATAATCAAGAGAAGTTGTGATGGAGACAATTAGAGGGGTTAAGTTGTGATTTAGATGCAGAGAAGTGGTAATGTGCTTCTGAAGTTCCTGAGAGTAATTAAGAGAAGTTGTGTTTGATTCCAGACTGAGTATTGGAGGAAGAAAAGTTGATGAAGTTTATGAAGTTGATCTGGTATTGGTTGGTTGACCCATGGTTGGCTTTGGGTCATGGCGAGAAGTTAGTAATGGGTATTTCGAAGTCAATAAAGGTGACTTCTCGTGTTCTTCTTAGGGTAGCAGACGATGTTAGTTACATGACATGGTGAGTGTAGCGGGATTGTGTTGACACTCACATAGGATGAAGTTTGAGGTCAACATCTTGGATGGTCCTGAGTGGACATTATCATGGACTAAGGGAAGAAGTTCTCAAGTTGTGGTGATGAGGTAACTGATCTGATTAGATGTACAAATAAGAAATGAGTGATTATAACTGATCGATATGAGGTAATTGAAGAGAACCCACAGTCAGACGTGTTTCTTCTTGTCTTTGACTGAGTTGTTCAGTTATGGACAGGGTGTTAAGGACCATTGTGACGACTGAGGGCAATCGCAAGGAAAAATTGCCTTGCTGATTATGCTAAGTTAGGAGCAAAAGAGAATTGTATTGTAAGAAGAAATCTTTATCCAGCCTCTGTCTTGGAAGGCGGATGGGTATGTGTTGGATATGGGGATGAGCGTTGTTTCTGAATGTACCCATTCGGATCGGAGTGTTACTCAGTCTTGTGTGCATTGGATATGTGAAAGGTATATAGGATCTGTCTTGTGTAGGGTTCAAATTGCTCTATCTTGGATGGGTGCGTCGGTGGGATTGACTTCCTTTCGAAGCCGATCAGTTGTGATGGTAAGTATGATAGAATTGGATAAGTAAGATGATACCTAGAGTGGAAACTAGGAAAATATAAATAGCCGAGAAATGAGTAGGATGTGTGTGGGCTTGTAGTGGTGATCTGTCTGCTACGAGATTGGATAGATGGACTCCAAAATTAAAGCATGATTGGTTGTGTTGTAGCCATGTTGTACTCAGTGTAGGTGCGCGGATGTCGTGAATGCTTACGGTTTGCATTAGTGATGGTGGTGAACGTGGTGCAGAGCAATACACATTGGTTAGCGTGAGTGAGTTACCGCTTGGAGTAGGCCCTAGACATGTTGTGGGCAGTTGAGATAAGGGGGTGCATGGGATGCACCAATTGTAATTGTGATAGAAGTGATGACAATCGGAACCTTTTTGATGTAGTGGGTTGGTGAGGACGTGGAGTGGACATTGGATACGGTGTGTTTGGGTCGGAGTGATTGGTGGGGTTTAGTGATTGATGTGAGCGAGGGCTCGAAGTCGTGGATGACTAAGGGAGCCCTACAGTTCGGATGTGTTATCACTACGAGACAATTATTCGATGAGGTCTAGTTACCCATAGGTTGAGCGAGTTGGTAGTTCGTGTAACCACATATGAAGTGAGTGGTCGGATTGCTTCGCATGAAGCGACTGCTCTGTGACGCTGGTTGAGTCAGCATGGATTACTGAGGGAGTTATTTGATGTGAGTACCGAGGCCGATAAATCTTCGGCATAGATCCGAGCTTAGCTCTGTGAGGTGAGATTCCACCGTTGATCTTACGCTACATTGATGGAGTTGTGGATCGAGTAGCAGTAGCCGAGGTGATGTCAGCGACTGAATGACGGTTGGAGATGATGATTGGAGCTCTGATACCAAGGTGGTATAGTTAAGCGGTGATAGTAGGGAAGTGTTCGTATAATCCCAGAATTGTTAGGAGTGTCAAAATGGTATGATTGTCAAGGTGGTGCCGAAGGAGGTCTGTCTGTGTTACAGACGTTGTAGAGTAATATCTGTCAGGTGGTATCGACTTGGGAAGTGTGGTCAATTGTGGACTCCTAGGAAGGATGTGGATTTCCACAGTTGGGATGTGGAGTTGGACGAGTTGGAAATTTCAAGGACGAAATTTTTGTAAGGGGGGTAGTCTGTAACGACCCGTCCCAAATTTCGGGATTAGATTAGTGATTAATCATGGATTAGCGGGACTAATCAAGGATTAGTTAGAGGATCGCGAACGGACGGTGTGAAATGACGATTTTTTCCCTAGGAATAAGCAAAAAGTTGACTTTTGACCCGGATGGTCAAATGGACTTTGACCGATGACCGTGGCGTAGATCGGGACATTATGAGTCCGTAGATAGGCGGCACGTTGAAATCGAAGGTTCGACGGGAAATTTACGGGTCTAGGAAGTTTTATGGTACTATTGCACAACAATCGAGGAAAATGGACATGTGGCAGGATTTGGTTGGGGAAGTTTCTGGAAGGCCCACTAGATGAGTGACAAATGCCACCCATCTGATTGGCCCACATTCCCACATGATGGGATATTTTCCTTCCCCCTCGATCAATCATTCCTTCATTTCTCCCAAAACCTCGCGACCTCTCTAGAAACCCGTGTGCCCAGTTCTATATATGCCTCTTCATTCATCTGATGTTGTTGTTAGTGCGTGAATGGAAATGAGTGAGTGAAGTGAGACAATGAAGATGTTAGCAGCGGGTTGAACCGTCGTGCACGGTGGTTGAAGCTCGAAGGTAAGCTGGAGCCCTGTTTTAAATTCAAAAATGGAAGATTGAGTTTGGTTGGTTGTTGACCCTTTGTGTGGATTAGAGGATGCCCCTGAGGTTGAGACGAGTCCAATGGTGGCTACGATGATGCCTGCACAGCGGTGCAACGGCCGTGAGAGGAATTCGCTAGCAACCGACCGAAATCTCCATTTGTCCAGTTAAGCTCAAACATAAGCCCTAAACATGATTTTGAGGTTCCTAGAAGCTAAATGAAGTCCCTAGGAAGTAGTTTTGGCCCTTGAATGTGCTCAAAGCATATGATGAGTTTTTTGGTCGTGAATGGTATGATGAACCACCATGATTTAGGTTAGTTTTCATGGATTTAATTGCATAAAACAACTCCTAGGATAGATTAGAGAAGATTGGTGGAAAGAAGGAAGAAAACGGGTTGAAAAAGAGGGAGATATGGCCCTGAACCGGTCACGCTGGTCCAGTTGAAATGGACCTGCAGTGAACCGGTCTGGACTGGTTCAGCCGAGGAAGAATAAGCACAGTACCCCGGCATGTGGGGGCGCGTGGGGTAGTTTTGGGAGTCATGTTCAACATATGAAATCACCCTTTCGATGTAACGAACATTTTGGGACAAGTTTCGAGTCGATCGGACATCGTTTCGATATAGTTTGAGATGTCAGAAGGTTTAGGTTCTATGATTAAAAGGGTCAAAAATCCGTGAAAATTACGAGAATTTAATGGAAGGTTATTGGAAGTATTAGTGACCTTAGAATATGATTTGGATAGGATCGGAAGTCCTGGTGATGGTGGATTAGCCGGAAGGCTTATGGCATGCATATCGAGGTTATAATTAGGACGGTCTGTGAGTGGACTTTTACTTTATAAATATGATGCATGCATAATTGTTTTATATGTTTTATATCTATGTTTTGAATGCTTTGAATACGTATATTTGTGGTATTTATGATTTACGTATTTACACGTATTTCGAGGCGTATAGTTTATGTTGAATTTGTATGTGCTTGTGGTTTCATTGATGGTTTGATAAAATGGTTTTCGATTTGAAAAGATGACCTCGAGCATGAGACCCATTTGATTTGGAAACTATCGGACATGAGGTCCATTTGATTTAATGAAGAATCGGGATGAGACCCATTTGAGTTATATGATCGGGCCGAGAGCCCAGTTAGTTTACGAAGTCGAGCATGAGGCCCAGTTATGGTTTATAATGTGATTTTGGGTCGGGGACCCATATATGGATTATGGATTTACGATGGATTTATGAAAATTCCGGGCATGGCACTTTGAGATATTTTGAGATGTTTTGAAATGGATTTAAAAAGGGTGTTTCCCATTTACCATCCTGAGATGAGGATATGTGGATAGGTCTCACTCCATGTTTGGGACATCGAAGTAGACACAGGGCATTACTTGCGAGGGGTCATTGCACGAAACAACCGGACCGTGTAGTGACTCAGAAGTAAGATTGATATGATTAGATGTCTAGGACGTCAGAAATCTGGGATGTCAGAGATATGGACCCGGAGAAACCCCAGGCAGCATGCGTTGCTTAGTCGTGATATGATATGATGTTTGGGACGTCAAGCGTCTGGGACACTAGGCATCTGGGATGCCGAGGATGGGTATTTGGTAAACATAATTATGGGATTTGTGAAATTGTATTTCTGTGTTTATGGATTTGGGTAGTGGCCCACTTGGATTTGGATTTATGGATTTCGGTGTTTTACGGTTTTGGGCTGAATTCTCACACTTGATGGATTTTACGGTTTTGGGCTAAGGCCCTAATTATTTGAGAAAGTAAATGATTTTGGTTTTATAAACGGTTTTTATTGTAATTGAATGAAATGGTTTCTGAATGCATGCATAGTTTTACGTGAAGAGTATAAATGTCTTTTTTAAATGTGTTTTATGAACTTATTTATTTTCGTCCACTCACAGCTTTTAATGGTTTTTAATGCCCTTCAGGTTGCTAATAGTGGATGCGGGCTGTAGCAGAGACTAATACCTCACATTGCTTGGCTAATCCTGGCGCACTCTGGGAGCCAATTGGGCTTAGGATTTCGGGTTATCCCTTGTCTGACCCGCATATTACCTCGGGTGGCACGTGTGTTAGACGGGATCATGTCTCATCCCGCGTTAATCCCGGGGGATTTGGATGGGGCGTGTCACCCAAGCTTTCACCATGAGAAGCATCTAAGTTTTCGTCATGCAGAGCACCCAAGGCTTCGACATGCAAAGCAACCAAAACTTTTCCATGCAAGGCACCCAAGCTTTCACCATGTGAAGCGTCTCAGTCTTCGCCTTGCAAAGCATCAAAGTTTTCCTCTTGAAAACACTCAAGGCCTTCCACCAAGAAGCACTCAAAGCCTACTACTAGGAAGCGCCTCAAGTATTCTTCCTGAAAGCACACCAAGTCTTCCACCTGGAAGAACTTCAAAACTTTATTTAAGAAGCAAAGGCTCTTCCTTGAAGGCAACACAAAAACAATGCTAACCAAGTTAGCTAAAACCTAATGTTAGATGCCCATGGCGGCAACGGGGGCATCTTATGAACGAACAAGTATGAGTTAAATCAAAACAGTTAGTAGAATTTGAAAAAAAAAAAATACTAGGCACTGGGATCTCAAATTTCTTCATAAATACTATTTTCATTTATTCATTTGAAGGTTGATTGGAAAGTCTTTAAAGCCCATTATTCTTCGAAACTCTGCCTAGTCTTCTTTTGAAAGTATTGAAATATCATCAAAGGGTGACTCGGTTTCAGGAACATCGTCTTTCTTAGCCTCCCGCTCGAGCTCATGTTCAGGTCTAAGCTCCATCTCTAGTTCAAGGTCCAACTTTTTGGTGGTGATCCCACTCCTACTCTCCATACCCAAATTTTGCGCTTCATCTTCCTTAAAGCACAACGTTGTGGGGGCATGTGATGGCAGCAAGCAGTTGGCTCTCAAATTTTGGATTTCAACCTCCAACAGTTTAACTTTCTCTTTGGAATCATGCAAAAGCTTGCCCAACAAAATAGACTCGTTGAGATCAGTGTCACGCTAATTCTCTACCAACAACTTTTTTGTGTGACTTGTCTCCAGCTCGCGCATCTTGTTCTCCAATGAACGAATTATCCCCACCAAGGCATTGTTGTTTCATCAAAAATGGTCACGACCCTCTCGAAGGTGGATACACTCTGACTTCATTCACTTATTCTCCTCTTCCAGGCTAGCTTACCACGAAGTATGTCAACCAGCTTGTGGGCCCCATTTTTTGCAATCCTGAGGTCTCTAACGACTTTATCATAAGCATCATGTGGCACTACTTTCGTGGTATCCGCAATCACATGAGAAACTTATGTACCCACAGTCCTAGTTTCCCGTGGAGTCCCTTCCGCTAGACGTTTTGAACCCGCATCCCTCAATGCCTCAATCACTTCAAGGGAAGCAGATGTGGCCTTCAGCTTTTTGGAAGGCTCAACTACTTGCTCTGGAGGACCATCTGAGGCTCTGTGCTTGCTAGATGATCCCGCTGGACTAACATGACAGGGTGTGGAATTCGGGGCAACCTGGGAAGGCGCTACAATACCTAATTTCTTCATGGGAGGTGCGAAAAGTCCCTCTTTATGGTTTTTCTTCTGAATGATGGCTCTCTTCAGACGTAGCGGAGCACTTAACCACTCATTGACCAAGCTAGCAGGGGGTATTCCGCCATCAGAATCTCCGGATAGGAAGAGTAGCCAACGCATCTCATGAAACTCAAGAGGAATTTTCAGAGCTCTATCGATCTTCGTAAGATCATGATGACTTTCAAAATCAGAATACAATTCATCGTGAGGACGGAAGCGAGATGCATTCCTCATTTCCACTACAGTTTTGGTCTCATGTGCCTCCCACCTCGAAGCAGCTCTGTCTATACGCCCCGTCATTGAATACCGTATTCACGAACAACTCAACTTTGGGAATATTCTGCGTAAGACTCGCATCGGAGAATCCATCATGCAATATGGAGTAGCAATGCCAGAATTCTTCGTCTGAAAGCTCCAGTTTAAAAAACTCGTTCGGCTTCTAAAAACACTTAATGTGTCTATAGGAGTCCACATCCAGCTGAACAGAAGAGCAACCCATCTAACTGAGAATCCCAAAGAAAAACATCGAAAATGGGAATTTGAATCCCCAGCTGACGATCAAAGGATGGAATTTGATCCATCGAATGGATTTCGAATTTCTCCCCCTACGATTCTTAGGAGCCTTCATGGAGGAGCATTTGTCGCAAAGTTGAGCAAGTACCCCTTCTGGAAAAGCATGTTTGTTGCGGACCTTCCGGGACTTGAATTCTTCGGGTCCCACAAAATTTGAATTTTTTCCACATAACGAATTTTGGCTACGCGAACCACCTTGCACCCACAATGCGAGCCTACTAGGTCTCTCCAAAAGTACACCTTGACGCATCTTGAAATGACCGCCCGAACAAATAAAATCGTCAATGCTCGAACCGTAACCAACGGATGTTCTGAACTCCCGAAATGAGTAAAAGCGTTCACCTGCAATAAAGGAACAAATTTATTGGTTTCTGAAACAAATATATTTCAAGCATATACGCACTTGAATATATGCACATACGGTTATTCAAAATACATATGCTATTATCAAATACATATTAATAACGTTAATAAATTAAATACACTTTTTAATATACTAATATATATATAACATATATAAATATACTTGCAAAAAAAAAACGTCCTACGTTTAAATGCACATATAAATATATCTGCAAAAAATTACAAGAAGTCAAAGGAGGGACACTGGCCATGTGTCCGAGAAGAGCACACTTGCAGATCGCCATGTGGGAACCAGAGGGGGGCAGATTCAAAACAGGGTAGCCTACCCTCACTCATCAGTCACCAAAACTAAACGATCGCCCAGTCAGTGCTCCCTGCACGGCACTTCGACCATTGCGTCAGCTCTTCGACCATTGCGTCAGCTCTTCGACCAATCAGGTTGCACGTAAGATGCACATATCCCATCGCGCGACAAGGCACCTAATAGCCCTTTAGTCCGCCAATCAAAACCGGCCTCCTGTCCAACCTCTCACACCACTACCGACAAGTTGGGCCCGCAACCTCGCATGCTAATCAAGAGAGCCCACACGTCAGTTCTTAGTCGCACCAGTGGACAAACCTGTCATTTACTCTACAGACGCCCAACTCAATGCAGCCGTGTGTCACCACCTGAAAAGTAAGGGGCCCGCCAGTAGCAGGCAGCCAATCAGAGCATGTGTGGAGCTCACGCGCCTGACGGTGTCCTCATTGCATCCGACAGCCATGTCCCACCATTTTCAACGCCCATGTAGTTGGTTCCACTTGTTGCGACTACGCAGCCCAACGACAGCAGCTTGGCCCACCAACTTTGATGTCCAACCAAACACCGCCATGTGTCTATCGTCTATCACATCCGCACAATCCTTGTGGGATGCACACTCACTAATTCGGCCTTTTCTACATTCTTTAGCATGGAAAACAAAATAATAAACAAACACAAGCAAGAAAATCTTACCCACAAATTTTCCTAAGAATGAGGACTTCTCTCCCTCCAGCATCCAATTTCTTTTTCTTTCACCCAAACAGATAGGTGGTCTAGGTACCAGTTTTTCCTTTGAATTTCCATTCCCAACTGATACATGCTCTATAAATAAGGCAAAAAAAAAAAAACAAAACCCCTCAAAACAATAAAGATGGAGATAATTTCATTTTAAATGGGATTAATTACCATTAAGGGGATTTATGTCTTCAAAATGGATTAAAAGATTACCATTTTTTGGCACATGATAATTGTACAAAAAAACATTGACCTATCTATGAGCTCAACAATTTTCCTCACGGAGATAGGGCAAAAAAAAAAACGATACCATGGAAAGGGAAAAATCCAAAAAAAAATTTGTACATCCCCTTGGGATTCCCTGAATTCCAAAGGCGATATAGGGGCATTTGTGGAATCCAAAATCACTCGAAAATTGTGGAACTGTCACATGGCTCAAAATTTCCAAAATGACCAAATTTTCCTTGGTAATAATACTAATAGTTTGCATACACCCACACATTAAATAATCTATTTACTAGCTAAATACGTTATTTAATTGGATTTAAAGTCTCTGCAATATTTATATTCTCCATGTGAGTTAATTTTCGTTATTCTTAATAAGAGACAATTAATATTAATATTAAATTACTATAATTATCATCATAATGAACATTTATTATAATTATTAAATAATATATTTTATTAATAATATATTATTTATTAATTACAAATGAACAGACCAATCAGAACGCTTTGTGACTCTCAAGGATTCTCAATAAATAGATACAATCATTTCACTTTCCAGGTAATTCGATTCAATGCTACTTAAACTCTTGAGATTTCTCTTTCAAAGCTGACTTAAGTATTGGAGCGTTCTTGGTCGAACAACCCCCCAGATTCTCGATCAGAGCGAACAATAGCTTATTATTTGCTGTTTGGAGGGATCTAGAAGACTTTGGAGAGTACGGACGAAGTCTGCTTCAACAACTGATATCGTATTTAAGATGGTTATATATGTAACGACCCGTCCCGAATATCGGGATTTAATAATATTTAATTATGATTTACTAATCTGAGATTAGTTGAGTGATTTCGGACGAATTGTGCAAAATGACTGTTTTGCCCCTAGGCGTGGGCAAAACGTTGACTTTTAATTCGTATGGTCAAATGGACTTTGATCGGTGACCGTGATGTAGTTCAGGACGTCACGAGTTCATAGACAGGTGGCACGTTCGATTCCGACGTTCGTGGTGGAAGTTATGACGTACGGAAGTTCAAGGGAATTTTCGTAATTTGGACGAAATAGGGGAAAATGTTGACTTTTCGATCGGGAGGTCCGATGGTCAGGGGCCAAGGACCGTTAGGAAGGTCTCGATGCCCTGAGTCCGTAGATAGGCGGCACGCATCAATCGGAGTCCGTATGACCGAGTTACGGGTCAGGATGCGTGAGGGGCATTTTGGTAATTTTCTGCACAGGGGCAGAATGGTAATTTCACTGAATGTTGGAACGGTTACTGTAGCACCATGGAGGGGAACATGGCCAGCGCACGGGTGGTGTGTTTATAGAGCAAATTGATGGCCTAAAACTATTGTTTATGGGTTGTATGGATTGTTTAATTGCATTGTGCGATGCCAGGCTGTGTGGGACGGTGGATTTGGCCATTAACTATGGCTGGTGCACGAAGAAAAACAAAGCGCTTCCCACATGTGTTCAGCCTTTCCAGGGCCCAATTGAGCGGATTTGTGATGGGCAATGTGTTTAAGGGACTGAGTGAAGTGTTCTGGGGTTGAGAAGGGAAGGAAAGGAGCAAAATTGGTGTGGAATTGTTCAAAAACCCGAAACTGGTTTTTGAAGAGTTCAAAATCGAATTTCGGTTTTCAGGCCAGCCCAGGGCAAATTGATGATTCATTTAGTTCTCTGGGATCATTTCCAGTCGAACCAAATCAAATGGGGCAAGTTTGGAAGCTCCTAGAGCCGTGGACGGACGAGGTGGACGGCCGGAAAATCCAAGCTTGAGTCGTGGTGATTGAGGTAACTTCGTGTTCAATTAATCATTCGAATTGGTTCGTGTTAATCCTAATAAGCTTCCTGTGAAGTTAATTTGACAATGGACTTGAGTTGGGTGAGTTGATATCATCGACCCGTTTGGCTGTTCGGACTTGGATTGGTCGATTTACTCCATGTCGAGATTAATCATTGACACAGAACTGGAATTAATTGGTTAATGTTTGTTTTAGGATCAAAAACGGATGGAATCAAGGTCGAATTGAGGGTTATCTGGCCGGGTCAGATCGCGGGTAATCAGACCTGTTTACCAAACATACGGGTGAAGGTGGTGACTGTAGCAGTCACTGTAGCAGGCGCGTGGCTTTCATGCGCAGCCACTCACGGCGGCACGTGACGGCGCGTGGGCAAAAATCTCGAGGTGAGGTCAACATGACTTTTGTCCTATACAATGTAACGAACATTTTGACGTTGGTTTCGTGTCATTCGGATCCCGTTTCGATATTGTTCGGGATGTCCGAAGGTTTTAAATCCAGTTTAAAAATACTTAAAAATTCAGGAAAATTACGAGACTTGAATAGGATGTTAATGATGAGGTTAGTAATCCTCTGATGTGATTTGAACAGGATTGGGAGTCCCGGTGATAGTGGTGTGGCCCGGGAAGGCTTATGGCACACGTATCAAGGCGCTCGGTTAAACGGTCTGTGAGTGGACATTGGTTTTATAAATTCGATGCATGCATAACTGTTTCATGATTGTTATAATTATGATTAAATGATTTACTTTGGATATCGGTGAATTTAAATGATTTCACGCATTTCGAGGTGATTTACGTATTTGCACGTAAACCAAGATTTTCTGGATTTGCACCGATTTCCATAAATGTGGTTGGATATGATTTCATGAAACGGTTACGGACTTGATAAAGTAAAATCGGGCCAGGGGCCCAGTTAACTTATGAATAGGGCCAGGGGCCCAGTTAACTTATGAATCGGGCCAGAGGCCCAGTTAACTTGTGAATCGGGCCAGGGGCCCAGTTAACTTGTGAATCGGGTCAGGGGCCCAGTTAACTTATGAAATCGGGCCAGGGGCCTAGTTGATTTCTACATGTGATTGCGGGTCGGGGACCCTAAAATGGAATTGAATAAATGTTTTCTGGTTTACATTTTATATATATTCACATGCTAAAAACAAATAACGGTTTGATGATATGGAAATTATGGTTATGGCACGTTTCACGGTATTTGGGCTTGAGACCCGTCTGATGAAACTTAAAGATTGGTTTGGATTTTATCTATGTATATATATATGCTTTGCATGTGGATATCAATAAAATGTATTTCGTACTGCACTGTATAGATCCTTCCATATGATACTGTCTCCTCCGGATGAGGTACCCCGGAGAGGTCACGGACGTCTAGAACGTCCAGCGTCTATGACGCTAAGCATCGGGGATGCTGTACCCGAACGGGGTTCGGGGATTGAACTCGGAAATTGAGACCCGAGTGGCACGCGTAGCCTTGTGATTGTGACCTTATTAGACGTCAGGGACGTCAGACATCAGGGATGTCGGATTAGAGTGTATGGTGCAGTGGCTAAAATTATGTTTATGGTTCATATTATATGATATATGATTTTAAATGATGGTGCATGCATATGATTTTACTGAGGGGCATAAATGTCTTATAAATGTTTTAAACTGACTTGTTTATTTTTCGTCCACTCACAGCTTTTGTTTTTAATGCCCTTCAGGTTGATTCCGGATGCGACTGCAGCAGAGACTTGAGCATCGCACACCTCCTCCATCGATCCTTACGCACTCTGGAGGCCCGGTTGGGCAGTGGCAACAGGTTATCCCTTGTTTGACACCTCTTGTCAGACGGGAGCATGACACATTCCATGGTAATCCCGGGGGGATTGGGATGGGTCGTGTCAATATAGCATGGTATTTTGGTCATTTTGATCCTAGTTGCATCTACTTCCTCCATATTAACTAGTACATATTCTTCCTTATAGATGCATCTTCTTGGTCATTGATGCATCTTCTTCAATCGCCCAGCACATGGCCATGGCTTCTTCTTGTCCTCTTAGACTTTTGGGCCTCACATTGCCCTTGGTTTTCCCACACCCTTTTATCACATGAACGCATACTGCCTCGCCCTATCCAATTTCACCTCCAAATTCTCCAAACCAAGAATCCCAAAACAAAAATCAAGCTATGGGTTTTTCAAAAGAAGAGAAATCGAAGAAGGTTTTGAGAGCTTTTAAGATCGTTTTCTTCTCTACTGCTGTTTTTAGTACTGATTCTTCTCGAAGTTTCTGATACTCTTCTCCCATCAGTGCTTCTCTACACCTATACTTCTTCCTCTCTAGTCTTTCTCAAATCCCTATCTTCCTATTTCAATAAATGTGACTTCTAATCATCCCTCATTGACATCTCGTTAAACAATTAAGGAGTTGGAATTAATTGCGCATGTATTTAAATTGCTTTTTTTGTTGATTTGATTTTGACGAATGAATGGGTGATATCCAGGGTTTTTGAAAATAATTCAAGGGAGGAAGAGATTGAGGAATCAAAACATTGATGAGATCAAGAGTGACATGAGTGGACTGTGGCTGGAGGTATTTTGGGGTTGGGATGTGAATAGGTTGTAGTTATTGCGGGGAGGAGAGTGAGATGGAGAGAAGAGGAGCACGAGGAGAAACAGAGTTATTTGCAGGAAAAAAAATGGGCCAAAATTAGTGAAAGCAGATCTGCACTTCTTCCACTAGAATGATGAACTCGATCTTTACTGATTCCTTATTGACGAATATGGGCAAGAGCGAGGTCCTCACCTTGACCAACGAGAACAGCACATCAAAAAGGCAGAGGATGAGGTGGGCATGAAAATGGCAGTAAGGCCAAAGCGAAACCCTCAAAATCAGCTTATGGTTTTGGAGATTATGAGGAAGATGAAGATCACAGTTAATATGGAAGCTCGATCAAATTGGATTCGAGAATGAATCGAGAAGGTGGGGTGGGTTGCGTAGTGGGTGAAGGTTTTTGTATGGGTGGGTTGAGAGTGAGAAGGCAACTATGGCGTCTTGGAGATGCATGAGGAAAATATGCACTAGTAAATATGGAGGAAGAAGATACAGCTATGATCAAAATGACCAAAATACCCTACTATATAACTATCCTAAACGGTATCAAACACGACATTGATTAAATGGTGTAACGTGTTTTACGTTGCACCTACTTCTGGTACGAAGTTGGGCAAATTGTCGTTCTTGATGCATTTTGAGACTCAATGGCTTGTTCTTGATACACTTAGCTTAATAAGTCTTTTTTTTATTGAGCACGAGATGCGACCTGGTTCTTTTAGGAGGACGAGTTTTAAATTGAGTAAATTTGGACCTTTAGATTGGTGTCAATTAAAAATTCTGATTAAAAGTAACGTGGAATCTCATTAATATTTAGATTATATAAATATTAATTAATAATTTCTTTTATCAATTAAAAACTTTTTAATTTCTTTCAATTACAAATTATTTTTAAATTATTTCCTTTCAATTACAAATTATTTTCAAATTTAAAAACAAAATCCTATCAGAAAGAGGAATTAAAAACCAAAAAAAAAAAATTGCAGAACTCTTGAAGGTGTTGCCGAGATATGTTGTACATATGGATCCTAATTATATAAATAGGAGTAACAAAAGAGGGAATTTTATTGGATAATAAAAAGAGGGAATTTATTGGACAATAAAAAGAGGGAATTTTATTGGACAATAAAAAGAGGGAATTTTATTAGACAATAAAAAGAGGGAATTTTATTGAACATTAAATAGATAATTATACCCTTAATTTTAACAGAAAAAGTTAAAATTTTAACGGATTGATGGTTAGTATACATTTGGGTATAGTTCAGAGACATTTACTACTAATAATGAAGTTCATGAATTATAACTAACATTAGGGTAAAATTCAGAGTCTGTAACGACAGTTTTCCCTTGATTTCAATATAGGGGGAAAGGCAGTAGCATTAGCCAATTAGATTATGCATTACACCCACAAATTTTAAATTGGGCTTAGTAGTACGAGTGGACACAGTGCAGTTCGATATTAATATTACCAATATCTAAATCTAAATCGTTAAAAAGATTTTCAAAATGAAAATCTAAATCCAAATCGTTACTAACAAAATAATTGTATTCAACCCATTTGATTTTTATCTGATCAAATATAAACAATTTAAAAAATGACGGTTTAAAACGGATCGATTAGCAATTTTAACGGATTTGTATTCACCCCTACTTAATAGAGATATAGATAATGAGAAGCAGTCAAACAAGTCAATTTTTCCTATTTCTTTCTTATTTTTCATTTTATTTATTTAATTATTCTCTTGTGAAAAGTAAAAGCATATCTAGTGGTAGAGGTAAGGGTAAAGGGCTAGAGGTAAGATTTAGCCTCTATCATGATATTGTTCATGACATTTTGCCCAAAACTGTTTATTGAGTTTCTAATGGGGAGAGGTAAGAGGAAAGAATTTAAATTTTTGGAAATTTTTTTTTAAGATAATAATGTAGAAATATTATATAATGTATATGAAATACAATTTAATTCTTATTTATCCTATTTAACGTATATATATATATATATATTATAATAATTAAACACTGAAGTAATTTTATTTTACAAAATTTTAAATTTTACTAAAATAAAATAAAATTTAAATTATACTAAAAATACTGCAAGTAATAAAAAAAATACAACTATTAATTTAAATTAATAAATATATAAATATAAAATATATAAAAAAAAATACAATATTTGACATGTGGCAGCTCCTTATTGGCTGCCACCTAGCCCAGCCTAGGCAAGAAGAGAGGCTAGAATAGCCCGAGCCCTTGCCTTTGACCCTGCCCAGTCCAGGCAAGCTTTGCCTTTGACCCTGCCCTATAAAACCCGCTTGAACCTGAATTTGAAACTCAACTCAACAATCCAGCAATCGACCCAAAATTTCGATTACACTCATTCCAGATGTTTACAGTAGCTAGCATGCCTTCAACGACATCAGTCCGGTCAACCTACACAACCTTTGCTGCAGGAGCAATGCTGGTCAGGACCGTGATGAACGAGGTCCAAACCCCAACCAGCCACCTCCTACCCCAAAAACTCCAAGATGTCATTGCCAAGCTTCCGAATTCTCAAATGACTCTCATCATATAGATGAAATGAATGGCATTTCTATTAATGAAATGTACCCGGCTTTGGAGATCTACTTGAGCACAAGGATCACCCCTTCCATTGAACAGCTGAAGGTTTCCAAGTCCCCCCGCCAGAACAACTTTTTTCTCACGATGGACAAAGGCGAAAAGCTTATCGACAAATTCCAAGGAATCAAGCTGACATGGAAATTCTGTTGATCAGAAATTGACATGAAGACTATTCCTCCTCAACAGAAGTGACTGAGCACAAGTCATTTCAACTCAGCTTCCAGAAGAGATACAGAGATGAGGTACTGAAAACTTACCTGCAATATGTACTGGACAGAGGAAAGGCCATACAAGCAAAAAACAAGGTGGTGATTGGTGAAGCTTCATGCACTGGGAAACTTTTCAACAGAGTATAGTGGTCCCTGGGGCTCGGTCATCTTTGATCATCCAACTGCTTTCGACGCATGGGCAATGGATCCCAAGCTCAAGTAGGAGTTGATTGATGACTTGGACAGGTTCGTGAGACGAAAGGAGTTTTATGGGAGCGTTGGCAAGGCATGGAAACGCGGGTACTTCTTGTACTTGTATGGCCCTCCTGGTACAGGAAAGTCCAGCCTGATTGCAGCCATGGCTAATTACCTCAAGTTTGACATCTATGATTTGGAGCTCACACAAATACATAGAAACTCCAATCTCAGGAGCCTGTTAGTCTCCACTGCAAATCGATCAATACTAGTCATTGACGATATTGATTGTAGCATCGAATTGAACAACAGAGCATTTGGAGTCAACAACAATGAAACCCAGGTAAGGACCAAGATGCAAGGAATTATAATATCGATAAATTATAATCTATGATTCTCATAGTAATTAAGTTCTATCATTTTGACAGTTAACTCTATCTGGGCTGCTCAACTTCATTGATGGGCAGTGGTCAAGCTGTGAAGATGAGAGGATAATTGTCTTTACGACTCAACTACAAGGGCAAACAATATCCAGCATTGTTAAGACCTGGCCAAATGGATATGCATATTCACATGTCCTATTGCACACCAAGTGGATTCAAGATCCTTGCTTCTAACTATCTCAAAATAAAAGCTCACATTCTCTTCAATGAAATTGAAGAATTTGCGAGGGAAGTGGAGGTGACTCCGGCAGAGATTGCTGAACTCATGAAAATTGAAGACCCCAATACAGCGCTTGGAGGACTTAGTTGCATTCCTCAAGAACAAGAAGAAAATGAACTGCAATGTAGATGCCAAAGTCGACGAAACAGAAGAAGTCAATAAAGAAGAAAAATAATACCAGGAGAAGGAGAAGCAACATAGAAATGGAACATAAACTTTACCTGAGCTGTTAATTGAGAAGCTCCCTTTCCTTCAAATAAATTGTGCTTCGATCTGCAAAAATATATAATATATTGCAGACTACAACTTCTCCAGTTCTTGTTTAAGAGCTGTCCCTGTGAGCAATTATATAAACAATAACTAAGCAAGTGCAGTGTATCCTACAGTAATTCGGATATTTCACGGGTTCCTTTGTGACCTGGCATAAAAGTAGAACAGCTTTATACTGAAACTAACACTTGAATTATGATACTTCATAATACATGTATTCCTACCTGATAGAGAAATGCAAAACCAAAATCCATAAATTACAGGGGGCCTGTACATTCCGCTCATTGAAAAAAGAGAATAAGAAGATAACTGGGACTGCCCATAAGAAGAGGGCAAAAGAGAAAAAGATGAAGCAACAGAAATTCACAGCACCGTGGGGACTTAACACTGGTAGACAGAGTAGCTCTTGCTCTTCCACAAAAACCTAAAAGGTTTTGTCATTGTTCTTCTTGAGATAGATTTGCATAACGGCTTGGTTTCAGGCGCAGTAATTTGCATGTCTTTATGTTCAACAGACAGTTGCACCTCCGGCTCGGCAGGTGGATGGTCTCTTTGTCTCTGCTCACGAAATAGCATTAAAAGCTTCTGAGCCTTCTCTTTTCCTCTGGATGTACCATTCACGGAAATTGACACTAACGAGGGTATCACCCCTTCCTTTAGGACCATATGACTGCATTTATCATTCCCGTTGCACAACATAAAGAGACACGAGACAGCTTGCTCCTGCTCAATGGGCTCTTCAGCCTCCAAAATTGCTGCTAGCAAACTGATAAGACTCGAATTTGATATCATTTCATCTCTTGCAGAACTATTGGAACCCAAATTTATCAAAACAGCTATACATTTTTCTATCCACATATGATCACCAGCGTCTGCCAGAAGGCATTGAAGACCACTGATAATATCAGCTGAAAGAAGATAAGGAATATTTGAAGGAATGCCAGAAAGATTATATAGCGCATGGAGGGCATCAAGCTTGCATTGGGTTTCAACCTTGGCTTGAAGGAGCTGGGATAAAAAAGGCACAGCAGGGCTTGTGCCAATTATAGGCTTGGCTTCTTCAAGGCAGGAGAGATTCAGATAGAGGGCTGTTGCAGGTACTTGAGAACTGGGATTGGAGATCATCTTCTCCAGCACCGAAATTACCCTTGATGCTAACATTGTTTCCTTGTTTCTGAAAAACAATTATAGAATCAAGTTACTCATAAGTTTCCAATGCATGCAGAATGATCAATGGAGAATCAAATGTAATAATTTAAAGTATACTCTAATTCAAAACAAGTCAGAATCATAGATCAACAAATAAAATAAGTAAATAACTGATGCTCAAACACAGATCATTTTACTTGACACCAAAACTCCCTGATCTCAATCAAACGTCCAAGCACCCATGTGCAGCAAATATAAATATACCATTTTCTGCCGTTCCATGAAAACATCTAAGAAGCAAATACTTTATAACGCTAACTTAATTCACCAAGTAATACCAACTGATAAAATACACAGCCTATTAAACTGATTCGTCTCAAATCCTTCAAATCATTTCAGGTACTCTGAATGACTGAATCCATAACAACTTTCAGCCAACAAAAGATTACATGAAACAAACAAAAAACTATTTGTATCTTTTGAAGGATGTTAGGAAAAATATTAGTCCAAGGATTAAGAATTCAACGACACCACGTTATATCTTTACTGGGTATGTTGCACCATTTACCAGGCGAATTCTTATTATTAATGATGCTAGGTCTCTGAATTTCAAGTATTCAAGAATCCACCTGAGAGAAGTTCAACAATGAACCAAATTATTTCAACCCAAAGTCAGTAGTCACACACGAGGTTCTGCTGAAATTTTAAATCGCTAATATACCTGCTATTGTTGACAGCAAGGTTGAAGAGAGCCATCGCTCCACTTTCCTGGCCTAAAACATTCTCTTCACGTAAAGCTACGCTCAGAAAGTTTATAACTGCTTCAACAAATCCATTAGCACCCATATACATCCTGGCCTCCTCGTCATCCTTCAGCAGGAACCTTATATGCTCCACAACGTTGCACTTCTTCCTGAAGTCTTCCCCTTCATTTAAAACCATTAAAAAATCCTGATAACTTTCAGAAGCATCAACCTCAGACTCTTCCTCCAGTGGAGACACATCTTCTGTTTCATTTCCAACAACCTCGTTTATTATATTACTCTCCTCCAAAGGAACCACCTTGACACTCTTCAACTTGCAAGAACCAACACTACCCATAGATTTTGAATTAGTGGACTCAGACTCGGAAAATGCAAGCCTCCAATAGTTGAGGTCAAGAGACTCTGGAGGACCATCAGGAACAGAAATTCCGTTCTGTTCACACCAACTGGAAATGAGACCTTTGACACAGTAGTTGGGTGTTAAAGAAAGATGAGACAGCTTCTGTTGACTCTTTGGGCAACTATTATGGCCATCGCTAAACCATTTCTCAATGCAAATCCTTTCATAGGTCTGACCAGAAGCAATGATGACCGGATCATACATAAGCTGCAATGATATTGGACACCTCAACTCTTCAGGTGGAAGAGGCATCTGACCTGACCTCCGATTGCTCGGCTTGGAATTAAAAGAACTCTTAAAATTAAAAGAACTAAGTTTTGACAGCTGTTTGTCAAATGCTTGACCATTACCCCCAGTTACAGTATCCTCAGTAGAACCCTGAACAGTGGGAGAACAAGGTGCAGAACCCTGTGAATCGTTGTCATCTGAGATTTCACTTCTAAACAACTTGGAGTATTTTCTCATAAGATGTAGTAGATACGCCACAATTGACTCTTTCCGCTTATCTTCCTCACCACGGGCTCTTTGAATGAGTTTCTTTAGCGCTCTTCTCTCAGTAAGAGCTGCCCTAGAAGAGGTAATACCAAGTTTGATAGCAGCCCGATGAAAAGATTCTAGCTCATTACTGTCATTACAGTTGTCAAACTTTCTCCCTTGCTGAAGTAGTGCAATTATTTCATCACCAATTTGCTTCTCTAAGGGATCAAGTGAGAAAACCGTATCCTCAAGTTCACTAAAAATCTCTTCGATCTGAAACAAGTTCAACGATACACAGGGTTAGGGACACATCTAAGTAACATAGTGAATATCAGAAACAAAGAATGCTGGCATCACCAGTTAACTTCAAGAAATTTCAAGAAAAATACAGTTATCTTCAACTGCAATTACCAGGGTTTGGACGACTATGAATCAGTAACTTTGACATCAAGAAAAATTCAAATGGAATTAGCACTTACCAGGAAAGAAAAAGCAAAAGGACCTTGAGAATAATTACCTGACAGCCAATAGATTTTGGAACAATATCTTCAACACGCCTAAGACTATCCATGAGAGACCATCTTGCCTTCTCATATTTTGAGAGCACAGAATCCCCAGTTATAGCCTGAATGATAAAAAGTTATTTAACCAATATACACAGAACATCATATATACACATAACGTCACCAGGAATGGACAGAAATTTAAACACCAAACAGAACTGTATAAAGTACCAATACAATACTAAGGAAAATCTACCAAGTAAAGTTTACTAGAGTCTGAGCAATGCTGAAGAACATTCTTCGTCTTTTCAAGTGCTACATGCAATGAGCATAAAGCTTGGATTCCAGACTTGCTCCTAGGTCGAGCTGCTTCCAAAGAAGGAAATATTGACATTACTTTGCAATAAATTGCAGAGAGCACCTTGCACAATTCTCCATGCAACTGCATTAGGAAGCAAAGATATCAATCAGTGATCTAAAGAGATAAAACCATACGAGAAAATCCAAGACTTCAAAAGCCACTACAAGTAACGAAAATGTATTGCCAACTATTTCTCATTAATACCTTGGCGTCACTGGCCGCAAATAAACTTTCTTCCACCTCCGTAATATCCATGATTCTAGCTCACTTCAAAAACTACAATGCAACTTTACATATCTGCATTGCTAAAAAGGATAGTAACATAGAATTAGCAAAGGCATATAGGAAGCTTCTGCTTTGAATGTTTTAGAGAATTAAATCATAAATAAACCGAATCACTACTACTAATGCTAATCCTTGGTAGCATGGGCTAAGGAGGCATGGCACTGAAAAAAATAACATGTACCGCTGGGTTCCTTTGTAAACCAAGGATTAAACCAGAAAACATAAATAAGCACAAGCACCTAGCGTGATGTCTCCATTTTTCCAGGCTAACAATGAATTCAAGTAAAATTTCAAAAAGTGACATTAGAATTATGTCCACCCATTCATTTGTTCACATTGGAATATTTATAGAACGAAGAGAATCGATAGAGCATTCAAAACTCGATAGAAGAAAATGAGGCTAAGCCCTTAAAAAATCCAAAGCAACCCCAAAAAAAAAAAATAATGCACAGTTGAATCAGACAAATAAATGGTATCAATGAAATTAGACAGGAAAAAAAAATCAAATAGAAAATAATTGATTTAGACATTTCATCCAATGGGAAAGAGATAAGAATCCAAGAGAAGAATGTCGATTAGCAAAAACACTTAAGTTTGATTGGGACATTTCACCCATTCCACAAAAAGCTCCAAATTTTTTTTTTTCAGAAAAGACTCGATAACAGAAGAAGAGAATCGAAAATGACCTTGTTAGAAACCACCATATCCAATCAAAACTCCAAGCTTGTGCGCCGAGAGAGATGAGAGATGTGAGAACCCTGCAATTATAGAAGAAGGCTACACTAAAAATGAAAGTTTACAGCCACAACGCGCCAATTGCTTTACGATTCAGATGCGGAACCGAAACACACAAAACACGGAATTCGTGATAACAAATTGAAAATTTACAGCTCAATGTGGACATCAAAAATTTAGAAATTAAAATTTCTGAGACATGGGATAAGTGGCTAGGGTTCGGAGCTACGGAGGCTTCATGAAAGAGCGTTTTGGCAAAACCCAGCGACTAAACAGAAAGTTAGGGTTTCTTGGATGATCTGTACATTCCCATTTCATTAGAGTTGGGGCTGTGGATTCAAAAATAGACGAGCGAATTTCTCGGAGCTTTTAGGAGGGAGGGAGAGAGAGAGGCGGAGAGATAGGATTTTCTTTTTGGTTAGTCGACGATTATTAGGATTTTCACATCAAATATGATTTGGCGGAAATTCGTGAATTTAACTTTGTTATTATTATTAGTTGCCGATATAAAGTTGAAGTCACATGAAGAATAAAATCTTTATCCAAAATATATAATACCATTTTTATTCTCCTCCAATAATATTCTGATATAAGACAATAAATAAATAAAATATTTATACAGTGAGGAGCCCTCATTGAAAAAATTAATAAATAATTTTTTTTTTGAAAATAAATAAATAAATAAAAACATCCAAAATAAGCGTGAGATTTGGAGGGTGGAGATAAGAACTTGTAATTCTATTTCATTTTCTGATCATTCTTTTTGAAATGTTGATTTTGCGTTATTTAATTTAGGCTAATTAACTCATAAATCTTTATTAATATATAAGTTTATTCAAAAATTTGTATATAGAAAAATTAAATTTATAGGTACTTTGACTAGTTAAATGACTATACAATTTAAAACAGATCATAATTTTTATATAAATTACAACTAATGTCATCCAATTGTAAACTAATTCAACAACAGTTTAAAAAACACTTACCAAAATCTATCATGATTTCAACATTATTTTTTATTATTATTATTATAAGATTATATTGAGGATTATGAAAATATTACTCCTATTTATATTTTTTTTGTCACTTGCTCATTTTAAAAGTAATATGAATATCTAATCTAACTTAAAATAAGATAATTAAAAGTAATAATTCTTCAAAAATACATTTAAAGTTAAAAATTCTTTTATCTTTCGATATTAAATAATTTGGTTAATTTTGTATAGTTTAGGGTTTAATTTTTTTACAAAATTCAAGAATTTTCATAATTTGAACCCACTAACAAGTCATAAATGTTGTCTAGGACCACCACAAGACACCTGTCAGCTCTTAAAGATAGCATCATTTATCCCACATTAACGAATACCAACAAACACATTCAATGCTACTATAAATATAAGGGCATCCCCTTCCAAAAAGGTAATAACAATCTTACTCTCACATTACCTAAATTACTACAGTAACCCTCCTACTTAAACTGACTTAAGCATCGGAGACTGTTAGGTCGGCACCACACCGGTGTCTCTTTACTCTTACCCTCTTCCTATGCATTTCTTACAACCCCAAGAGGAGCAACAAAGAAGCTCAGCGAGGCGAGTCTAGGTTGATCCATTTCTAGCATCAACATGACTATTTGTTGTACTTTTGATCTTAATTGAAAAATATAGTTATATTTGCTAAAGCATATGTACATCATTGTTCTTCAAACAATAATCTTCTAATTAGTGTGTCTAAAGTGTTGCAATGCTTGTCCCAGTCCATTACTAATGAAAAGGATGGCAACGCAGAGAATACATAAGTGGTTGGAAGGTAGTTAAGTCAATTCAAAGTCGAACCGATTCCATTAGCACTTGGCAGTGGATGTCACCAAACGGGAGTAAGGGGACATGAATTCTCAAATCTGTGATTATAGAATGATGGCTCAACATCCCTCCACGTGGTAGTGTTTTTCACCACCGATTTTGACAGTGTCCCCACGTTGTAATGCGTAAAGTCCTTGTTTAGATCCGTAATTCACGGATTACAAAATTACAAACTTCCATTTAAAGCCTTTATCCCCAACATCCTCGTAAAAAAATAACGGACTTATTAAGCTCACTTGCAATGGCGTTTTAAGCTCGCCTAAATTCAATTAATAATAGGGCTCTCTTCGTCAATGGCTGTACAGTTCTTCTTCAATTACAACTCATGCAAGCTGCACTCTGTCTTCTTTGCCTTGATTTTTTCTTCTTCATTAGATTTTTTTGAGAAATATTTTTTAACGAAACAACATTATGCACATTTCACAAGTTTTATTCCGTTTCAGAGCTCTATATTGATAATTTCTTTGTAATACATTATGTTGATATAAAAATTAGACCAACTTAGACTTGCCTCGTCGAGCGCCTTTGCTGCTCCTCTTAGGGTAGGAAGACCTGTGTAGGAAGAGGGTAAGACCAAAGGGACACTGGTTTTTCCCCACCTCCTTTTATACTCTTACACAAAAGTAACCACAGTTCAAACTAGCCGTTGAAAACCATCATCGGTTAGTCCAAGAGTCGTTCACTAAGACACGCACTATATCGGTCAGGAGAAAGGTCACACATTGACCACCACGACGCATTGAAAGCGCACTACCTGGTAAATATGTCTCGGTCGGTCTGAGGACATTTCCTAGGCCGATCGGCCACCTCATCGTGTGAGGGTCCGCGAAAGCTGACCAACCAAGGAGACATCCACTTGCCTTGGGGCCAAGTGGCTCTCGGTCGGTCTGAGGACATCTCCTATGTTGATCGGCCACTTCATTGTGCGAGGGTCCGCGCAGACTAACAGACCAAGGCGACATCCACTCGCATTGGCACCAAGTGGCTGTCGGTTGGTCTGAGGACATCTCCCAAATTGATCGGTCACCTCTTCGTGCGAGGGTCTGCGCATGCTGACCGACCAAGGCGACATCCACTCACCTTGGCACCAAGTGGCTCTCGGTCGGTCTGAGGACATCTCCCAGGGCGATCGGACACTACCTGGGGGGCCTTATTCATAATTGCACTTTTGATCCTGAGCTGCGCCCCCGGGCAGCCCCTCTCAGGTTGTACGTCATGATTACTCCAGGATACTACGAGACGTCTGGAGGAGACAATCCACACATAAGGATGATATATAGGAAACATTTCATAAATCATCTCAAACCATTCAAATGGGCCTATGCCCGGAATTTCCATAAAACCATCGAAATCCACAAATCTGATTTCTCAAATCCAAATCCATTTATGGGTCCCCAACTCAAAATCACATTCATAAAACACAATTGGGCATCATGCCCGATTTCGTAAAACAACTGGGTCCCTGGCCCGATAATATTGTAAAACCATAAACCTCGATATACGTGCAAATACGTAAATCACCTCTAAATACGTGCAAATATGTAAATCACCAATATTACAATAGTCAGGATCCGAGCCTCTTTGATCAGAACCCGACTCTAGCACGATATTGTCTGCTTTGGGCCTCCTCGCCCTCACGGTTTTGTTTTCGGGAGCTCATGGTAGAACTTCTTAGGGGGTCACTTGTCAGGACCTGACCCTCCTCTGTCAGGTCCCGACTCATCTAGCATAATATTGTTCGCTTTGGGCCCAGAACTCACGGTTTTGTTTTCAGGAGCTCACATGCAACTTCCCAGTAGGTCACCCATCCTGGGATTGCACCAGCCTCAACTCGCTTAACTTTGATGTTCCCAAGGAATCCAAAGCAGTGAGTTCCCAAACGGTCTTTTTGCTAGATAGGTGTGTGCCTACACCTTTAAGGCACACCACCATCCTCTCCCAGACCATTCCCCCCTCGCAGGAATGTGGGATTGTTCACCGTTCCCTCCAGGATATGGGTCTTACAATCCACCCCCTTTAGGACCCAACGTCCTCGCTGGCACACTTCCTGGTCGGGGTCTGGCTCTGATACCATTCTATCAGAACCCGACCCTCTTTTGTCAGGTCCCGACTCATTCAGCACAATATTGTCCGCTTTGGGCCCAGCTCTCACGATTTTGTTTTAGGGAGCTCAAGTGCAACTTCCCAGTAGGTGACCTACTAGGAAGGTCGGGTCCTGACAGAATGGGTGTAATCCCATGATGGGTGACCTACTGGGAAGTTACACGTGAGCTTCCGAAAACAAAACCGTGAGAGCTGGGCCCAAAGCGGACAATATTGTGCTAGATGAGTCGAGACCTGAAAGAGGAGAGTCGGATCCTGACAGAATGGTATCAGAACCAGACCCCAACCGGGAAGTATGTCAGCGAGGACGCTGGGCTCTAAGGGGGGTGGATTGTAAGACCCGTGTCTTGTAGGGAACGTCGAACAATCTCACATTCCTGCGAGGAGGGAATGGTCTGGGAGAAGATGGTGGTGTGCCTTAAAGGTGTAGGCACACACCTATCTAGCATAAGACCTTTTGGGAGCTCACTGGCTTTGGATTCCTTAGGAACTCCATAGTTAAGCGAGTTGAGGCTGGTGCTTCTGTCAGGACCCGACCCTCCTCTGTCAAGTCCCGACTCATCTAGCACGATATTGTCCGCTTTGGGCCTCCTTGCCCTTACCCTCACGGTTTTGTTTTTGGGAGCTCACGGTGCAACTTCCCAGGGGGGTCACCCATCTTGGGATTGCACCAGTGTCAGGACCCCTCCCAAATATCGCCTCGATACCCGGGACGAACCCTGCTCCCGTCTGACAATCACACTCAAAGTACCAAAATAACCTTAACACCACTATAAGCATAACTATCAGACGAAGGAGTAAATATAATACAACTGTAAGTTAGAGCATAGTTCTACAAAATGGGCACAAAATCCTACTATGCTAGTCTCGCAACGGAAGAACGTCGTAAGCTCTATGTCTCGATTCCTGCCTCAACGTTCACCCCAACGCTATCACCACGACCTAGAGGGAAAATTTAAAACCAGAAAGTGTGAGTGGACTAGAATAAATAAAAGTTTCAAAAGCAGTTGATCATCAAATCAGAGTTAAGGAAAAATAAAAAGAATAATATTTGTTCCCTCCGTTTTGAAAACATGCATGCCCAACGAAGTATCAGAAAACCGCAACATAAGACAGTATAGCAAGATCATATCATAAAACCAAATCCATAAATATCTAAGTCTGATCAAACCTTCTGGGTCTATCCGAGTCTTTAAACTCAACCAGGCCTTAAATGTAATCCGAGTCTTTAAACTCCCGAGTCTTTAAACTCAATCCGGGCCCGTCCCCCATCCATCAGAACATCCGGGTCTTTAAACCCATATCCAGATCCAACAAATCCAATCCAAATTCAATGCAAAACCATTTCATAGCCAAACTCGAATTCGAAATCCCTGGTTCGAAGCCCTTCCGGCGTTCAGAACCGTCATTCCGACCCCAAATCCGGAAATCCACTTTTTACACCAAAACCCGCGATTATCCAAAAATTATGTTTCATAATCCATTTATCATCATCAGAAAATAATTATAAATTGAAATCCCTAAGTATGGCATCAAAATCCGAAATCCAGTTTTTTCCTCGAAAAACGTGCGAAAATCCGAAAATGCCTCGAAAAATGTGCAAACACATCAACCACATGTAATCACCATCAAAAAGCATAAAGACCATAGTTAATAGCATAAAACATAAATAAAATAGTTATGCATGCTCGTAAGGAAAGAAAGAGTCCACTCACGAATCTGAACGAGTCAATCGCGCTCCGTGCGCTCCTCGACCGTCTCAGGCGTCTCCCGTCCTGTCAATATGCACCATATAGGGTCATAAATACATCAAGGATACTAACCCTAATTTCCTCAATTTTTCGGGAATTTATTCATATTTTAATCTTAGACCCTAAACCGTCAGGATTCCCGAACTATCTCATAACTTTGTCCGATTAACCCGAAAATCACACCAATGGATTCCTTAGGACATTTAGAACCAAAACCATGTTGGAAGTTTGGCCAGAATCATCCCCACGCGCCTCCACGCACCGCCCAAAGTGGATGTGTGTGGGCCTCACGCGCCTGCTACAATGTTTCTTCAACCTCGAGTCACCCGGTTCAACACAGTTGAACCGGCGTGACCGGTTCTCTGCAATTCCTCCACCATTTCCGTCCAATCCAATCCCAGAAGCTTCGTCCAATCCTTAGCAATCTAACCCCGTCCTAACATCGAAGAATCACGGCCTAAAACTTCACGATTTCTCCCTCGAAAAACATAACCCGTGGCCCCTGTTTTGGCCGCCGGCCACCCAGGTCCTCCCCCGGCACGACACCACATTCAAACGACTCTTGGGACTTCCAGGAGTCTCACCCTGACCTCCAAATCACTCGAATCTAGCCCTAAGTCCACGACTATTGAAAACAAAATCACGGGAAAAACAGGGGATTCGATGCTTACCTTCGGTTCTGTCTCCGCCGTGTGCACCGCCGCGTGCCACGGTGCTCGTTGAGTCCCCTGCAGTCTCCTGAGCCTCCTACTGCCTTGGTTTGAGCCACCACACGGCACAACCACCGCCACAGTCCACCGTCTCTCTGTTTTCTCAGAAATTCCAGCCGTCCACCGTCGTGCCTCCGTGCACGGTTCCAGTCCAAAACACGATTAACAACTCACCCTCGTCTCTCTATCACTCTCTCAATTCACCAAACACTCACCCACACACTGAATCGATCACAACCTCTCCCTCTCTTCCTCTCTATTTTCTGGTTCTCACAGCCAAACACACGGTTCAAAATCACACAAAATGTGGCCGTGTGTATTGGAGATCAACCTAGAACCATCCAACCATCCCCACGTGTCCACATTCCCCTGGTCTAGCACAAAATATCCCAATCCACTATTGCCACTTGTTCTGATCTGATTGGGCTGAGGAGAAAAAGACCAAATTGCCCCTAGTTATAAAAATTACCTTTTTACCCTCACACATTCCAGACCCGTAACTAGGTCGTCCGACGTCTGATGACAGCGTGCCGCCTGTCGTTGTACTCAGGATGTCGAGACCTATCTAACGGTCCTCGGTCTACGTGAAAATCATCAGTCCACTAAAAAGTCAACATTTTCCTCAATTAGTCAAAATTACGGTAACGCCCTCAATCTTCCGAATGTCATAACTTTTTCTCTGATTGTCCGAATCGGACATGCCACCTGTCTACGGACTCGTGACGTCCTAAACTACGTCATGGTCACTGGTCAACACTCATCCAACCGGTCAATCAAAAAGTCAACTTTTGACGCACTATTCACAAGGGCAAAATCGTCCTTTTATACAAATATTTACAAAAATTACATTTATACCCTTCCCGAAGGTACGGGTTGTTACAACCAGCCTCAACTCGCTTAACTTTGGAGTTCCCAAGGAATCCAAAGCCAGTGAGCTCCCAAAAGGCCTTGTGCTAGATAGGTGTGTGCCTACACCTTTAAGGCACACCACCATCCTCTCCCAGACCATTCCCCTCTCGCAGGAATGTGGGATTGTTCACCGTTCCCTCCAGGAAACGGGTCTTACATCACCCATCATGGAATTGCACCAGCCTCAACTCGCTTAACTTTGGAGTTCCAACCGAACCCAAAGCCATTGAGCTCCCAAAAGGCCTCTTGCTAGATAGGTGTGTGCCTACACCTTTAAGGCACACCACCATTCCCCTCCCAGACCATTCCCCCTCGCAGGAATGTGGGATCGTTCACCGTTCCCTCCAGGACACGGATCTTACACAATCATCATCATAGAAATCACATATATAAAATATATAAAACAATTATGCATGCATCACAGTTTAGAAAATAATGTCCACTCACAGACCGTCCTAGTTGCCACCTTGATATGCGTGTCATAAATCTCCCCGGCTAAATCACCATCTTCGGAACTTCCGGACCTATCCAAATCACACCCTAAGGTCACTAACTACCTCAAATAGGCTAACATTGAATCCCCCAATTTTTTGGGATTTTTAAACGTATTTAAAATAGACCCTAAATCTTCGGGCACTCAAAACTACCCTGAAACGGAGTCTGATCGACCCGAAACTTGTCCCAAAATGTTCATTACATCGAAATGATAAAATTACATGCTGATCGTGCCTCGAAACTAGGTCACACACGCCCCTCACGCGCCACCCAAAGGTGCTGCGCGTGAAAGCCACGCGCCGAAACAGTGTCACCCCTAACCTTGGGTGAACTCGGATCACTGGTTATTCCCGGTTCTCCCAACTCCGACCACCATTCTCGACGGGGTTTCTTCCTGCACCATCGTCTCATCCATCCCCATCAATCAATGGTTTCAAAATCGAGAAAAGTGATCGAGATCATACCTGTTCATGGAGGAACAGAGACCAGTCACCTGCAACTGCCCCTCCCCGTCGACTCTGGCCACCATAGTCCTTGAAATCGGTCCCAATAAACTCGTCTGAGTCCTAGGAACACGGCCATGTCCACCAAGTCGATCCATAAGCCCTAAAACCTAGCTTTCAATTTTTGAACCAAAACCCCACCGTGTCGGGTTGCTAGCCACCATACACCTCTATTCCATTATCAGCGTTAGATGAGGATATAAGGGGTTAGTGTTTGGGGGTTCACAGCTTAGAAGAAAAACAATGAAAAAGATGAAGATAATTGCACGGGAGAGAAGAGAGGGATGAGGATGGAAAATAATAAAATAATATAAAAATAATATTTTAATACATCAGATTCACAATTTAGGGGAGATGGCCAAAGGGATGAGTGGCACTTGTCACTCATCCAAGGGCCCCACATAATAAATCAGCCAATCAGATTTAACTATTATTTAATGCAAATCTCGAGACGTTAAATTTCCGATTTCGATCCCGTGACCATAACTTCTCCGTTCCCTATTTCGACGTGCCACCTGTCTACGGACTCGTAACGTCCTGATCCACGTCACGGTCATCGGTCCTCGTATGTTTGATGTAATGACCCGCCCCGAATTTCAAGATTAGATTCGTAATTAATGACGGATTAGTGACATTTCTCGCTGATTAGTTGAGTACCCGAATCATATCGAAATGATGTTTGATCGACTCGAAACCAGTCCCAAAATGTTCATTACATCGAATACTT
This sequence comes from Prinsepia uniflora, assembly GCA_032719365.1. Lineage (NCBI taxonomy): Eukaryota > Viridiplantae > Streptophyta > Magnoliopsida > Rosales > Rosaceae > Prinsepia > Prinsepia uniflora. The sequence goes on from CM064863.1 coordinate 25,521,358, forward strand.
AAAAACACGTGGTGAATACTTTCCCAGAAACAGTGCCACGCGACCTCAAGCGCCATCCAAAGAGGCTACGCGTAGGCCACACGCACCAGCACAGGTCATCCCTGTCCTCCAGCGAACCCAGTCCAGTTTGGTCTACTGGTTCCCGGTCCAGCCGAACTAGCGAGACCGGTTCACCACCACTTCTCACTCATTCCAACTCCGTTTTTCATCCTTCCAAGGTCTATAGGTTCGTCTCATCATTATTTATCAATCTACAATGTCAAAACACAAAATTAGGAACTAGAAATTACTTTCCAAGTTGAAGGATAAACCGACCATTTCTTCCGTCGTGTTTACACGATCCCGGCCACCTCCGACCTTGATTCCAAGCTTAAAAGTTTCCTTACAACCTCCATAACAAGTTTCAATCCATTAATTCGAGCAGCCATCACGAAATCACGACTCACCATTTTTGAATTCCAAAACGTACCTATAAAAGTGACTTCATGTGTGAGGCCCAATTCCTAAAGCTTCGGATTTCGGTTTTCGTGCGATTTATGGATTTGAATTCGGAATTTCAAATGATGATTTCGGATTTGATTTTGGAATTTGGTTTTCGATGGATTTCTGGATTTCCTATGGTTTTTCACATGGTTTTGGGTTTAAAGACCCGTTGCTATTACTGGATCTGGTTCTGGGTTTAAAGACCCGGTTGATTAATGACGGGGGAGGGCCCTTGATTGATATGTTTTGAGTTTAAAGACTCGTGAGTGTAAAGACTCGGTTATTGTGATATCCCCGAGGCCTATTGTTTGTGTTTTGAGTTTAAAGACTCGTTGATATCCCGAGAAGGCCTGATATATATGTTTTGAGTTTAAAGACTCGGTGATATGAGATCCAGCAGATTGATTGACGTGTGAGTTACTGTTGCTTTTCAAATGGATTTCAGATGTTTTGGGCCGTGACCCAGATGTTTTGGACTCTATAGATTTTAGGGCTGAGTTCCTGTACTTGGATTTGATTTAAGGTTAGCCTAGTGATTTGAGAAAAGAAAATGATTCCTGGTGTTCATAAACAGTTTTCTTATGTTGAACATGAACTGGTTTACGAATGCATGCATTGGTTTTACGTGGAGGGTATAAATGTCTTTTCTTATAAATGTTTTCTGAACTTATTATTTATTTTTGTCCTCTCACAGTCTTTTATGTTTTTTGATACCCTCCAGGTTATTGATGCGATGCAAGCTGTTGTTAGTGAGACAGAGACATCACACACGTGATCCACAGTGATTCTATGCACTCTAGGAAATCAGACGTTGATTTTGGTATGTTGACTTGGGTATCCCTTGTCTGGATTACGTGTTCCATGGGGGTTAGACAGGTGTTTAGCCTTCGTGTCGCACGTGGGTCAAACGGGAGCATGACTTATCCCTTAATCCCGGAAGATTAGGTGTGGGTCGTGTCATTTGACTCCACGGGTCAAAAGTTATTTTGCCCAAATCTAGGGGCAAAACGGTCATTTTACACTGTCCGTCTGAATTCTCTCAACTAATACCCGATTAGTCATTCTAAATTCATAATTAATTAATATTTAATCCTGGTATTCGAGACGGATCGTTACATACACCCACCTTGGCACTAAGTGGCTCTCAGTCGGTCTGAGGACATCTCCCAGACCGGTCTGTCACCTCATCGTGCGAGAGTCTGCACAAGTTGACCATTAACTCACCTCTCCCTCGGCATCCATCATCCGCCAAGGGCTTGGGGGACTGGGATAGTGTACATCTACACGGGCCAATAGGTACTGACATGACCCGTCCCAAATGGATTTTGATAACCATGTTCGGTCTTGCTCCCATTTGACAAGTCAACTGAAGTTCCGAAAACACACTCACCACTTACTAGACAAGGGATAGTCACACTGATTTCCATGCATACCTCCGTTTCTCGATCATCCTCGATCTTCGTGCCACGCCCTGAAGGGTTATCAAAAACATAAAAGGTGTGAGTAGAAAAAAATAATATTGTTTGAAAATACATTTGAAAATGAACTATTTACCCTCAAGTTACAAAACATATGAACAACCAGCTCTCAAGCTAAATTACATGAAAACCATCTAGACATAACCATCAACATCAAACCAGTAACAAAGACCATCAACAACATTACTCATCACCAATACTCAAATATCAAGCACAATAATCAAACAACACTACTCACAAGTGCATAAACATCAATCTCAATAACACTGTATCACATCAGCACAACTCACAAGTGCATAGATATTAAGTCACAACATCACTACATCAGTACTACTCACAAGTGCACAATCAATCACATAATCACATGGACACTACGCGTAGGCAACCAACAAGCCACATTCTTGGGATCAGACACATCTGGGCTTAACTCCGGGATCAGTTACATCTGGGCGGACACATCCTAGGATTAGGCGCATCCGAGCTGTACATCCAGGCTTAATCGCATCCGAGAAAATAGAAGACCATGTAAAAAAAACTCACAAAGCCAGACACTAGGATTTCACAAGGTTCTTAATTCAAAATCAAGTCAAACCATTTCCAAACAGGGTCTCAAGCCCGAAATATCATTCCCAACAGGGTCTCAAGCCCGAAATCATGGAAAACATTTACTATGTATGCATAAAGTTTTATAAAACAAACGTCCACTCACACATTGTCCACGTGATCCGAATCCGAGCTGTCCGCTCCTTCGTATATTCCAAGAATTGCCAATCTTGTCAAAAAAACCATTACCAATTTTCACTACTATCCCAAGTAACCTTACAATACAATCCCATAATTTCCCAGGATTAAATAGTATTGAAAGCGTACACATACACTTCGGACGCACAAAACTATATCGAAACGGTGTCCGATCAACTTGAAACCTACGCCATTAGGTCCATAACGTCAAAAACTATAAAAAGTGTGTTGAACACATTTTCAGAACAGTTGCTACGCACCCCCACGTGCGGCCTGAAGTGCCTGGGCGTGAGACCACGTGCCAAGCAACAGTATTCACTGTTCATCTTCGTCTAGACCTGTTTCTCTGTAAATGGGTCACCCGACCCGGGTTTCGACCCGACTTTAAACCCGGCTAATTTCAACCAATTTCTCAAACCCAATTCATTAAAAAATATTCTAGGACTCTAACAAAAAAAATTACGAGTTCAATTTAACGATTCCTTACCTCAAATTGTTTAATTTCACTTCGAAAATTCGAAGATTGTCGCGGGTCCGTTCTAGGTAAAAAAACTAGGCGATTCTCTTCGGTTTTGGTCTGGTTTCACTCATAAGGAACTCAGGAAGCTCATTCTAAGTTTGGTTCCAACAATCATAGTCCAGAAATTAAAACTCGAATTTTGGACAATTTGAAGGTTTCTAGGTTTAAGTTCTTCTGGTTTTTCTATGTCTTTCCTCTCTTTTTCTTTCTCTTTCCTTCAAGTTTTTTCACTTTATTTCCTTCCTTTCTCTTCGTTTCAGTCCTCTGTGTTTCTCTGTTCATCCTCTCAAGTTTTTGGGTTGAGACTAATTAGTTTGGTTTTGTTCGAACAAGAATTCCACACACGGTTGTTCAAACCCCCCAACACACATGACTCATCAAAACAGTGCCACTCATCCAGCCTTTATGGTGACATCTATCACCAATCCACAACACCTCTGATGACTCACCCAAACTCACCGAGAAGACTATTTTGCCCATTTGTTGCATAAATTACCAAAATGCCCTTGTCCTTCTTAGATACGTAACTAATTCATCCGAACTCCGATTTTGACGTGCTGCCTGTCTACAGACTCAAGACTCCAAGACCTACACAACGATCTTCACTGAAATTCTAAATAGTACCCCCAAACAAAAATTCAACATTTGACCACTTAAACCACGAGTAAAATCATCATTTCCCTTTCAAATTCTCAAATTTACCTTTTCCGAATTTCTGGGTCGTCACAGGTACAATACAAGCCCTCAATCGGGGAAATCCACCTCATTCAACGATTTGGGGAACTTCTTTTCATACATAAACTGGTCGGCCTAATTAAAGGCCGAAATGGCCTGCCTTAGCAATCAAAACGTACCAAGCTCAAGTTAGCCAATGCTAACTGACTGTATCTGATCGGCCAGCCCTTAAGTACCTCGCTGATCATGCTAACAAGATCAGGACGGCCTAGGATGATCGTATTTGATTGGCCAACCCGTAGAACGACCTAGCCACTAATCGGTCTCCTTGCAACCAGCTACAGGCCGACAAAATCTGGTCGGTCGGGCCCACTGACAAGTCATAAATGTTGCCCAAGACCACCTTAGGACACCTGTCAACTCCTAAAGGTCACAAAATTTATCCCACATGGACAAACACCAACAAACACATTCAATACTACTATAAATACAAAGGCATCCTTTTCAAAAGGTAATGACAATCTTACCCTCACGCTGCCGAAACTACTACATTATCATTCCTACTTAACCTTACTTAAACATCAGACACTGTTAGGTCGGCACCACACTGGTGTCCTTTTGCTCTTACCCTCTTCCTACGCAGATCTTTCTACCCCGAGAGAAGCAGCAAAGGTGTTCGGCGAGACAAATCTAAGTTGACCTATTTCTTGCATTAACACATTATATGTGGAATACAAGTGTATTTTATTACATTTTCCTTTCTTTTTAGTTTCCCGTGAATCCAATCAAACCGAAAAAAAATTCTAGATCATGTTATTATTCCTGACATTCACAATTATATTCTTAATAGAATCAGTATCTATCCATATGCTATCATAAAATATTTTTGAATAATACATCTCTTTTTACAAAAATAAAATAAAAACCTCGCGTAAATTCCTTTATTTCAAATATATAGAAAATAATTTTATTTTTATAATTTATGTATTTTTAGATAGATAGATAATTATTTTTATAAAAACATAAATTAGTGGAAAGTAGGGGTCAACCATTGAAATGTTGAATTAATGTTGTGCGAGCATTATTTATATTCGATTAAACTAATTTAAAATATTAAGTGAAAGACATATATATAAAAGAAAATGGCTTCACCAAATCATCATCTTTCGTTAATAATGAAACAGATATTTACTGCCCACTGCCACCCTAATCATATGATGCACACCCGCATTAATCTTGGTTGATAAAAAAATATTCTTTCAGCACTTGTTCAGGTTTGAGTGAATTTATTTTTAAAAATAATTATAATTATTAGTTTCTAAAACAAGGCATATTTAAGGATAAAATAACTATCAACTTCCTCGATTAAAATGCTATTTTAATTTTCTAATTTGCTAAATTGTTTCCTTTTTAGAAATTTTATTAATTAAGAGTATATTCATCCAATGTTTTAATGGAACCGTCACACCAACTCACCCCACCACTGGCAATGATAATAAGGGATAATTATATATTGGTCTTTTTATTAGTCTAATTAGTTCATTGTAATAAATAAGAATAGTAAACATAGAAACACATACATTTTTGAAGGTTTATTACTCATTTTACTCTTCAAATATGACATCAAATCTCAATTTACTTTCAAAGTGCTAAATCGTGCAAATATGTTGTCAGAACGCTCATTCTGTTACTTTTGTTGCTCCAAACTGTTAACGCTCTATTTAGGATGTAAAGACTCGTTCTAGAATTTGGGACACTTTTGTAAATTAATGCAAAAATTAACAATTTTACCCATATAAGTCATTAATTGACTTTTTAGTCAGGGTACTTTATGGATTTTTTGTGAGGACCCTTAAGTAGGTCTCCAGGAGTTTTGAGTCTGTAGATAGACGACACACAAAAAACGAAGAATGTATGAAAGAGTTACATGTCTAGACGTTCAATGACATTTTATTAATTTGATGAATCAGCGCTGACTCATTTAGATGGTGACACTTGGCACCATGAAAAGGGGTTTAGTGGCCATCACTATTTGGGTGGTAAATTTAAAAAGGAAATGGATGAACACGTGAAAAAGAAGAAAGACCCATGGAATTTTCGGTGGGAGAGGACCGCACGATAAGATCCTCCAGTGCACATACATCGCGTTGCTCACTTACGAACGTCGCCTTGAGCTCCGTCTCCACTTGTGTCGTCCTTCATAGTCTCCACGATCGTAGCACCTCAATTGGCTGAAAATCATCGAAAAGCTTTGGGTAAACTTTATTAATTTGATGACATTTTATTAATTTGATGAATCAGCGTTGACTCATTTAGATGGTGACACTTGGCACCATGAAAAGGGGTTTAGTGGCCATCACTATTTGGGTGGTAAATTTAAAAAGGAAATGGATGAACACGTGAAAAAAGAAGAAAGACCCATGGAGTTTTCGGTGGGAGAGGACCGCACGATAAGATCCTCCAGCGCACATACATTGCGTTGCTCACTTACGAACGTCGCCTTGAGCTCCGTCTCCACTTGTGTCGTCCTTCATAGTCTCCACGATTGTAGCACCTCAATTGGCTGAAAATCATCGAAAAGCTTTGGGTAAACTTTTGGCCATCGATGTGCTGCCTACATTAGTTGTCAAGGTCTATATAGGGTAGCAATGGACTCGTGGGGATGAGAGGAAGGGACTGGTGGCTTTGGTTTGGCTCGAATCGGTCGGTAAAAGAGCTTGGTTGCTCGAGAAAAGAGAGAAATAAGAGAAAGAAAGGGTGAGTGAAGTCTGACTAATCCCATAAGGAGAGAAAAAGTTCATTTTTATAGTTGCAGTGACAGGACCCGTCCCAATCCCACTGGGACCACCCGGGAACGTGCCCCGCTCCCGTCTGACAACGACTCCAAACATACCAAAATTACCCTTAATTAAAACTAAATACTCAAATAGATAAATAACATGCAACAACATTGTTCAGAGCGATAGCTATCAGACAAGGGATAGTAAAATAACAAAACGTGAGCACAATAGTCAGAGTACATTATTCTGGTGCTCAACCTACCCACAAGGGGGTGTACATGTGCACAGCTAACAAACTAAGCCTCTTCCTCCTTCTCCTCCGGGTCCTCCTCTATTTTCGTGTCACGGTCTGGAGGGGTCAGTAAAACAAGTGAAGAGTGAGTGGGCCAAAAATAACAGTTTATAAATCAATTTCATAATAATAAAGCAAATCATAAGGTTTTACCCCTCCGTTTTCCAAATCTTGCATGCAGTGAAAACATAGTAATATAATGAAATCGTAATCACAGAATCAGAATGATAATCAAAAGGAGAAACTAACATATTAGTGCACTGTAAAACCCAACCCAAATGATGTCACGGTTCTAAGGCTACGCGTTGCCACTCAGGGTCTCACACCCAAGACTCTCTAGGTACATCAGTGCCCGGTATCCCGGTCACTGCCCGAGGTATACGAACATGCCTTCCTGAGAGTAAGCAGCCCAACGGGGGTCAACGCCACTCAGTCAGGGCCCCGTGACTACTCCAGGGTCCATCCGGGCCAACGACCCTCCCTGGAGGAGACAAGATAGACATGTAGGAAAGTACAGTACAATAACAGTATAGTTTACCCTATGTCCCCCCCGGACATCCCAGAACAAAATCCACATGTAATCCAGACGGGTCTCATGCCCAAAACATTGTAATAACAGATATAAACAGATCATATAAGACTCATCGAAATCATAAGTGGAAATAGTAAAACAATTTATGCATGCAAGCTTTTTATAAATCAAACAGCCCACTCACACTCGGTCCTCGCTGCTCAACGATCGCTAAAACCTATATTAACATATCTGAGAGACACTAAAGGACCCTATAACTCCAATACTAAGACCCTAGAACAGATCCGCCTCGCATACGCAACCTGGGCACTATTCCCAAGGCTTCAAACCCCCTTTTAACTATCTTAACGATCTCCGATCGACACGAAACCACCACCATTGGATCCGTATCGTCGAAACCTTGACAATGGTACCGGTCCCACCAAAAATACTGTTCACACGTGCCCCCATGCACCTGGTCAACGTGTGGGTCAACGCTGCTATAGTGCTGCTGACATCAGCAGTGACGTCATGCTGACGTCATCACTGACACTTGTCAGGTGACACGTGGCACACTCTGGTTGGCCCCTGATCTGACAATCTCTGACAGGATGATGTCATCATGACGTTAGAAGTGACATCAGCATGATGACGTCATCACTACTACAGTACCGGGTCAACCCGTTTACTGGAACCGGGTCACCGTTGACCCACGGCTTGACCCGATTCCACAGTCCATTTTCGGCCACCATTTTCGACGCGGTTCAATCCTATAGAGTCGTCTAGGTCTGTTCTATGGTTCTATAACCTTGAAACTAGAAGAAAACTGGTATAAACTCACCTGGGCTTCGATGAAGATCACGGCCAAAGTCCGGTCGTCATCTCCGGCTATCCACTTCGTGTAACGACCCGTCCCGAATTCCGGGATTAGATTAGTGACTAATCTCGATTAGTGAGGTTGATCGGTGATTAGTAGGGCGGAATCGGACAAAATGTGCAAAATGACCGTTTTACCCCTGGTCGTGGGCAAAATGTTGACTTTTTGACCGGGAGGTCCGATGGACGAGGGCCAAGGACCGTTACGTAGGTATCGTCGATACGAATCCAATGACAGGCGGCATGCCGAAATTGGAGATTCGACGACGAAGTTATGGTCAAGGAAACGAACTAACGAACCGAGGCTCCGATTAAAATAATAATATAATAATAAATAGTGACTGTTGACTGTGCACATCCGGATGAGTGACAAGTGTCACCCATCCCTTGTTTCCAGCTCCATGTTTCCCTCCCAACACTATCATTACAACATCATCATTCCTCATCCATCATTCCCCTTCCTTTTCTTTGATTTTTCTTCAAACCACAAATTGGGGGAGGATTGAACTGGGAGAATTGGCTCCCTTTCTCTGCCGTTCTTGAGAGAAAAATGAAAGAGTAATGGATTGAATTAACGGGGAAACACGAGGGGTTGTGAGAGTACTGAATTTTGGATTTTGGATTTTGGGAAAATTGGGGGGAAAATTCGAAATGGAGGAATTAGGCCGTGAGGATCGAATTGGAGAGTACCTTCAGCTTTCTGGGAGTTCCACGATCATAATTGTCGAAGAAACGAGAAGAATTGGTGCCGTTTTGGCTCTGAACGAGCTGGGTGACAGAGGAAGAAAATCGAGGTTGAGTCGTGATCGTGGAGTGTTTAGACGACGGAATTGAGGTGGGGAAACTACTTCTCATGATCCCACGATGCTTCTGGGTTCATCAATTGAAAGAAAACGGTTGTGGTTGACGAAACTCCATGGTTGCACAGTGGACGGTGTTCAAGCTTGAGTCGTGATCATTTAGTGATCAAACGACGAAATTGATGTGGGGGAATTGTTCCTCATGGTCCATTGATGCTTCTGGATGCATCAATTGGAAGAAACCTGCAGCCATTGAAGGAATCCCATGATTGAACAGTGACCGGAGTGTTCTTCGTGTTCATCGTGGAATCGATGGAATCTGGGTAAGTGTTCGTGTAATTGAGTTTACAGAACTTAAATTAGACTTAAAACGAAACTAACTGAATGATTAATTGAAGGAATTAAGGCTGGATTGATGGACATTGAACCGGGTTGTATCGCGGGCAAATAGGACCCGTTTACCAGACAAACGGGTTGGGCTGGTGACACTGTAGCAGGCGCGTGGGTTTCACGCGCAGCCACTCACGGCGGCGCGTGACGGCACGTGGACACGAATCTCGAGGTGAGGTCAACATGACTTCTGTCCTATTTAATGTAACGAACATTTTGGGATTGGTTTCGTGTCGATCGGACACCGTCTCGATGTTGTTCGACATGTCCGAAGGTTTTAAATTAAGTTTAAAAATAAGTAAAAATTCGGGAAAATTACGAGACTTTGATAGGATGTTAATGTTGAGGTTAGTGACCCTCTAATGTGATTTGGACAGGATTGGGAGTCCCGGTGATAGTGGTGTGGCCCGGGAGGGCCGGTGGCACGCGTATCGAGGCATACCGTTAAAACGGTCTGTGAGTGGACTTTGGTTTTATAAATTCTATGCATGCCTAACTGTTTTATATGGATTGTGATTGTGGTTGTTTGATGTTGATTAGATTGTTGGTAAATTGTACAGTTTCACGTATTTCGAGGCGATTTACGTGCTTGCACATAAATCGAGATTTTCCAGTTTTGCACGATTTTCCATGTTTATGGTCTGGGATATAATATGATGAAATGGTTTTGAAATTGGAAATATGAACTCGGGCTTGAAGCCCACTTGTTTTGGAAATTTCGGATTTGGAGTCCATTTGGGTGCGTAATCGGGCCGGGGGCCCAGTTACTTTATGAAATCGGGCCAGGGGCCCAGTTGATATGAAATCGGGCTGAGACCCATTTGAGTTATGTTATCGGGCCAGGGGCCCAGTTGATTTACGAATTCGGGCCGTGGGCCCAGTGGGTATATAAGTCGGGATGCGGGCCCAGTTGGTTTACAAATCGGGCCGTGGGCCCAGTTGTTCATAAAATCGGGCATAAGGCCCAATTGGATTATAATTGTGATTTCGGGTCAAGGACCCTATATTTAATAATTGTGATTTTGGGTCAGGGACCCTAAATGGAATTATGTGGTTTTATGGAAATTTCGGGCAGGGCCCATTGTAATGATGTGATAAAAGGATTTAATAAAACTGTTTTCCATATACCATCTGGATACAAGGATATATGATGGTCTCCTCCAGATGTCTGGGACACTGGGGAAGTCACGGTGCATTGCCTGCGAGGGGTCATTGTACGGAGCAGCCGGACCGTATGATGACTCAGGAGCAGGATTGCTATGATTGACGTCAGGGACGTCAGACATCTGGGATGTCAGAGATATGGACCTGGTGAGACCCCGGGCAGCACGCGTAGCTTATTATACCGTGAGATATGACGTCAGGGACGTCAAGCGTCTGGGACGCTAAGCATCAGGGATGCTGGTGATGGTAATGGTAAAATATGGATTAATGAATCTATGAAATGGCTTTTCGGTTGGATTGGTGTTATGTGGTAAAAATGGATTATTGGTTATGAAATGGTACGTCGGGTCGGGGACCCTAAATGGTTTTGGATTTATGGATTTATATTTATGGCTTGGGGCGGTGGCCCACATGGTTTTAATATGTCTGGTGGTGGTATTCCACAGTTTTGGGCTGAGTTCCCACACTTGGTTTTTGGTTAACGGTTTTTGGGCTAAGGCCCTAATGGCTCGGTTGAGCAAACGTTTTGGTTACTGGTTTTCGTGGCATGCATACGTTTTTATTGAAGGGTATAAATGTCTTATAAATGTATTTGATGAACTTATTGGTTTTTGTCCACTCACAGCTTTTGGTTTTAATGCCCTTCAGGTTGATTACGGATGCGATTGCAGCAGAGACTGGGACATTGCACACCTCCTCCATCGGTCCTTGCGCACTCTGGATGCCCCGTTTGGGCAGTGGCTCTTGGTTATCCCTTGTCTGACACCCCTTGTTAGACGGGAGCAGGGCACATTCCACGATAATCCCAAGGGGATTGGGATGGGTCCTGTCAACTTGGTATCAGAGCACGGTTGCTCTTTTGTGCGCGCAGGTCGAGGGTGTGATGTCTCTTTGGGCTGCAATTCGTTATCAACCTGATAGATAGTTTTTGGGTTTGGATAGTGGATGGGGTGTGATTGGCCCGATACGCCGTGCATTAATGTGATTCGACCCAAGTGGCGTTGATTGTGAAGAACTGGTATTGTGGGACCGTCGGTTCGGTCATGTGATATTGGATTGTTGTGCTGCTAGGTGCAACCAGGTTCGGGGAACCTCATGTGAGTAATGGTCTAAAATGTGAACCCTAGTGGTGGTTGCTGGTGTGAGGGATGTTGGTTCATCGGAGTTGGCCGATGACCTTAGTGGTGGAATCCACGTTGATGGGATGGTAGGATTGGATTTGACGTCTATACGATGTCAGGACCGCGGGGTCGGTCAGGTTGTGGATTTTATATTACGGAGAGCTGTTTGGTTCGGTGGAACCATAGGGTGTGATTGTGGAACCCTAGTATTAAAAAGGTAAACCTTAATTATGGCTAGTGGATGAGAACTTGTGCTGCGACGAGCGGCTGAGGTCATGGATGACCATGTGGATGGCTCTGGTGAGTCTAGTCAGAACTATGGGATTCGATCTACGGATACGGTTCTGAGATAAATTATGGAATCCCGTGTTGGATCGGGTATTGGTGTGATGTGTGGATGCGGATCTCGATAGCAATGACAGTTAGTCGGTAGTCATATGGAGATGACTGGCTATCGAGGGTAATTAGTGTGGTTATAATACTTGGGGATCAGGGGACGTTCAGGGAACGTTCATTTTCCTGATGTGGATTGTCAAAGTGGTGGTACCCATAGTCGTGAGGTACGGGATCGTCGTTCGGTATGAACGGAGATCCAGGGTTGTCATATTTGCACACGGTGTGCAGTATGGATGTTTGTGGGTTGGTACTTTTGTGCTGATGCTAGTATGGATGCCTGTGTGCTGATACTGATGTTGTTGATAGTATGTTGATGCTGGTACAAGCTGTAACGACCCGAACCGAGAATAATAATATTTTAATGTAAAAAGACTAATTTGCCCCTGAAGGGGGGAAACTTTGACTTTTGACCCGGGAAACAATTTGGACTTTGACCCATGACTATGACGTAGGTCGGGACGTCATGAATCCGTAGACAGGCGGCACGCCGAAATCGGAGTTCGTATGAAGAAGTTATGGTCAAGGAAGCGTTTTAGCGGAATTTACAAACCGAGAACAACGGAATAAAATAATAATTTATTATGGGAATCCGTGCCAACTAATATTTAAATCCAACCAGTGGATTGGTGACAAGTGTCACCCATCCAAGCCCATACTATTCCAATAAAGCAACATTACACTATTTACCCATTTTAAAATCATTTAATTTTCCCTCCCAAATTCCCAGCCGTTGGATCCCTGCCTAAACTAATCCCAGCCCTCCATTTATTCTGATTTTCCTTCTTCATGCACGATCTCTCTGTCTGTTTCTCTCAAACACACAAACACATCCATCCCCCCTAACCCGTGCACTTTCTTCCCATTTTCTCTCCATCCAAACACACAAACCAGCCACCCTCATCGCACCAGGTGACCACCAGCAGCACCACCATCATCTACTCATCATCACCGTGCATCACCGGCGACCACCGGCCCGTTTTCCCCGTCTGAAAACCCCGTGCAAACTCAGACCCGAAACACAGAGGAATCGGGTCCAAGAAGCAAACCACGACATCCACCGCACCTCGACGCAGGGGAAGCTCCAGTCCACACCGTGAGGACCCCAGGAGCGTAACTCGACGACGGCGAAGCCTGCGGCGGCGACACGGCGGCGGTAAGGTCGAAAACCCGAAAGCCCCGTTTTTCTTCCCTGTTTCGAACCAACGTGTTTTAATGCTAGGAAATCAATTGTTTGGTGATAGAAATGTCCTAGGGTGGGAGACGAGTTGATCAGGACCGGTTTGGACGACGGAGACGGCGTGGATCGCCGGAGAAGACAATCGGACTGTGACCGTGAGTTTCAGCGACGGACTGGTGAGTTCCTTCTCATTTTCTTCCTGTTTTGAGATTGTAGAACCATAGAACAGACCTAGACGACCCTATAGGGATGAACCCTGTCGAAAATGGTGGCCGGAATCGTACGGTGGAATCGGGTCAAGCCGTGGGTCGACGGCGACCCGGTTCCAGACAAACGGGTCTGACCCGGTACTGTAGCATGATGACGTCATCATGATGACGTCATGATGACGTCATCCTGTTAGATGTTGTCAGACCAGGGACCAATCAGAACATGCCACGTGTCACCTAACAAGTGTCAGTGATGACATCATGCTGACGTCAGCGGTACTGTAGCAGCGTTGACCCACGCGTTGACCAGGCGCGTGGGGGCGCGTGTGAACAGTGATTTTTGTGGGGCCGGTACCATTTTCAAGGTTTCGACGATACGGATCCAATGGAGGTGGTTTCGTGTCGATCGGAGATCGTTATATTAGTCAAAATGGGGTTTAAAGCACCGGTAGTAGCGCCCGGGATGCGTTTTTGAGGCGGATCTGTTCTAGGGTCTTGGTATTGAGGTCATAGGGTCCTTAAGTAACTCTCAGGTATAATAATACAGGTTTTTAGAGATCGTTGAGCATCAAGGACCGAGTGTGAGTGGGCTGTTTGATTTATAAAAGGCTTGCATGCATAAACTGTTTTACTATTTCCACTTATGATTTCGATGAGTCTTATGAACTGTTTATATATGTTATTACAATATTTTGGGCATGAGACCCGTCTGGATTATATGTGGATTTTGTTTGGGATGTCCGGGGGACATAGGGTAAACTATACTGTTATTGTACTGTACTTTCCTACCTGTGTATGTTGTCTCCTCCAGGGAGGGTCGTTGGCCTGGGTGGACCCTGGAGTAGTCACGGGGCTCTGACTTAGTGGAGTTGACCCCCGTTGGGCTGCTTACTCTCAGGAAGGCATGTTTATATACCTCAGGCAGTGACCGGGATACCGGGAGCTGATGTACCTAGAGAGTCTTGGGTGTGAGACCCTGAGTGGCAACGCGTAGCCTTAGAACCGTGACATCATTTGGGTTGGGTTTTACAGTGCACTGATATGTTAGTTTCTCCTTTCGATTATTATTGTGGTTTTATGGTTATGATATTATGTTTTCACTGCATGCAAGATTTGGAAAACGGAGGGGTAAAACCTTATGATTATTTTATTATTCAATTGATTTCTAAACTGTTATTTTTGGCCCACTCACCCTTGTTTTACTGACCCCTCCAGACCCTGACACGGAAATAGAGGAGGAGGACCCGGAGGAGGAGGCAGAGGTTTAGTTTGCCTAGCTGTGCACGTGTACACCCACTTGTGGGTAGGTTGAGCACCGAATAAATGTACTCTGACTATTGTGCTCACATGTTGTATTTTACTTTCCCTTGTCTGACAGTATCACTTTAAACACTGTGGTTGTACGTTATCTATCTATTTAAGTCTTCGGTTTTTATTTAAGGGTAATTTTGGCATGTTTAGAGTCATTGTCAGACGGGAGCAGGGCACGTCCCCGGGTGGTCCCAGTGGGATTGGGACGGGTCCTGTCACTAGCGCTGGTGCTAGTGTCAGTAATGGTGTTGACGATGAGCCACAAGTTGGGGTGTGACTCCGTCCTGATGAACATATGTTCGGTCTTTGAGATTCGGTAGTGGTTGAGTGATGGACTGGATGGGATCCAGTTAAGATTGTGATGTGTTGGGATAAGTCCCAATGGTGGTGAGATAACCAGTAAGGAGTGGATTAAAAAGGTATAATTGAGAACTTGGGAAACCGAGTGTTGAACCTGTAAAGGTTGGGATGTGCGAACGGGACAATAACGGATCGATTGTGGACACGTGGTTGTCCAAGTGAGCTGGGGACGTTGGGAGTCCAGTGGTTGGACTTGACATCTCGTTGGGAGTAGGTCTGCTTCCAACATGGTTGGAACCTTAGTGTCGAGGAGAGTTGTGACTGGGGAACGAGAGTGGTGCTCGTTTTTGGTGATTGGTATTCCGAAGTCATTGGGGTTGACTTCTTGCTTTCTGCCCTGGCAAACATTGACTGTAGTTACCAGTACGTTAAACGTGTATTGGTTGGTGAGCCCATGTGTGTTGTGGGGCCATCAGGGGGAGTTGCGTATCCAATATTAGGTAAACGAGATTTTTCATTTTCTGCTTGGTGGCAGACGATGTTGGGGTACATAGCGTGGTGAGTGCAGCGAGTTTTGTTTGCTAGTTACCAGTACGTTGAACGTGTATTGGTTGGTGAGCCCATGTGTGTTGTGGGGTCATCGGGGGGAGTTGCGTATCCAATATTAGGTAAACGAGATTTTTCATTTTCTGCTTGGTGGCAGACGATTTTGGGGTACATGGCGTGGTGAGTGCAACGAGTTTTGTTTGCATCCACGTAGGATGAGTATTGATGTCATCATTTTTGGATCATCCTTGGTTTTCCTAGGTGGAATGACAAGGATCGATACGAACTTGGGAGTGTGAGTCGTAAACGGCGGGGTTGAACTTCTTTTCGAAGTGGAGCCCATATGGTATCTGACTCGAGTGAGTAGGTTTCCGATTGGTCGGACTTTGTCAACCTTAGACGTGTGGAGGTTGGATTGGCTTCCCTATGAAGTCAATCAAGTGTATTGAGCAGGTAACCGGTAGGTTCAGTTTTGGGTGTGTCTTGGTAAATGTAAATGAGATTTCGGGATTTGGAATCGAATTTCTGGGTGACGATTCAGGATTCGATTTTGGAACTTGAACGTATATTTCCGGATTTGGGTACGGAATGGTTATTCCAAATGCTAGCTTACAGAATAATGATTTCGGATTCGGATTTGGAAATGAATTTAAAATTTGATGTCGGGGCTTGGATTCGGGATTTCTTACGAAATTGCAGATTCGGATTCGGAAGTGGAACTAGATGATGGGTGGAGTTTCGATTTGTCTCATGCTGGATTGGGCAAATGGTGCTCCATTGTTGAAACGTGTTTGGCTATGACCTAGGTGGTTGTAGTCTGGTCATTAGATAGATGTGTGTACTCCGTACATGGTTCGAGGTACAATACCTTGTAGACTTGTGATGTCTAGTTACGGTATACGAGTTATACCCGAGGTGTGTCGGTGAGCGTGTTGGTAGTCGGATTGGTTCCGATACCACTGGACTAGTTGTGGGCTGGACATTACTATGCAATGGGTCATGGTATTTCCGATGTGTTTAATTACACACAGGTCGGGTGAAAATGTCAATAAGTGTATATTTAAGTCAAGTAAGTTGGTGGCTTGTGTGGCCACGAGTGAGTCTAGTGTCAGTTTTCGACTGACAACAACTGTGTGGTGACAGTTTGTCAGGATGTGTCAACATATATTGTTGAGTGGGGTCAGCTGACTCCTAGTGGGAGTGGGAAAGGAACCGTCGAGTTGTTGCGTCAACGAGAGGGTAGTTTGGACAAGTGGTGTCAAATTCGAAACAAGTAGTTTCAATCATTCGACGGGGTCGAATGTAGTCTTTGAGTTTTGAGTATTAGTGGTACGTAGAGTGCAGACAAGTTTTGTCTGGTTAGTTGGTGTACGGGTGTACACGTGTTGCGAGGTCGATTCCACTTTCCACGGGGTGTTTGTGGAATCAGGGTTGTCGAGTTTCGAGAATGAAACTAATTAAGGAGGGAAGTACGTTGAGATTAGATCGATTGGAATTTCGAGGACGAAATTTATTAAGGAGGGAAGATTGTAACGACCCATCCCGAATTCCGGGATTAGTTTAGTGACTAATCTCGATTAGTGAGGTTGATCGGTGATTAGTAGGGCGGAATCGGACAAAATGTGCAAAATGACCGTTTTGCCCCTGGTCGTGGGCAAAATGTTGACTTTTTGACCGGGAGGTCCGATGGACGAGGGCCAAGGACCGTTACGTAGGTATCGTCGATACGAATCCAATGACAGGCGGCATGCCGAAATCGGAGATTCGACGACGAAGTTATGGTCAAGGAAACAAACTAACGAACCGAGGCTCCGATTAAAATAATAATATAATAATGAATAGTGACTGTTGACTGTGCACATCCGGATGAGTGACAAGTGTCACCCATCCCTTGTTTCCAGCTCCATGTTTTCCTCCCAACACTATCATGACAACATCATCATTCCTTATCCATCATTCCCCTTCCTTTTCTTTGATTTTTCTTCAAACCGTGCACAAAGTGGGGGAGGATTGAACTGGGAGAATTGGCTCCCTTTCTCTGCCGTTCTTGAGAGAAAAATGAGAGAGTAATGGATTGAATTAACGAGGAAACACGAGGGGTTGTGAGAGTACTGAATTTTGGATTTTGGATTTTGGGAAAATTGGGGGGGGGGGGGGGGAATTCGAAATGGAGGAATTAGGCCGTGAGGATCGAATTGGAGAGTACCTTCAGCTTTCTGGGAGTTCCACGATCATAATTGTCGAAGAAACGAGAAGAATTGGTGCCGTTTTGGCTCTGAACGAGCTGGGTGACAGAGGAAGAAAATCGAGGTTGAGTCGTGATCGTGGAGTGTTTAGACGACGGAATTGAGGTGGGGAAACTACTTCTCATGATCCCACGATGCTTTTGGGTTCATCAATTGAAAGAAAACGGTTGTGGTTGACGAAACTCCATGGTTGCACAGTGGACGGTGTTCAAGCTTGAGTCGTGATCATTTAGTGATCAAACGACGAAATTGATGTGGGGGAATTGTTCCTCATGGTCCATTGATGCTTCTGGATGCATCAATTGGAAGAAACCTGCAGCCATTGAAGGAATCCCATGATTGAACAGTGACCGGAGTGTTCTTCGTGTTCATCGTGGAATCGATGGAATCTGGGTAAGTGTTCGTGTAATTGAGTTTACAGAACTTAAATTAGACTTAAAACGAAACTAACTGAATGATTAATTGAAGGAATTAAGGCTGGATTGATGGACATTGAACCGGGTTGTATCGCGGGCAAATTGGACCCGTTTACCAGACAAACGGGTTGGGCTGGTGACACTGTAGCAGGCGCGTGGGTTTCACGCGCAGCCACTCACGGCGGCGCATGACGGCGCGTGGACACGAATCTCTAGGTGAGGTCAACATGACTTCTGTCCTATTTAATGTAACGAACATTTTGGGATTGGTTTCGTGTCGATCGGACACCGTCTCGATGTTGTTCGGGATGTCCGAAGGTTTTAAATTAAGTTTAAAAATAAGTAAAAATTCGGGAAAATTACGAGACTTTGATAGGATGTTAATGTTGAGGTTAGTGACCCTCTAATGTGATTTGGACAGGATTGGGAGTCCCGGTGATAGTGGTGTGGCCCAGGAGGGCCGGTGGCACGCGTATCGAGGCATACCGTTAAAACGGTCTGTGAGTGGACTTTGGTTTTATAAATTCTATGCATGCCTAACTGTTTTATATGGATTGTGATTGTGGTTGTTTGATGTTGATTAGATTGTTGGTAAATTGTACAGTTTCACGTATTTCGAGGCGATTTACGTTCTTGCACGTAAATCGAGATTTTTCGGTTTTGCACGATTTTCCATGTTTATGGTCTGGGATATAATATGATGAAATGGTTTTGAAATTGGAAATATGAACTCGGGCTTGAAGCCCAGTTGTTTTGGAAATTTCGGATTTGGAGTCCATTTGGGTGCGTAATCGGGCCGGGGGCCCAGTTACTTTATGAAATCGGGCCAGGGGCCCAGTTGATATGAAATCGGGCTGAGACCCATTTGAGTTATGTTATCGGGCCAGGGGTCCAGTTGATTTACGAATTCGAGCTGGGGGTATATAAGTCGGGATGCGGGCCCAGTTGGTTTACAAATCGGGCCGTGGGCCCAGTGGTTCATAAAATCGGGCATAAGGCCCAATTGGATTATAATTGTGATTTCGGGTCAGGGACCCTATATTTAATAATTGTGATTTTGGGTCAGGGACCCTAAATGGAATTATGTGGTTTTATGGAAATTTCGGGCAGGGCCCATTGTAATGATGTGATAAAAGGATTTAATAAAACTGTTTTCCATATACCATCTGGATACAAGGATATATGATGGTCTCCTCCAGATGTCTGGGACACTGGGGAAGTCACGGTGCATTGCCTGCGAGGGGTCATTGTACGGAGCAGCCGGACCGTATGATGACTCAGGAGTAGGATTGCTATGATTAACGTCAGGGACGTCAGACATCTGGGATGTCAGAGATATGGACCTGGTGAGACCCCGGGCAGCTCGCGTAGCTTATTATACCGTGAGATATGACGTCAGGGACGTCAAGCGTCTGGGACGCTAAGCATCAGGGATGCTGGTGATGGTAATGGTAAAATAAGGATTAATGAATCTATGAAATGGCTTTTCGGTTGGATTGGTGTTATGTGGTAAAAATGGATTATTGGTTATGAAATGGTACGTCGGGTCGGGGACCCTAAATGGTTTTGGATTTATGGATTTATATTTATGGCTTGGGGCGGTGGCCCACATGGTTTTAATATGTCTAGTGGTGGTATTCCACAGTTTTGGGCTGAGTTCCCACACTTGGTTTTTGGTTAACGGTTTTTGGGCTAAGGCCCTAATGGCTCGGTTGAGCAAACGTTTTGGTTACTGGTTTTCGTGGCATGCATACGTTTTTATTGGAGGGCATAAATGTCTTATAAATGTATTTGATGAACTTATTGGTTTTTGTCCACTCACAGCTTTTGGTTTTAATGCCCTTCAGGTTGATTACGGATGCGATTGCAGCAGAGACTAGGACATTACACACCTCCTCCATCGGTCCTTGCGCACTCTGGATGCCCCGTTTGGGCAGTGGCTCTTGGTTATCCCTTGTCTGACACCCCTTGTTAGACGGGAGCAGGGCACATTTCACGGTAATCCCAGGGGGATTGGGATGGGTCATGTCACTTCGTCTCAGCCGTCCAAATCAATCCCTATCAGTTCGTCTATGACCCTAGAGCATGTCCATAACCAACGAATCGATCCCTAAACGTTAAAATGGGTTGGTTCGAAACAGGGAACACAAACGTTTTCTCTCGGGTTTTGGGCCTTACCTCCGCCGTGTCTCCGTCGTGGCCTTAGCCGTCTGTTCAGTTGTGCTCCTGGGGTCCTCAAGGTGTCAACTGGAGCTCCGTTCAAGTCGAGGTTGTAACGACCCGTCCCGAATTCCGGGATTAGTTTAGTGATTAATCTTGATTAGCGAGGTTGAACGGTGGTTAGTAGGGCGGAATCGGACAAAATGTGCAAAATGACCGTTTTGCCCCTAGTCGTGGGCAAAATGTTGACTTTTTGTTCGGACGGTCAAATGGACTTTGACCGATGACCGTGACGTAGTTCGGGACGTCACGAGTTCATAGACAGGTGGCACGTTCGATTCCGACATTCGTAGTGAAAGTTTTGAGGTTCGGAAGTTGAGGGGTATTTTGGTAATTTGGCTTATTAGGGGCCAAATGTTGACTTTCTGACCGGGAGGTCCGATGGGCGAGGGCCAAGGACCGTTACGTAGGTATCGTCGATACGAATCCAACGACAGGCAGCATGCCGAAATCGGAGATCCGACGACGACGTTATGGTCAAGGAAACGAACTAACGAACCGAGGCCGGGATTAAAATAATAATATAATATTGAATAGTGACCATTGACCCTACACACCTGGATGAGTGACAAGTGTCACTCATCCCTTGAAACCAGAATCCATGTTTTGGGGGGGAGACCTAATTATGATGTTTTAATATTTATTAATTAATTAATTAATCATTTTAATTTCCATTAATCCCATTTATGTTTTCTTAACCGTGTACAACCAAATCCAGTTTTCTCCCACCCTTGATTCCTCTTCCATTGCTGAACCTGAGAGTGCGAAATTGTGAGTGAGTTGTGTGTGAATTCAACTGGGTAAACACGAGAGATTGACTGTGAGGAGGAACTGGGAATTCGAAAAATTAAGTTTTGGGAGGGAAAATCAAATTGGACGAATTGGGCTGTGATGATCGAATTGGAGGTTACAAACATCTTCCTGAGGTTGTGACGAGTCGATCCACATCAAAAACGAGAAGGAATGGTGTCGTTTTGGCTCTGATCGAGCTTGGTGACAGAGGAAGAAATCGAGGCTGAGTCGTGGAGTTTGGGGCTGTGATTGACTCAATTGTTGTGGGGAAATGACTCCTCATGATCCCACGATGCTTCTGGGTTCATCAATTGAAGGAAACCGATCGAGATCGATGGACCTCCATTGATGAACAGTGACGGTGCTCGAGTTTGAGTCGTGACGATTGAACACTGGATTGAAGCAATTATGTTGGGGGAAATGATTTACGGAGTCCATGGAAGCTTCTAGTTGAATCAATTTAAGGATATCGATCGAAATGGATGGGGTTCGAAGGATGAACAATGGGCGGGTGTTCTTGGTGTTCATCATCGAATCGTGGAGTTGTAGGTAAGGTCTTGTGTAATCAATGTTACAGAACTTAAATTAAACTTAAAACGAAGCTAATGGAATGATCAATTGATGTAATTAAGGCTGAATTGATAGGATTGGAACCGGGCCGTATCGCGGGCACACTGGACCCGTTTACCAGACATACGGGTTAGATGGTGACACTGTAGCAGGCGCGTGGGTTTCACGTGCAGCCACTCACGGCGGCGCGTGACGGCGCGTGACGGCGCGTGGGCGCGAATCTCGAGGTGAGGTCAACATGACTTCTGTCCTATTTAATGTAACGGACATTTTGGAATTGGTTTCGTGTCGATCGGACACCGTCTCGATATTGTTCGGGATATCCGAAGGTTTTAAATTAAGTTTAAAAATAAGTAAAAATTCGGGAAAATTACGGGACTTTGATAGGATGTTAATGTTGAGGTTAGTGACCCTCTAATGTGACTTGGACAGGATTGGGAGTCCCGGTGATAGTGGTGTGGCCCGGGAGGGCCGGTGGCACGCATATCGAGGCACACGATTAAAACGGTCTGTGAGTGGACTTTGGTTTTATAAATCCTATGCATGCTTAAATGTGTTATATGGTTTATATACATGATTTCTATGATGGTATTTGTGAGCATTGATTTTGGGTATGTTGCACGTATTTCGAGGTGTTTTCCGTATTTCACGTATGTCGGGATTAACGGTTTATTTGTGGTTTTGCGTGTTTGTGGTTAAATAAATAATATGATAAAATGGTTTTTATATTGGAAAGATGGATTCGGGCTTAAGGCCCACTTGTTTTGGAAATCTCGGACTTGGAGTCCATTTGAGTACGTAAGTCGGGCTGCGGGCCCAGTTGGTTTACAAATCGGGCCGTGGGCCCAGTGGTTCATAAAGTCGGGCATGAGGCCCAGTTGGATTTAAATGATGATTTCGGGCCAGGGGCCCTATATTTAATAAATGTGGTTTCGGGTCAGGGACCCTAAATGGAAATGTGTTGTTTTATGGAAACTCGGGCTGGGCCCATTGTGATGTTGTGAAATGAATTAATAAAAACTGTTTTTCCATATACCATCTGTACACATGGATATATGATGGTCTCCTCCAGATGTCTGGGACACTGGGGAAGTCACGGTGCATTGCCTGTGAAGGGTCACCATACGGAGCAGCCGGACCGTATGATGACTCAGGAGCAGGATTGCTATGATTGACGTCTGGGACGTCAGACATCAGGGATGTCAGATATATGGACCCGGAGAGACCCCGGGCAGCACGCGTAGCTTATGAAACCGTGAGACATGACGTCAGGGACGTCTAGCATCAGGGATGCTGGTGATGGTAATGGTAAAATACGATTTAATGAAATGGCTTTCCGGGTGGATTTATGATTGTGTGATTTTAATGAATTAATGTTCATTTGTGGTAGTGGGTGGTGACCCACATGGTCGTATATGTATGGTGGTGGTATTCCACGGTTTTGGGCTGAGTTCCCACACTTGGTTTTTGGTTAACGGTTTTTGGGCTAAGGCCCTAAGGGCTCGGTTGAGCAAACGTTTTGGTTACTGGTTTTTGTGGCATGCATACGTTTTTATTGGAGGGCATAAATGTCTTATAAATGTATTTGATAAACTTACTGGTTTTTGTCCACTCACAGCTTTTGGTTTTAATGCCCTTCAGGTTGATCACGGATGCGATTGCAGCAGAGACTGGGACATTGCACACCTCCTCCATCGATCCTAGCGCACTCTGGATGTCCTGTTTGGGCAGTGGTTCTTGGTCATCCTTTGTCTGACACCCCTTGTTGGACGGGAGCAGGGCACATTCCATGGTAATCCCGGGGGGATTGGGATGGGTCCTGTCAGAGGTGGTGAGGGGATGGTGTTTTGCTTCCCGGACCCGATTCCTCTGTGTTTCGGGTCTGGGGTTGTTCGGGTCTGTGCAGGTCGGGAGGAAGGGTTGTGACTGCCGGTGGTGCACGGTGGGGTTCTGGGGATGACGGTGGTGTTGTGGGTGGTCTCCTGGTAGTGTGAAGGTTGCTGGTTCGATCGTTTGGGTTGAGAGAAAATGGGAGGATGTTTTTGCACGCTTTAGGGAGAAATGTGAGAGTGTTTGTGTGAGAGAGAGGAATGATCGTGCATGAGGAAGAAAAAGCAGATAGGATGAAGGGCTGGGATGGGTTTGATCAGAAATCCAATGGCTGGGATTCAATGATGGAAAAATAATTAGTATATAATGGACCAATAGGCTATAGGCTTGCTTTATTGGAATAGTGTTTACTTGGATGAGTGACACTTGTCACTCATCCGCTGGTTTGATTTAAATCCGAGTTTGGCACGAATTCTCATAATTAATTAATATTTTATTCAGTTGTTCTCGGTTCGTAAATTCCGCTAAAACACGTCCGTGACCATAACTTCTTCATACGAACTCCGATTTTGGCGTGCCGCCTAACTACGGATTCGTGACATCCCGATCTACGTCATAGTCATGGGTCAAAGTCCAAATTATTTCCCGGGTCAAAAGTCAAAGTTTCCCCCTCCTTAGGGGCGAAATAGTCTTTTTACATTAAAATATTAATAAATCCGGTTCGGGTCGTTACAACCTACCCACCTTACAGAAATTTCGTCCTCGAAATTTACTCAAATAAATGTGGGAACTGTCCTCTCATCAAATCCTCGGGTTCCCATGTCGCTTCCTCCACATCGTGGTTTCGCTATAACACCTTAACCAATGGAATTATCTTGTTCCTTAAGAACTTTTCCTTCCGATCCAGAATCTGTACGGGTCGCTTCTCGAAGCTCAAATCTGTCATCAGTTCCAACGGCTGTTCCGGAAGTGCATGAGAATCATCCTGAAGATACTTCTGTAGCATAGACACGTGGAATACATCATGTACTCGGAAAAAGCTCCAAAGGTAGTGCTAAACGGTAAGCCACTAGACCAATCCTCTCAACGATCTCATAAGGTCCGATATAACGGGGACTCAACCTCCCACGTCGTCTGAATCGAATGATTCCTTTCCATGGTGATAACTTCAAGAACACAAAGTCACCAACCTCAAACTCCAGATCTCGGATCCGTCGATCAGTATAACTCTTTTGGCGATCCTGGGCCGCCTTCAATCTCTCCCGGATAACTCGAACTGTCTCCTGGGTCAAATCCATCAAATCCGGCCCCACTGCAGTTCTTTCCCCGATCTCCATCCAGCATACAGGTGTTCTGCACTGTCGACCATACAGTGCCTTATAGGGAGCCATCCCTATATTGCATGGTAGTTGTTATTGTAGGCAAACTCCATCTGTGGTAATTGATCAGCCCATGAATCCTGGAATTGTAACACACATGCCCTCATCATGTCCTCTAGAGTCTGTATCGTCCATTCAGACTGTCCGTCAGTCTGTCGGTGGAACGCTGTACTGAAGTGCAAGTTCGTACCTAAAGCAGTCTGCAGGCTCCTCCAAAACCTGGAAGTGAAGATCGGGTCTCGATCCGACACGATCGACTCCGGGGTACCATGTAGTCGAATGATCTCATTAATGAACAATTGGGCCAAACGATTAGGCTTGTACGTCTCACGTACAGGCAGAAAATATGCTGATTTGGTCAACCGGTCCACGATGACCCAAATCCTGTCAAATCCACTTCGTGTTCTCGGTAGCTTGAAAACAAAATCCATCGTAATATGATCCCATTTCCATTCCGGAATCGGGAGTGGCTGCATAGTCCCATAAGGACGTTGTCGTTCCGCCTTGACTTGCTGACAGATCAAACACTTGCTGACGAATTTAGCTATCTCTCTTTTCATCCCTGGCCACCAATAGTGGTCCCGGAGAGTACGATACATCTACGTCCCCCCTGGGTGCATAACATAGGCCGAACTGTGTGCCTCGTCTAAAATCTCTCTCCTCAACTCTGGTACTGCAGGTACACACAATCTTCCAAGTTTCACTAATGCTTCATCGCCCCGGATGGAGAAATCCTGCCTCTGTCCGGTCTCAACCTCGTTTTTGTAGTCACTGAATATCTGGTCCTGTAGTTGAGCCTCGATGATCTTGTCGACCAACACCGGTCGCACATGAAAGCTAGCCAACAAGGCTCCCTACTCGTCCATCTCCAGCATAACTCCGCTCTTCCGAAGTTCCACAAACAAGGGAAAGTACACCAACCTCAGGTGTGCAACTGATCCCGCCGATTTCCTGCTAAGCGCATCTGCCACTACATTTGCCTTGCCGGGATGGTACTCAATTGTACAATCGTAATCCTTTAACAACTCTAACCATCTCCACTACCTCATGTCGAGTTCATTCTGAGTGAACAGATGTTTAAGACTCTGGTGGTCGGTGTATATCCTGCACGTCACATTGAACAGGTAATGTCTCCAGATCTTTAGAGCATGAACCACCGCTGCTAACTCCAAATCATGAGTAGGGTAGTTCAATTCGTGGGTCTTCAGCTGCCGAGATGCGTAGGCAATAACTCTTCCATTCTGCATCAACACACAACCCAAACCTTGCAGCGATGCATCACTATAAACCACGAACTCCCCACTGCTATCCGGTAATGCAAGGACAGGTGCAGTGGTTAAACGGAACTTTAATTCCTGAAAACTTCGCTCACACTGCTCGTCCCACACGAACTTCACCCCTTTCCGTGTTAAACCAGTCAATGGTGCGGCAATCTGGGAGAAACCCTCCATGAATCTCCGATAGTAGCCCGCTAGTCCAACAAAACTCCGTATCTCCGTTACTGTTGTTGGTCTCGGCCAATTAGTCACTGCCTCCGTTTTCTGGGGATCCACGCTAATCCCATCGGGTGATATGATGTGACCCAAGAATCCAATGTTGTTCAGCCAAAATTGACATTTGCTCAATTTGGCATATAGCTGCTCCTGTCGCAGTTTACCCAAAACCAGCCGTAAATGCTTCTCATGAGCCCTGACACTCTTGGAATACACCAAGATGTCGTCGATAAACACAATCACGAATTTATCCAAGTACTCTCGAAAGACTCGATTCATCAAATCCATGAATGCAGTTGGTGCATTCGTCAGTCCGAAGGGCATCACCAAGAACTCGTAATGCCCGTACCTCGTCCGAAAAGCTGTTTTCTGAATGTCCCCCTCGGCTATTCTTACCTGACCGCAAATCTATCTTCGAGAAGTACCGTGCTCCTCGTAACTGATCGAACAAATCATCAATCCTGGGTAAGGGATATTGATTCCTTACCGTGGCCTTGTTTAACTGCCGATAATCCACACACAACCACAAGCTACCCTCCTTTTTTTTCACAAATAGAACCGGCGCTCCCCAAGGTGATGTACTGGGTCGGATAAGCCCTAGATCTACCAGTTCCTGGAGTTGGATTTTCAATTCCCGTAGCTCGGCCGGTGCCATACGATACAGTGCTTGCGAAAATCGGTCGTGTCCC
This sequence comes from Prinsepia uniflora, assembly GCA_032719365.1. NCBI lineage: Eukaryota > Viridiplantae > Streptophyta > Magnoliopsida > Rosales > Rosaceae > Prinsepia > Prinsepia uniflora. Next base: position 25,548,763 of record CM064863.1, read on the forward strand.
GGAGAGTAATTCGATCGTGAAATCGATCTCCCGGGGTGGTGGTAATCCAGGTAGGTCCTCTGGAAATACATCAGGAAATTCCTGCACAATCGGGATATCCTCAATCCTCAAAGATTCATCCGTTGACTCTACCACATAAGCAAGATAACCCTGACACCCCTTCTGTAAAAGTTTTGTAGCTGTAAGTGCAAATATTACCTTGGGTGACTCTCCACACTCTCCCTAAAATATCACCTCCGGCAAACCCGGACCTCTCAAAGTCACCTGCTTGTTGCAGCAATCTATAATCCAATTGTATTCCGACAACCAGTCAACTCCAAGTATCACATCAAAGTCATGTAAATCCATAAGGATTAAATCTGCTGGAAACTCTACTCCTTCAATTTCCACTGGACACGCCCGTAACTCCTAGTTCACTCGATAGGTCACTCCTATCGGTGTACCAACCCCCATCTCGTCCTCAAGTGCGGACACCTCACCGCCCAACACACTCGCACAGCGCGGTGAAATAAAGGAATGAGTAGCTCCCGAATCCATCAATGCACGAACGACAATATCAGAAATGTGTACCGTACCTGTCACAACTCCCGGAATAGATCTGGCCTACTGATGTGTGACAGCATAGACATGGGCCATAGACTCTGCGGGTCGTCCCCGTCCTCTAACTCCTCGATCACGGCCACACACAACACCGCGTGCCCGGCTGCTGGCAGTCTGGGATGCTGAGCTCTGTGCTGGCATAGTGCTGCCCCGAATCAGCGGACAATCAGAAGCGTAGTGCCCCGGCTCACCACAAGCGAAGCATGTGACCTCCCTCGGTCGACCCGAGTATCCTCCTTGTGAGGTGCTCATCGGTGAGTACTGCTGCTGCCAAGCACCAGAACGCTGTCCCGACCGCTGAGGACTCTTGAAATGACGAGAACGTCCTCGGCTGCCCGAAGATGAAGATCCGCCAGAATGTCCTCCCTTCGAGCCCCGACGGCCCAAGAATCCTAAGTGTGGGCGATCACGTCGCCGTGACTCCCCCTCAGCTCGCTAGCGTGCCAAAATACTGTTCTCAACCCTGGTCGCCGCATCAGTCAGATCCCTCATGGTAGCAAAGGGAGTCGCAGTCACCATCGCCTGAATCTCAGGTCGCAGGCCCCACTCGAATCTGCGACATCGGTCATCCTCGGTGATCATGAAGTTCTCAGCAAAGTGAGACAACATCAGGAAGGTCTCCTCATACTCTGCTATAGTCTGGTCTCCTTGCCGGAGTTGCAGGAACTCTGCCTCACTAGCGTTGTGAAACGACCGTGGATAAAACTGGTTAAGAAACCGCTCCCGGAAGGTCTCCCACGGAATAGTGTGAACGGTCCAGCCGGCCAGGACAAGGTTGTGCCACCATCGGTAGGCGCTCCCATCCAGTAGGAATTTCGCCAGTACTACACGCTCCTCAGGTGGACAGTGCATGACCTCGAAGATCCTCTCCCAGCGGTCAATCCACTGGTGTGCTTCCTCGGGGTCGATCCCCCTGCTGAAGATCGTGGCACCTAGGCGCTGAGCCGTTCAATGCTCGCAGTGTCCCCATTCCCTCCATTGCCCTCGTCAACACGTGCACGGGGATCACGTTGGGGAGACATATCAAACTGTTAAGAGGCAAACAGGTTAAAATACATCGAAAGCGACCATGTACAAGTACATATCGCTAACCTAGTACACTGACTGCTAACCCTAGTGCTCTGATACCAAGCTGACAGGACCCGTCCCAATCCCAATGGGACCACCCGGGGACGTGCCCCGCTCCCGTCTGACAACGACTCCAAACATACCAAAATTACCCTTAATTAAAACTAAATACTTAAATAGATAAATAACATGCAAGAACATTGTTCAGAGCGATAGCTGTCAGACAAGGGATAGTAAAATAACAAAACGTGAGCACAATAGTCAGAGTACATTATTCTGGTGCTCAACCTACCCACAAGGGGGTGTACAGGTGCACAGCTAACAAACTAAGCCTCTTCCTCTTCCTCCTCCGGGTCCTCCTCTATTTCCGTGTCACGATCTGGAGGGGTCAGTAAAACAAGTGAAGAGTGAGTGGGCCAAAAATAACAGTTTATAAATCAATTTCATAATAATAAAGCAAATCATAAGGTTTTACCCCTCCGTTTTCCAAATCTTGCATGCAGTGAAAACATAGTAATATAATGAAGAAAACTGGTATAAACTCACCTGGGCTTCGATGAAGATCACGGCCAAAGTCTGGTCGTCATCTCCAGCTATCCACTTTGTCTCAGCCGTCCAAATCAATCCCTATCAGTTCGTCTCTGACCCTAGAGCATGTCCATAACCAACGAATCGATCCCTAAACATTAAAATGGGTTGGTTCGAAACAGGGAACACAAACGGGTCTCTTGGGTTTTGGGCCTTACCTCCGCCGTGTCGCCGTCGTGGCCTTCGCCGTCTGTTCAGTCGTGCTCCTGGGGTCCTCAAGGTGTCAACTGGAGCTCCGTTCAAGTCGAGGTGGTGAGGGGATGGTGTTTTGCTTCCTGGACCCGATTCCTCTGTGTTTTGGGTCTGGGGTTGTTCGGGTCTGTGCAGGCCGGGAGGAAGAGTTGTGGCTGCCGGTGGTGCACGGTGGGGTTCTGGGGATAACGGTGGTGTTGTGGGTGGTCTCCCGGTGGTGTGAAGGTTTCTGGTTCGATCGTTTGGGTTGAGAGAAAATGGGAGGATGTGTTTGCACGGTTTAGGGAGAAATGTGAGAGTGTTTGTGTGAGATAGAGGAATGATCATGCATGAGGAAGAAAAAGCAGATAGGATGAAGGGCTGGGATGGGTTTGATCAGAAATCCAATGGCTGGGATTCAATGATGGAAAATTAATTAGTATATAATGGACCAATAGGCTATAGGCTTGCTTTATTGGAATAGTGTTTACTTGGATGAGTGACACTTGTCACTCATCCGCTGGTTTGATTTAAATCTGAGTTTGGCACGGATTCCCATAATTAATTAATATTTTATTCAGTTGTTCTCGGTTCGTAAATTCCGCTAAAACACGTCTGTGACCATAACTTCTTCATACGAACTCCGATTTCGGCGTGCCGCTTGTCTATGGATTCGTGACGTCCCGATCTACGTCATAGTCATGGGTCAAAGTCCAAATTATTTCCCGGGGTCAAAATTCAATGTTTCCCCCTCCTCAGGGGCAAAATAGTATTTTTACATTAAAATATTAATAAATCCGGTTCGGGTCGTTACATGCAGACTCTTTCAAAATTATCAATACGTTCCAACCGTTTCAAAATCGTAACTTTCTTGTAAAAAAATCCGATTTTTGAGTACCGCTTTCTTATGAACTCATGAATTTGAGATCTCCAATTGTATAAGATTAAATTCCAAGATGTTCTCAATCTAAAGGTGACTCTGGGGAACTTCCAATATTTAAGGGGCAAAAAGGATCATTTGTAGTTTCAATTATTAATGACGACTCACAACAAGTTGGGCAGAGTAATGACCAATTACCAATTTACCCCAACTCAGTACTTACCGAACATTTAAGTAATCCATTAACTCAAAATTTTATTTTATCAATATGGTTCGTAACAAAATTAATTAGTCTAGTTATGGAATCTGGATGGAACGTAACTATCGTGTGTTTGGACACCCCCGAGGTCTCCAGATGTTCTCTTTCTTTCTATTTGTAATATGGTTAGGTCCCGGTTAAGTACTTTGAGTATTAGGACTTAAAGCATTCTTGTGTTGGAAGCTCTAAGATGGAACATTAGTATTTAGGTACGGTTGTTGCGGAGGTCCTTTGTGACCTTCTATGAGTTTTTACTGGGTTTGTTTCAGCTTTGTGTTTGTTGTTAAGTTGTCTTTTTGTTCCTGTTGGGACCAATTTTACTGGTGTTATACAATCTTTTTGTTTAACAAAAAAATTAATTAGTCTAGTCAAGGTTGTATATCTACTTTGTTTTTGGAATTTGGATCCTTGTTTTTCTCTTTGATTAAAAGAGTTTATAATCAGGAAAAAAAAAACTATATTACTTTTTTTTATTAAAAAACAAGTTATATTATTATGAACCAATGATATAGATTTGTTTAAAATTCGAATTTTAATTTCTTTTACGAATTATACATTTGTGTTTTTATATGAAAATTAGAGGACGGCACGTTTTCATCCAAATCATCGAATACTCCAAAACTCATTTTCTGTCAAATCACCCGGCTTAGTAGTCAAACCTACTAATTTAATGGGACCAAGAATTCATCATACGATCACACCAAACCAGTGTTCTCCCACTTTATACCGACAACGAATCAAGCAAAAATAAAAAAATAAAAATAAAAAATAAAAAATAAAAAATAAAAAATAATGCACAAGGATCTTCAAAAGGAGACACGAAAAAGCCAGCATAAATTGAAAAATTCGTCATTACTCAGCAGATATTTAAATAATATTATTAATGCTCGAAAATTTCTTGAAAATATCTTGTTTGAATAATGTGGGGTGGGAAGTGACACGTGTTGGCCAAATTTTTCCTCCTCGTGCTCAATTGGTGATTGCATGGTTTCATTTTAAGGGTAAACTCCAAAGTTTTCATTCAATTCTGGTCGGTTGACGAAACTTGTCCAGACTCCGCATCGTGAATTGGGGTCTGATAAATATTATGTAAAATAGTAAATGCCTAAAAACTCGAAGGGATTGGATTGAGATCATGTGCATGTTGGCCTGGTGTGTAGATAGATATGTTATGAGAGTCCATGAACCTTCATGGCCATGGACATGGACATGGACATGTTTATAACTTTGAAATTCTCAAGAATAATTATTTTCTAGTGTATTATTTATCGTGTGATTAAAAAAATTTCATTATACAAATATTATAAATCAAATTTCGTTTTCGTTTGCGTTCTTCGTGTTTTAAGTCATTCTACATTTTAGCAATTGTCTTTTAAAGCTTACCAATTTTAGTCATATTAGTTTAACTGGCAATTATTAACACACAAATTGAAAATTTCATCATAGAACAATACGTACATTCTACCATAGTGATACTTTCTCGTACCAATCTTTTAATTATTTAATTTTCTTTATATATATATAATGATCGAAAACGTTCAACTTCGAAATTATCATTTACACAAAAATTCAATAAATGGAGATCATTTAATTACTCATACATATCAATTAAATATAGACGGTTCTATGAGAATTTTGACATGATGATTTAGAGAATGAACAGTTTCAATTATGATTAATTTACAAGAACAATTCGATAAATTAAAATTGAAAAGATAATACATGTAGCTACCACCCAAGTAGAATGCAAGTATTTTCCTTCATCATATTACTTAATCAAATTCGTTGTGAGAATACTCAAATAAGAAACGTAAAGTACATTCTATCACTTTAAAATCTTTGCATTCAATCCAAAATTTAAATCAAATTTGTCTCATTTTTTTCAACAAATTTACACTTCTACCCTGAACTTATAGATTGCCACATCAACAAAATTATAAAACTTTCCAAAATAACGAATAACAATGCTGAAAGTAAAAATAGTCAAAGCACAAGAGAAAAATTAATAGGGTCATTGAAATGTCATTTTGGTCCCTAAATTGGAATAACTTTTGAAATTCTATCAAATGGTCTAAATTGGTTCTCTTAGTCAGTTTTGATCATTTTACGTACTTTTCATTTGAAGAATATAAGGTTAAACTCATTGTCTTGAATAAAAAAAGTACATTTTAAATCAATTTAAATATATACAAAAACACCAAAAATCAAAATACTGCCAACCTATTTCACCACCATGTCCGTAAAAAAATATTCACTTGTCACCTATCATTAATTTGACTTTTCGTTCATTTTTAACGCATACATTAAAAATAATTAATTTAATTTTGTTCATTTTTAACGCATACATTAAAGAATAATTAATTTAATTTTTGTCGCTTTTATTTAGGATTTCAATTTATTAGTGCTTTAAAAAAAATGAAGGTTCACAAAAAAAAAAAAAAGTGCCTATTAGGTGCATGCAATGGAAACCGACAACCATTTTCTGTTGATATTATTCGAGCATAAGTGAAGGCTAACCTTATGACTCCAATATGAGGAGAGCTCTTTCTAATGTTGGCTACTTTATTCATAAAACTCGAATTCAAGATTTTACATAAGAGGAATAAAGTCATTTTCACTTCAACTATCAACTATTGATATTTATTATCTTTTTTTCCCTCCGAAAAAATCTACATAGAGCTCCTATATTCCTCAAATAGAGGGCAGATAATCAAAACGGACAAAAAAGATCTAACTTGAAATATTTGGTAGAATATAAAGACTATAAAGTATAATAATTTTAGTTTAGGGACGAAAATGACACTCAAAATTAGTCCGTAAGGTATCAACCCGAAAATTTATAATTTATTCGACCATTATCAACTTAACCAAAACCAAAATTCTTTTTTGGAATAATAAGAAATATATATATATATATATATATATATATATGCGTGGCGTGGGACCCTGGGATAGGATACGGAAGATCATTAGATGAACGATATATGTGTGGTGTGGGGCCTGGGGCCGGGGGCCAAAACTGATCGAGGTGCGACCTGAGACTCACTCCTCAGAGCCTACGGCCCAATTCCGGAACCTGGAAGCTTCAAAGTTGAAAACATCCGTGTTATCGCCTTTGCTTCCGGGGACGATGAATAGCAAAAGTCAAATTCACATTCGCAATTTGTAATGCGCGGGCCTCCATACTTTGACCAAATTTGCCTTTACACGTGAAAGCATGGAACTAATAAATCAACCATTTTTGTTGTAAAAATGAGATTTTACTTGGTTGTCTCTTTGAAGAAATTAAAATGGGTGTATATATTCTAACTAGAATTTTAAGGATTTACAGATAATATGTAAAATTTAGTGCATTCAATTAGAATTTCATATGGCTTATAAAATATCATCATGAATATTGGCGTATTTAAAATTCTATGAATTTTAAAAAATATCACTAAAGGATGGATGTAAGTGAAGTTGGGTCTTGAGAATGGTGATCGAGAAGAAGGAAAATGTAAGAATAAAGAACAGAAGAGAGGAACTTTCAGAGAGAGCTTTTGTATTTCTGTATATCAGCTTAATCGAATACAACATTCCTACATCTATATCTATTATATCATCCTCATCGATCTCTCTTAGAGCCTAAGCAATCATGATAGCTGTAATTCAGTTATAACTACCCTTAAATCTAGGAACTCATGACATGTGGCTCTTAATACAGCTGGAAGGAGATAACTCAGTGACCTCAACAGTTAGCCTTCAACAGCTTATGCTAACATGCCCCCTCAAGCTGATGATCCATCCGGTTGGAAACATGAATGTTAAAGAAGTTCTTTTCCAAAGACTTAGTAAACATATCTGCAACTTGGAAGGAGGAAGGAACATGCCGCACGTTGAGGTCCCCACGGATGACATGTTTACGAACAAAGTGGTAATCGATTTCGATGTGTTTGGCACGAGAGTGAAAGGTCTGATTAGCAGACAAACTCGTGGCAGAAGTGCTGTCACAAAGAATTAGAGGTGCCTGAAGGAGAGGGACATGAACCGCACACAACAGTTGACAAATCCACGCTAGTTCAGCAGCAGTGATAGCTAGAGCACAGTATTCTGCCTCTGTACTTGATCGAGACACAGTGCTTTTCCTCTTTGAAGACCAAGAGATTGGATTGGAGCCTAGGAAAACAACCAAACCTGTGGTGGATCGTCGATCATTGGGATCACCTGCCCAATCGGCATCAGTATAGGCAACCAGCTCAAGGGAACCAGGGGTGTACTTGATGCCACGACTAGAAGTCCCTTTAAGATACCTGAGAATCCTTTTAACAGCCATGTAATGTGTATCACAGGGAGCCTGCATAAATTGACAGACTTGATTGACATAGAAGGCTATATCTGGCCGGGTGAAGGTGAGATATTGGAGAGCTCCTACAACACTTCGATAGAGAGTAGGATTGTGGAAGACAGGTCCATCATCACGACGAAGCCTCTGTGCCTGGAACACCAGGGGTGTCGACACTGTTTCTATGAAGCATGGATGTTTTCTGCAGCAGATCAAGAACATATTTTTTGTAACAACCCGTATCTTCGGGAAGCGTAAACATGTAATTTTGTAAAAGTTTTGTATATAAAGGACGATTTTGCCCTTGTGAATAGTAGACGAAAAGTTAACTTTTGAATGGACTTATAATTTTCACGTAGACCGAGGACCGTTAGATAGGTCTCGACGTCCTGAGTACAACGACAGGTGGCACGCTGTCATCGGACGTCGGACGAAAAAGTTATGGGTCTAGAACGTTCGAGGGCAAAACGGTAATTAGTAAAATGAGGGGTATTCTGGTCATTGTTTTCAGCCAATTAGATTAGGACAAGTGGCTGAGTGGGGTAAGATATTTTGTGCTGTTGTCCATAGGATTGTGGACACGTGGGGAGAAGCCAAAGGCTTCTGGAGGAGTCTACGTGTAACGACCCGTCCCGAATTCCGGGATTTGTTTAGTGACTAATCTTGATTAGCGAGGTTGAACGGTGGTTAGTAGGTCGAAATCGGACAAAATGTGCAAAATGACCGTTTTGCCCCTGGTCGTGGGTAAAATGTTGACTTTTTGTTCGGGCGGTCAAATGGACTTTGACCGATGACCGTGACGTAGTTCGGGACGTCACGAGTTCATAGACAGGTGGCACGTTCGATTCCGATATTCGTAGAGAAAGTTATGGTGTTCAGAAGTTGAGGGGCATTTTGGTAATTTGGCATACTAGGGGCCAAATGTTGACTTTTTGATCGGTAGGTCCGATGGACGAGGGCCAAGGACCGTTACGTAGGTATCGTCGATACGAATCCAACGACAGGCGGCATGCCGAAATCGGAGATCCGACGACGACGTTATGGTCAAGGAAACGAACTAACGAACCGAGGCCGGGATTAAAATAATAATATAATAATAAATAGTGACCGTTGACCCTACACACCTGGATGAGTGACAAGTGTCACTCATCCCTTGAAATCAGAATCCATGTTTTTGGGGGAGACCTCATGATGATGTTTAATTAGTTTTTAATTAATTAATTAATCTTTTAATTTCCATTAATCTCCATATTTTCCTTAACCGTGTACAACCAAATCCAATACTCTCCCAACCAATTCCTCTTCCATTGCTGAACCTGAGAGTGTGATTTTGTGAGCGTTTTGAGTGTGATTTCAACTGGGTAAACACGAGAGAGTGACAGTGAGGAGGAAATGAGAATTCGAATAATTAAGTTTTAGGAGGGAAAATCAAATTGGACGAATTGGGCTGTGATGATCGAATTGGAGGTTACAAACATCTTCCTGAGGTTGTGACGAGTCGATCCACATCAAAAACGAGAAGGATTGGTGCCGTTTTGGCTCTGATCGAGCTTGGTGACAGAGGAAGAAATCGAGGCTGAGTCGTGGAGTTTGGGGCTGGGATTGACTCAATTGTTGTGGGGAAATGATTTCTCATGATCCCACGATGCTTCTGGGTTCATCAATTGAAGGAAACCGATCGAGATCGATGGAACTCCATTGTTGAACAGTGACGGTGCTCGAGCTTGAGTCGTGACGATTGAGCACAGGTTTGATGCAATTGATGTGGGGGAATTGTTCCTCAGGGTCCGTTGATGCTTCTGGAATCATCAATTGGATGAAACCTGCATCAATTGAGGGAGTTCCATGATTGCACAGTAACCGGGTGTTCTTCGTGGATCATCATCGAATCGTGGGAATCTGGGTAAGGATTTGTGTAATTGAGTTTACAGACTTGTAATTGGACTTAAAACGAAACTAATGGAATGATCAATTGAAGGAATTAGGATCGAATTGACAGGATTGGAACCGGGTTGTGTCGCGGGTGAATTGGACCCGTTTACCAGACAAACGGGTTGGGCTGGTGACACTGTAGCAGGCGCGTGGGTTTCACGCGCAGCCACTCACGGCGGCGCGTGGCGGCACGTGGGCACGAATCTCGAGGTGAGGTCAACATGACTTCTGTCCTATTTAATGTAACGGACATTTTGGAATTGGTTTCGTGTCGATCGGACACCGTCTCGAGATTGTTCGGGATGTCCGAAGGTTTTAAATTAAGTTTAAAAATAAGTAAAAATTCGGGAAAATTACGGGACTTTGATAGGATGTTAATGTTGAGGTTAGTGACCCTCTAATGTGACTTGGACAGGATTGGGAGTCCCGGTGTTAGTGGTGTGGCCCGGGAGGGCCGGTGGCACGCGTATCGAGGCACACGGTTAAAACGGTCTGTGAGTGGACTTTGGTTTTATAAATCCTATGCATGCTTAAATGTGTTATATGGTTTATATACATGATTTCTATGATGGTATTTGTGAGTATTGATTTTGGGTATGTTGCACGTATTTCGAGGTGTTTTCCGTATTTCACGTGTATCGGGATTAACGGTTTATTTGTGGTTTTGCATGCTTGTGGTTAAATAAATATTATGATAAAATGGTTTTTATATTGGAAAGATGAACTCGGGCTTGAGGCCCACTTGTTTTGGAAATTTCGGATTTGGAGTCCATTTGAGAATCGGGCCGGGGGCCCAGTTGGTTAATGAAATCGGGCCAGGGGCCCAGTTGGTATAAAATCGGGCTGAGACCCATTTGAGTTATGTTATCGGGCATGGGGCCCAGTTGGATTAAAATGATGATTTCGGGTCAGGGGCCCTATATTTAATAAATGTGGTTTCGGGTCAGGGACCCTAAATGGAAATGTGTTGTTTTATGGAAAATTCGGGCATGGCCCATTGTGATGTTGTGAAATGAGTTAATAAAACTATTTTTCCATATACCATCTGTACACATGGATATATGATGGTCTCCTCCAGATGTCTGGGACACTGGGGAAGTCACGGTGCATTGCCTGTGAAGGGTCACCATACGGAGCAGCCGGACCGTATGATGACTCAGGAGCAAGATTGCTATGATTGACGTCAGGGACGTCAGACATCAGGGATGTCAGATATATGGACCCGGAGAGACCCTGGGCAGCACGCGTAGCTTGTGAAACCGTGAGATATGACGTCAGGGACGTCTAGCATCAGGGATGCTGGTGATGGTAATGGTAAAATACGAATTAATGAAATGGCTTTCCGGGTGGATTTATGATTGTGTGATTTTAATGAATTGATGTTCATTTATGGTCGTGGGTGGTGACCCACAGGGTTGTTTATGTATGGTGGTGGTATTCCACAGTTTTGGGCTGAGTTCCCACACTTGGTTTTTGGTTAACGGTTTTCGGGCTAAGGCCCTAATGGCTCGGTTGAACAAACGTTTTGGTTACTGGTTTTTGGTGGCATGCATATGTTTTTATTGGAGGGCATAAATGTCTTATAAATGTATTTGGTAAACTTATTGGTTTTTGTCCACTCACAGCTTTTGGTTTTAATGCCCTTCAGGTTGATTACGGATGCGATTACAGCAGAGACTGGGACATTGCACACCTCCTCCATCGGTCCTTGCGCACTCTGGATGGCCCGTTTGGGCAGTAGCTCTTGGTTATCCCTTGTCTGACACCCCTTGTTGGACGGGAGCAGGGCACATTCCATGGAAATCCCGGGGGGATTGGGATGGGTCCTGTCACTACGTGTGCACGGCCACAAACCGTTCAAAAATCAAATCGTGCATTTGGTTCAAACACAGAAAACAGAGAGTGAGAAATTTGGGAGAGATTGATTGATTCTGTGCCAGGGGGAGTGAGGAGTGATTGGTGAGAGTGACAGAGAGGAGTGTTTGTACTGGTGATCGTGTTTTGGTGGAGGAATCGTGCACGACGACACGGTGGTGGTGCGGCGGAATTCTGAGGAAAACAGGGAGATTGTCAGACCGGGGCGGCTGTTGTGCCGTGTGGTGGACCAAACCAAGGCGGTAGGAGGTTCAGGTGACTGAAGGGAGTCCAACGAGCACCGTGGCACGCGGCGGTGCGCACGGCGGAGCCTAAATCGAAAGGTAAGCCCTTTTCCTCTGTTTTTTCCCGTGAGTTTCATTTTGAAAGTCGTGAAGATAGGATGAGAATCGAGGGGATTGGCGAGTGCAGTGATGTTTAGGGAGGTCCTAGGAGTGGGTTGTGACGGTCGCCGTGACGGGGGAGTACAAGGCGGAGTTCAGACAACGGCGGGTACTCTGTACTCTGTTTTGGCCGTGAGCTCAAACGCAAAGTCGAGGACTTCAGGGGTGAATCGAAGGTTTCTGTGAGTTGGGAGTGACTTAGTGAGGTCTTAGGAAGATGCTGGGATCGCCACCGTGAAGGGGGAAGAACTGGGCGGCCGGAAAGGAAAACAGGGGTTGTCTGTGTTTTCTTTCGAGCTTCAGTCGTGAAGCTGAGGGAGGAGTCGAACCAAGAGAGTGAGGGGGATGAGTTCGTTGTGACTGGACGAAGCTTTGGGTGAAGGAAGGAAGTGAAATGGTGGCCGGACGGCGGAGAATGGCTCTCGCCGGTCCGGGTTGCAGCCTGGTGCGAACCGGGTTCGATCGAGGAAGACGGTGGCACTGTAGCAGGCGCGTGAGGCCCACGCGCAGCCACTTTGGGCGGCGCGTGGAGGCGCGTGGGGAGAAATCCGGCTAAGCTTCCAACACGGTTTTAGTTATAAATGTTCTAAGGAATTCAATGGTATAATTTTCAAGTTGATCGGACAAAGTTACGGGATGGTTCGGGAATCCAGACGGTTTAGGGTTTAGGATTAAAATATTATTAAATTCCCGAAAAATTGGGGAAATTAGGGTTAGTATCATTGATGTGCTTGTGACCCTTTTTGGTGCATATTGACAGGACGGGAGGTACCCGAGACAGTCGAGGAGCGCACGGAGCGCGAGTGACTCGTTCTGATTTGTGAGTGGACTTTTTCTTTCTTTCGAGCATGCCTAGCTGTTTTTATTGATATTTTATGATATGAATGTGTTTTTATGCTTCGTAATGATGCTTATACATGGTTGATGTGTTTGCACGTTTTTCAAGATATTTCTGGGATTTTGTACATTTTTCGAGAAAACACTAGTTTTCGGATTTTGATGCCATATTTGCGGATTTCACCCTATAAATGTTTTCTGATGATGATAAATGGATTAGGAAATATGATTTGTGATTATATGTGGGTTTTGGTATAAAAAGGATTTTCGGATTTGGGTTCGGAATGCCGGTTCTGAACGCTGGAAGGGCTTCGAACTGGGGATTTCGAATTCGAGTTTGGTTATGAAATTGGAATTGGTTCTATATTGAATTTGGATTGGATTTGCTGGATCTGGATATGGGTTAAAGACCCAGATACTGATTTGACGGGGGACGGGCCCGGATTGAGTTTAAAGACTCGGGAGTTTAAAGACTCGGACATTTATGATATTACCCCCATAGGCCTTTGAGTTTAAAGACTCAGGAGTTTAAAGACTCGGATTACATTTAAGGCCTGGTTGAGTTTAAAGACTCGGATAGACCCAGCAGATTTGATCGGAAAATGGTATTTTATAGTGTATCTGTTTTTTATGATATTTATTAGTGTTTCTGTTTCTTATGATGTTTCATATTATGATTTGTTTAAAACTTCGTTGGGCATGCCTGTTTTCAAAACAGAGGGAACAATGATTCTTATTTTTCCTTAACCTTGAATTAGTGATAAACTGATTTTAAAACTTTTGGTTATTCTAGTCCACTCACACTTTTAGTTTTAAATTTTCCCTCCAGGTCGTGGTGATAGCACTGGGGTGAACGTTGAGGCAGATATCGAGGCATAGAGCTTACGACGTTCTTCCGTTGCGGGACTAGCATTGTAGGATTTTTGTGCCCATTTTGTAGAACTATGCTCTAACTGACTGTTGTATATATTTACTCCTTCGTCTGATAGTTATGCTTATAGTAGTAGTGAGATTATTTTTGGTACTGTAGGTGTGATTGTCAGACGGGAGCAGGGTTCGTCCCGGGTATCGTGGCTATATTTGGGACGGGTCCTGACATTTTTCTTGTGACAGAAACAGACCTGATGAGGATCTTGTAACCTGGATGCCAAGGAAATAATGAAGGTTCCCAAGATCCTTCATATCGAATTCAGAAGTAAGAGAATGAACAACCTCTTGAAGGGCTGAGGATCAACTGCCAGTGAGGATTATATCATCCACATACAACAAGAGGATAACCAAGTCTGTAGCAGCTTGTTTAACAAAGAGTGATGCATCAGACCAGGTAGATTTGAAGCCTAGACCAGGGAGGAACCCAGTGAATCGATCATTCCAGGCACGGGGAGCCTGTTTCAGACCATACAGGGATTTGTGAAGGAAACAGACATGGTCCTTGTGATGGTCACTTTCAAAACCAGGAGGTTGTGTCATGTACACCTCCTCATTGAGAACACCATGAAGGAAGGCATTTTTGACATCCAGTTGTTGAATCGGCCAGTTGAAGTGTGTAGCAAGGGCCAATACAAGTCTAACAGTTGTAGGCTTGACTACAAGACTGAATGTTTCCCCATAATCGAGCCCAGGTTCCTGACTAAACCCCTTTGCCACCAGCCTAGCCTTGTATCGGGCAACTGAACCATCAGAGTTTCTCTTAATCCTATAGACCCATTTGCACAGGTACATTGAGCCTTTAATGCATCAACCTCTTCCTGCATAGCAGATTGCCAAACTGAACAGGTGGAAGCAGCTTTATAAGTAGTAGGCTCAATCTGTGAAAGATCAACCAGTGAGTCTTTAGAGGTGGAGGTGAGGACTGAGGTGAGAGCCTTTTTCTTACTGATACCATTCTTAGATCGAGTCTGCATTGGATGACAGTTGAGTTCTGGTAGAGGAAGCACAACCTCAAGGAACTGAGGTTGAAAGTCATGATCAGGTCCATGATCAGAAGAAGAGGAATCAGGACTTGTGGAACAGACTGGGGATTGTAGTGAAGTTGGTGAGGTAGAGGGGGAAGAACTCACAGACAAGTCAAAACCATAAGCTGAAGGTGAAGAGAAGTTTTCAGCATGTGGTGCACCAGGAGTGAGCATTGGAGATGGAGGAGTCATGTCGAGGGTAGGAACCAGAGAGGCAGTAGGAGGACTATAAGGTGAGTTAGCCAAATCAGAAGACATGAAATGAGGAGAACTAGAAGAAGGATTCTGACCAGAAGGAGCATAAGAAGAAACAAGAGAGGTGTAGGGAAAGACAGACTCATCAAATAGTACATGTCTAGAGATGAATGTTTTTTAGGAAACTGGATTATAGCATAGATAACCCTTGTACTCATCCCCATAGCCTAGAAAAACACACTTAACAGTTCTAGGCTGAAATTTGTTGCTGTTGTAGGGTCTGATCAGGGGAAAGCAGGCACATCCAAAGATTCTGAGGCAGGTGAGATCAGGTGGACGTCCAAATACCTTTTCATAAGGAGATAGCATATTCAGAACTTGACAGGGCATTCTATTGATTAAGTAGACAGCAGTAAGACAACCATGTGTCC